>OW121813.1:600000-1200000 GCA_933228885.1 Leistus spinibarbis
CTATCGCCTGTGAACAGGGCCGGACTATCATACATTCAATCCACAGACGTATGAAAGCCATAAACGGCCCAAACGTCTCCATGATATAAGCGTAGTCCGCCCCAGATTTCCGTATCATCGTCCCAAGCTCTGCATAGCAGTAAGCCCCTACCTAGTTTAAATAATTAATTATATATTTATAATTTGTTTTTAAAATAAAAACATTTTCGACATTTCATGCATTAAAAATAAAAAATAAAAATAATAATAATCGACTAATATAACATGAAATATTTTTTTACAGTGTAAGTATTACAAAATTTTACAATTGGCCTTCTCAAAACCTTGTACAAAATTACTACAGTAAATTGCAGGAACTCTACAATTTCACTTTAATTTCTTTTATGTTTTTTTTAAGTAAACCGCTTTTTAAAATTAGTAATACATTTAATAAACTGTGTTGGTAACGCATGTCATAGGATAAATATAAATATATATGTATATAATATTTAAATGTGACCTTTAGAATACATTTATTATCATTCAAAGGAATCTGTAATTCGTTTTGCTAAAAGCCTCGGAAGTTGAACTTCCGTAGAGCTTAGAAAGTCAAAGTTCACTGCATCCTACAGTACAATATAAAAGAAAATAATGGGTCCGCCTTTTCGCTTGAAATGTCCCGGCAATTGACGCCGCACTAGCCGCGAAAACTTTGTACAAATGGGTTAAAATATTTTATAATATTTTTCTACAATTATTTAGCGGATAGTATTTAACTATAGTTTTGTTAAACTAACCGACTGATTATGTTAATTTATGAAAGATGTCTCTATGTATATGCCATTTAATTCAATTCTGAAGCAGTTGTTGGTTAACTTAAACGAATTATCGTAAATTGTTGCATCCGTAGATCGCTAATTGATTTGAGTTTAAGATTAATTCATCTCGTAGTATGGTGCAATAAAGTGTATCTATTTCAGTAGAATTACATTTTTATTTTATATTAACCAAAGTGTATAACCACAACCTTGGTTATTAAATATCTATAGTTTAAAATCAGAATTAATATATATGACGTCTGTGTGTGTGTAAATGTTATATTAAAAAGACTGTGAAAATGTAAGGAGAGTGTAGCTCACTCCAGTTTTTATCGTATGAACTATACAAATTCCAAGAATTGACTGCATTGATCAAAAAATCACAAATTTGTCACTACATTACAAAATAAATATATACTGCATTAATATAATATGAAAATAAAATATAAGTGGAGTGAAGACCACTCTAGATTTTTTAATAATTATAAATGTATATTAAACAAATTGTAGATGTATAAGGCGAGTGTAGCTCACTCCAGTTTTTATCGTACACGTGTTTTCGATAATCAGATTGCGAAAGTATATGGCGAGTGTAGGACACTCCAGTTTTTATCGAATGCACTATATAAATTCTAAAAATTGACTGCATCGATCAAAAAAACATAATAATTTAACAAATTAGTCAATAAATAACCTTAAACATTACAAAATAAATATATACTACATTTATATATTATGAAATTAAAATATAAGTCGAGTGAAGGTCACTCTCGATTTTTTAATAATTATAAATGTTATATTAAAAATATTGTGGAAGTATTAGGTGAGTGTAGCCCACTCCAGTTTTATTGTAAGAACTATATAAATTATTAATTAAATAATTTAACAAATTAGTCACTAAATAACCTTAAATATTACAAAATAAATGTATATTGCATTCATATATTATGATTAATAAAATATAAGTCGAGTGAAGGGCACTTTAGATTTTTTTTTAAAATTATAAATGTTATATTAAAAAGATTGTGGAAGTATAAGGCGAGTGTAGCCTATCCCAGCTTTCTACGTACACGTGTTTAAGATAATCAGTTAATAGATTATATAAAAAAATATATATATTAAATGTGTGGCATTATCCAGTTTGTATGTAGCGGTAAATGACCGTATCTGTGGGAAACTTACCATGGAAAACACCCCAGAAATAACCCAGACGAGCAACGAGGCATTCACTGAGCCCGTGTGCATCAGCACCCCGGCCGGCGACACAAAAATCCCCGACCCAATAATACTACCCACAATCACGGTGCATCCATTCAACAAACTCATCTTTGGCTTCAGTGTGATTTCGTCATCTTTCTCCGTGCGGACACTGCTGGTGCATTTTGTTGTCGGAGATGCCATCGTTACCACACTGCACGCACGTTACTACTAAACCGCTGGTTAGAATGGCGCGCGTGAACCGCGTGCACTTAGTGCGCAAACGCCCCAGCTCCCTAATCTGCCCTTTGCGCGCACGAGAGCAAAGATGCAACTCCAAGATCGATAGCACGCTGGACCAATTTTGCATGCAACCCCCCCACCCCACCCCCTGCCGCTCCCTACCGCCCAAAAAAAAAGTGACCAGTTACCCTTTTCAGTAATCGTAACGGAAATAATAATAAATTATTCGCCAAATTGGTATTGTTGTAAAAGGAACGCATACACCTGGTGAGCTGGAAGCATGCACGAGTGTGCTTGTTTACTTCATAATAAGTATAATTTTACAAAAATATTACTAGAAAATTACAATGTATATAACGCAATATTTAATTTAATGTAAATATGGGTATGAGAGAACCCGGTGTGTGTGTATGATGCTTGTCGGGTAACATTTATGTATGGCGGGTAGTGCGGCGTCGTAGCCCGCCATACATGCGACAGACGGCGTGGTATACGTTATTTGGTGGAATCCACGACTTATGCACAGAACTGCAACTATTCGTAATACTACATTATATATTTTACAGTTACCTTTATTTGAAAATTGTTAATCAAATTACAGAAAATATTATTTGTAAGTTACATGTGTAACTATGGCGGATAGATGGCGGTTCTAGTTGGCTTTCAGAGCTTTCAGGAGAATCAATAAATTCAGAGTGTCAGTCACGCTGAAAATTGAATAATTAAAATATAATTAAAAATCTCAGAACATATTAAAGTGACATCGTGGTTTATTTTTTATATGCTTCTAATTAAAATTTTAACACGTATTTTTAAATGGCGCATTTACCATTTTAAAGTTTTAATCTAAATACAAGCTCTAGTGCCTCCAGAGCGTGTAAAGAATATAATCGATCCAAGGACCTGCCATTAAAATATTGCATTGTAATTAATTAAAACGTTACATTTGTACGACACTGGTGACACATATCATTCAAAATCGTTTAATTCGTGATACACCGATGATTTTTTTTTTTTTTTTTTAATTGCAACTCTGGCAAAAATGGCACTAATGAAATGGTAATATCGGAAATTAAATTTGATTGAATATTGGGAATGACTGATACGTAATTGACTGTTCGAAATGACTTGAAAATCAGTCATAGAAATGACTAAAACTTAATTAGAATTCATGTCATAAAATGTAGATAGATATCAAATCGTAGTTTAATTAACCTGGTTAAGTTAACCAGAGTTTAACAATAGGTCTTTGTCCCCTATTATCTTTGTTAGATACATTTGTAAAACAAGCATTATTAGCACCAATACCACCAGCTCACAACGAAGTTTAATTGTGCCTTTACAATTTGTAAAACAAGCATTATTATCACCAATACTGCCAGCTCACGACGAAGTTTGGTTGTGCCTTTAATATTTATAAAACAAGCATTATTAGCACCAAAACCGCCAGCTCACGACGCAGTTTGGTTGTGCCTTTAATATCTATAAAACAAGCATTATTCGCACTAATACCACCAGCTCACGACGAGGTTTGATTGTGCCTTTAATATTTATAACACAAGCATTATTAGCACCAATACCGCCAGCTCACGACGAAGTTTGATGGTGCCTTTAATATCTATAAAACAAGTATTATTAGCACCAAAACCGCCAGCTCACGACGAAGTTTGATTGTGCCTTTAATATTTATAAAACAAGCATTGTTACACAAGAACCACCAGCTACAACAAAGTTTAGGTATCTTAATTGTTCCCCCTTTGATCTTTACAACAAGCATTGTTCGCTCTAATACCACCAGCACACCGAGATACGATCTTTGTCTAGCTCTGACACTTATAAAACTAGCATTGTTCGCACCAATACACCAGCGCATGACGCAGTTTAGATATGTATCTCATTGTTAGACTTATAAAAGAAGCATTATAGGCACCAATACCGCCAGCTCACAGTGCTTCCCTCACCGTCGTTAATTGTAAAACAAGCATGGTTGCACCAATGCCACACGTGTATTTGCAACATTTATACAATAAGCATTGCTGCGATACTTTGTTACCTTTACAAAACGGTAATTATTCGTTTGAGCAGAGATCATTTTATATTCTTTGTGATGTTTCGTGTGGAAATTCTGCCAACTTGATTATATAACAGTTGGAAAGAATTTTTATTAGATTTCGCTTGCAAAAAGATTTCACGGCTACATTTTTCATATTTAGTTCGTTAATTTAGACGACTGAAGTATGATTATGTGTGTGCATGTTATAAGATATTTTTATTTTGCCTGGTTACATTTGCTTTGACTAACTTTCGGAATAATTTAACTAGCTTATTAGAAATGCAGATATAATAGCAACAAGATACGAAATAAAATTAACATCTTTTTTGCATAATTTGCTAACTTTTGCCTAAGTAAAGATTTATAATTTTCTCTAACTTTAAAACAACAATTAGTAATTAAGATTAGGAATTACACATTATAATCTACTTTGTATTATGATAAGCAATGCTAGCATTCACAGCAGCAGCAAAATTATAACAATTAATTATACATTTTGCTCAGAATTGATTGTCTTGAAACAAACTGGACTTGTTAATTGTAATGTCTAAGCTTAATTACTAATTATGTTACTGTGAATGCATATATATCCAGATTTATCTGTTTATGTATTTAGCTTTCTATCCGGAACGGTACATCTAACGAACTACACAAAACACATTTTTTTTCCCCCCGAATTTAGTACATTTAGTAACTATGGATACAACAGATAAATAAAGCGTGATTATAATACAACATAGGTACAAATATACATATATAAATAATTTTAAATTGTTTATTAAAAAGTTTTGATATAAATCCAAGTTTACTTCAAGAACGTAGAAGCCATCTTTTACTTTAATATTAAAGAAACTTTATATCTTTTATATATTATTATGCAACTTCGTAAAAGTTTAAAGTTTAAATAATAATTCAAACTTTTTTATCTTAGGCGAAGATAAATCAAAAATAAAAATATATACATATGAACTTTATATAATTTAAAGAAACTTTACTCCGATACGTTAAATATATATATATATTATTTTTAATTACTAAACGTAATTAATAATTGGTTTACTGTAAATACAGCTTTAAGCTAATTGTATATTTACATTATTTGAGGTTTTGTTCTATATAATAAAAATATTGATTGAACGTAAAGGATTTTCGGTGAAAATAATTATTTTCCAGTACGTTTACTTTGAAAGAAAGAATTTTCCATGCATTGGATTATTTAATCAAGTGAAATACAATGTAGACAATGTTGGAAAATAACAGGGGAAATATCTCTCGTGAAAAATGTTTTTTTTTTATTTCATATACACGGGAAAATGTTATTTATATACACATAATGCGTAGCATAATTATACAAGCAATTAGTTAGGGATCCACCAAGTAAGGTGTCCTAACTGAAATTAATTTAGATATAATTTAGACTGTGAACAAACTGGAAAATTTGAGCTTTTATTTGTAAATACGCCAGGAGTACGGCAACCAACAATTTTGGCGGGTTCTCCCGCCGCGCTGCGGGCCAGGCGTCCAATCCACCGGGATAAATATATTTTATAACAAATAATCACTCGTTTTTATTTTAATAAAATTATTATATATATATATATATATATATATATATATATATATATATATATATATATATATTTGAACTCAGGCCCAACATTTAATTACGAAAATTGTTTGCCCCGAGCAAGTTACAGACATACAACCCAAACAACTGAGCTAAAAATGAAAATGAAGTTATAATTTACGTAAGAATGTAATTTTCAAATATAATGGATAAAGGGCGGGTATGCTATTAAGTAAATGAACGTATTCTATAACGAATTTAGCGTATCTGGAATATGACGACGAACTGTCTGCTTGCAGTATAATATAATTTGACCAGCGCTGCGCAACATTTAGCCCAATTACCAAAGTTATTTAGAATTTCTATTAGTTATCGAACAGTTACTGTATTATTAAATTAAACCCAAAGTACACGAAATTGCAGATTTCTGCAATATATTAAAGAGAAATATATACCGAAGAAGCTAACGCATTCGGTCGTGTGTCTGTAGCATTCTCGGTTAGTCCCAACGGTCGTCACTCGCTCGACAAAATTTGTACCCTCTACTACTCTGAAGGTACCCAAGCGATTTACACCAAATTTGCTACACATATTATTTAATACCCTATTTGAATCCACTAGAAATTTAAATTCAATCGCTTGTATACTTCCAGAGTTATAGGACCCCAAAATTTGAAACCCCCCTTAATACGTCCCTTATACAAATAATTAAAATACCCAAAAATTCTACTAATAATTCTAAGATACTTAATATCTACAAGATTCTTGCATATTATTAACCTAAAGGCTATAAAAAATTATTAAATATAATATTGAAAAATAAAAACGTATTTTTCTTTATTATTATTAAATATAAAACGGGGGTTTTTTACTACAACAAAGAAATAGTTTTATTATAAATTATTTCAAAACTATACGCATATATTTATTCATTTTAAATTGGCCAGTATTATTACAACCTTCAACGGCTCCGGTTCAGTAATTGGTGCTGCAATATTATTTAATTATAATAATAAATATTCTCTCGGCAGTTTTAACAATATTATCCCTTAAAATTAGATTTAATTACTAATTAATTGTGAGTTTTTGATGAACCTAAATTGTTCGGTTTCTTGTAAATTATTTATCTGATTCAGTTTTGCTAAATTCTAAGGTTACAAATACTTCATTTGTTAGTGCAGCTTATTCCACAACTCCTTTACAAGAACGTTAATTAACTTTAAAATAAGATAATTGTGAATTCAACCAAACTATAAAATTATAACTTTAAATTAAAAAGTTTATAGTGTTTACACAGATACTTTAGTGCACAAGTTCTTCTATTGAAATGTATGTATATTGTCACAATCTTTGTAAATATTAAATACTAGGTGCATCAGTGTGCACTGTGGGCCCATATCATATACAGAATACACTCCACTCTTCACCAACATTTAATCATGTATATTTTAATAAAAATAATTACTCGGATGCATCTGTTTATCTATGTGGAACGCTATATAAATTTTACGAACTAACATGAAATAAATGTTTGTTTTTTAATAGTGTTATGATTAAATTATGTAATTGTCGTCGTTAATTACCGAAATATAAGTTAGGTGAATGACAAATTTAACAAAATTGTTTTAATTATGGAAATGTAGTCCAATTTTGAATTTGCCAATGTTTTATAAACTTATAATCCTTTTACAGGAAACCTGACATCTGTGTTATAATTATAATGTATCATATGTACTTAACTTTGAACTTAAATTTATTAATTAAAGTAATAGAAAATATATATATGAAAATTTAATTAATTATCTTTTTCAAACTGACCGGGATTTTTTTGTATTATTTATAATTTTATTTATAGTGCAGCGATGCAACTAATGCATCAGTTTTAGCAAAAGAAAAAATATGCAAATTATTATGAATTTTTAATAGCTAAAAGTGCATAAATATTTAATTTAATTTTTTATGGCCTTAGGTTAACAATATGCAAAAATCTTGTAGACATAAAATATCTTAGAATTATTAGTAGAATTTTTGGGTGTTTTAGTTATTTTTATAAGGGTTGTATTAAGGGGGGCTTTGAATTTTAGGGCCCTATAACTCGGGAAGTATACGGGCGATTGGATTTAAACTGCGAGGGGATTCCAATAGGGTACTAAGTAATATGCGTAGCAAATTTGGTGTAAATCGCTTGGGTACTTTCAGAGTACTTGAGGGCACCAATTTGGTCGAGCGAGTGACGACCGTTGGGACTAACAGTATATGAGTTATATATATTTTTGGATTCTGGATGACCAGACAAACACTATTTGTTAATGGAAATCTTTGATTCGAGAATGTTACAGACACACGACTGAATGCCTTAGCTTATTCAGTACTTGTAATTAATGTAAACTCTATACTATAAAGTCTCTATAAACATAATCTTTGATTATACGTGCGATGAGTTCCTTTAGAATTATTTAAAAAAAAAATGTAACCGCTTCTACACCATGAAAACAATATGTGCTCGAGTAAAAATGTCTCAAATACCTCGAGCAGCAATCTCAGGGCAGTGTACCATTATCCCAGTAACGATTACTCTAGTACGTGCGCAATGTAAAAATATCTCGCACTTCAACGACAGCAAACACCGCTTACATATTGTCTTTATTTTTATTTTCCACTATTATTATTGTTGTGCACACTAAAACGTATATTTTGTGGACAAATAATAAATATACATTGTAAATATAGCACCTTTGTCCTCTAAGAGTGTCTATAATTTATTTATATATGTTACAGAAATTGTTTCTAAACTTTAAATACTTATTAAACTATTAGACAACGTGTAGAAGGATGAGCTGGAGGCATTGAGGCCTCTACTGGACAAATAATAAATATACATTGTAAATATAGCACCTTTGTCCTCTAGGAGTCTCTATAATTTATTTATATATGTTACAGAAATTGTTTCTAAACTTTAAATACGTATTAAACTATTAGACAACGTGTAGACCAGTGAGCTGGAGGCATTAAGGCCTCTACTAATGCTAATTGTTTTAATAATTGTCTCATTAATAGCGAAAAAAATTAAAATTGTAACAATTAAACCCAGTTTAGATTTATATTGTTTAAAACAATAATGAAATTAATTAAATAAAAACATTGCAATCTGAAGGCAAGATCAACATTGTGAATTACTGCGCTATCATAACACGAAATGTATGTGTTTCATTTCGAAGCGGCAAGAAGTTGCTAGAGTTGGCGGGCGATGGCACGGCACCGCCCGCCAATTGAAGCGGTTCTCGATCTATAACTAGACTCGCTCTGGTAGCCGTATTTTACGGACTATCATAATGAAAATTTATTTTTAAAGAAAAAGTATAATGGTTATGACTTTCTGTTAAGGAGAAACTTCTATCTTTCTCCACTTTTTTGTAATTAATTTTTCTAATTCTAATTAAACTAATATTTTATCTAGCTCAGTTTTGCTAAAATCTAAGGTTTCAAAGTTCGACTAAGTTTATGAAAAATTCAGTCATGATATGCGTACTTGATAGGTGTGTCATCTTTCAGCACCTAATGAGATTTCAGCTTCAGCGTTTACCTCCCATAACTTTCTGAAATCTAAATGAAAATTCTTGCTTTGAACTTTGACGTTAAGTTTAATAATTTTACGAGTTTTTCTTTTTATAACAAATACGTAAATAATAAAAATCTGAACAGGCTACAACCGTATAAATACGCAGTGGCCTACACTAGACTTTCTTATACGTACATATAATTTTTATTTAAATTTACATTTAAAGAATAATTACTTAATTTAGAATTTCGATGGCAGCGATATTATTTGCAGTGTACCAAGGACAATTAATAATGAAATGAAATTCAAATGGAGGCTCAATTTGCTCATTTTGTAGCACCTGTTGGCATGCTCGCGAAATTCAAATTATACCATGTTCTAGTTTGCATTGCAAATTTTAAACAATGCAAACTGTTTCATGGTTCACTTGATTAAACGCAAAATATCAGTTCATAATTGGATTTATTTACAGTTTAATGTTTCGTTGCATGGACAAACATTTATTAAACTGTAGGACTATATATATTAAATTAAATTTAAAGAGCTAAAATTTATGTTTCAATTTAAGGACACCACTTTATAAAATGGTAGGACTATGTTCTTATAAGTCGTATATAATTTAAATTCAATGTTTTATTAGTAAAAAAAGCAAATATATATTGATAGTAATATATTTATAATATACTTTATGGACACTCCTTTATAAAACGGCAGGGCTATACTTCAAGCCCTATTGAGTTCTTGTATTTAAATAATTATATTTTAATAATTATATATGTATGATTCATTTCATGGACAGGCCCTTATACATCGGTAAGACTATACTAGCATTCATTAATTTAAATTTGGAGTTATAAGAGTATAAAAAACGATATTTTGGGCATGAAAAATTGAATTTTAACATTTTTATGAACTTCTGTGTATTCTTAAAGTAGCATTTTATGGTTCAGCTACTTTTAGATATCTAAAAATATGTTTTATGACATTTTTCATAGCCAGATGGGATCCATAAAGCTTTCAACATATATTAATAAAATATTGTTGTGTCAACATCATAAAAATATTTAATTTACATTAATTTTCACATATTTCTAATTTATGAGGCAAATATTACACGTATTAATGCAAGCGTTAATGCCACAAGCGTACATATATATATATATATATATATATATATATATATATATATATATATATATATATACATATATATACATATATATACATGTATATACATATATATATACATGTATATACATGTATATACATGTATATACATGTATATACATGTATATACATGTATATATATGTATATACATGTATATATATGTATATACATGTATATATATATGTTTATACATGTATATATATGTATATTCATGTATATACATGTATATATATGTATATATATGTATATTCATGTATATACATGTATATATATGTATATATATGTATATATATATATATATATATATATATATATATATATATATATATATATATGTATATGTATGTATGTATGTATGACCTTTGGCAACATGGGCAAGTAAACATAGATGCAGGAAAGGGGAATGGGCAAAGTAGCGAGGCGCTAGGCTTTTAGCAGATATCCGGACTTTTTCCCTGCGTTTTCCTTTTTTACCTTTCCTTTCCTTTTTTTTTTTGCTCCTTGTCAGTCGAATAAAAGATTTGTAATGAGCTCTGTTAGGGATGAAACGTTTTTCTGATCGTCCTTAAATTACATTTCACCGCAGCCCCGAACCGGTTCGCAGGGGGGTAGGGGGTTCGGTTGTCCTTCAAGTACTACAATCCGACACTAATGAAACCACTCACTAGAGGCGCTGCAGTGATCGACAACGTGTTCACAAATGCATTCTAACGCACCGTACTCACCGTGCCGCAACTTAAGTGCTCGATAGCGTATGCTTCAGCACGTACAAGTCTAACTTGTTTCTATTGTTGTTATTTTTTAGTGTATGATTTTTTTTTTCTACTTTAGCGTATCGGAGTGTAGGTAGTCCTTATCGCTATTATCCATTCAGGAAACATTGGCTTGGCTTCGCTGTCAATTCAAGGATCATAGACGGTATAATGCGACGTCAGCTGCACTTGTCATTTCACAGCTTGCTCTCGAGTCCTTCAAGAATAAATTAAAAAACAATCCATTTTTAGTTTAGTCCTTCGGCCCGTATTTAAAATGTCACTCTCATAGCACTTTTTAATTTTCAAAATTGATTCTGAATTCTGCAATTATTGCAATCAATATGTAGAGAAATCTAATTTGTGTTTCTTTCTATTCTATCTCCAATATCACTAGAACGGCTGCACTAACGGCAAAAACAGTTATGTTCATAATGAAAGATATGAATATTTGGCACAACTTTTGTTTGAAAAGTTAATTTTAAATGTGTACCAGTTACGAGAAAACTGCTACGGAAAATCATAAATATCTAATTTGTGCAATCTTTTTATTCTATCTCCAATATCACTAGAACGGCTGCACTTACAGCAAAAATAGTTATGTACATAATGAAAGATATGAATATTTGGCACAACTTTGGTTTGAAAAGTTTCTTTAAATAGTGTACCAATTACGAGAAAACTGCTACGGAAAATCTTAAACGACAGTTTTGGCTCTAGAGCGCTAACCGACAGACACAGAATGTTTCAGATGTTCCTGATATGGCCTAAATTTGGATTGTTGTGTTTAACTTTGAGAATTGTTTTTGTTTTATTAGCATATAGTAACCTTCGTGTTTGGTTTCAAAATATTACGTATCATACACAGTGTGTTCTGAATTTCACATGCAAATTGATTCAAAATACACAATTTAAATTCTAATTTATGCCTTTTGCTTGCGCCGATTAATTAACGATTTTATTTGTGCGGGAAAACATAAATCTTTAAAACATATATAACGTGTTGTCCTTTAAAGATAATGCATGAAATTTTATTTAGGTCAAAGGTTATTCGCTGATTGCTAAAGGCCTCATTTTTATTTTGATAAATTATTTGTACATATTTTAGAACAATTTTAACTGAACTATTCTCTCAGTAGGCACCGTGAGTATATGGTCACTCAACAGTTATACCATTAAACATATTATGTGTTTGTACTATTGTCATTTTAGTAATAAAAGGATAACTAAAAAGCAGCGTTTACGAAACAAGGATTCAGTGTTTCAGGATTGAGTTGACACTCTGTATTAGGGAGTAGAATTGAAAATAAGCTAATTACATATGCGGTATCTGGGTAACTATGGCAACGGGTACTCGAAGCATTCGGTAACGTACAGGTGTCAAGTTTATGTCACTAGAACTTTATGAGACAGAGAATTCGTGTGACAGGATTGTAAATAAGCATTATATATGTGTATACATATATATATATATATATATATATTCCATTACTTTTCGTAAAAACTCGACGCACGTACGTCAGATTGTATTCAAAATAACACATCTAAAATTTCAGACGCCTAGGTCATCAGGGTCCCTATTGGGGACACTTAAATAGGCCAATTTGGGCCTAAATCGGGAAATCTTAAATGTTCTTATTTATAGTGTCCTTTCTCTAATATCGCTAGAACGGCTGCACTTACGGCAAAATTAGTTATGTTGTTAATGAATGATATTAATATTTCACACAACTTTTGTTTGAAAAGTTTCTTTAAAAAGTGTACCAGTTACGAGAAAACTGCTACTGAAAATCCTAAATATCTTATATTTATTCTATCTCCAAAATCACTAGACCGGCTGCACTTAGAGCAAAAATAGTTATGTACATAAAGAAAGATATTCATATTTCGTACAACTTTTGTTTGAAAAGTTTTTTCAAAAAGTGTACCAGGTACGAGAAAACTGCTACTGAAAATCCTAAATATCTTATATTTATTCTATCTCCAAAATCACTAGAACGGCTGCACTTAGAGCAAAAATAGTTATGTACATAAAGAAAGATATTCATATTTCGTACAACTTTTGTTTGAAAAGTTTTTTCAAAAAATGTACCAGGTACGAGAAAACAGCTACAGAAAATCATAAATATTATTATATATATATATACGTATATATAAATAATGTATGTTATATTGCACTGCTTAACACAAATAGATAGAAGCCTATCTACATTTTATATTGTAGAAACAGTTTTTGATAACGTAATAAAATGACAACCTATTGGGTATTACTTAACTATATTAGATTGGGAAACGAATTATATTTTTAATATATGCTTTATTGGTTACAATATACGGTTAATAAATCCAAAATACATATTTTAGAAAGTGGTTGATTGTTCCGTTGTTGTTGATTTGCTCTTTTTCGGGGAAGAAGTTGGAGCTACGGTGGTATCAATTCCTTCCTCAGTGCATTTACTCAAATTATCCTCAATTTTCCCTTTAACATTGCTTAACGCAGCAGTATTACATTTCGTCATATCTCTCTCCATTTCACTAACCGAAGTCACCGCTCCATGATAAGCGTCCAAGCCGTTAATCGGGAACTTCACCAGGTACCAAATCCACTGAATCACATTAAACCCTTGAGGCATATCCCTTGACAACTTATCATAGACTGTCTTCCGTGAGTATGCATTACGGTGGTCATGGATACATTCGGATGCCTTTTTAAACGTGGATGCAAATAGTTCGCGAATTTCGTCCGACCCCTTTTCGCATTCGCGGTTCTCGCCGTGCGAAGCGTCGATGATGCGACGCAGCGATGCCTGGTAGTGGTACTTCTCATTGCTAAGCCAATCATGTAAAGATTTTAGGTATATGTCTTCGGTGCGTTTTAAAACAATTTGGAATTCGTTTTCGTAGTTTTCGAATGAGTCTAATAAGGCTTTACGCATTAAGTCGACGGACGGCACTTGCGAGAATAAACTGCGCTCAAGGGACTCTTCCAAGACTGCCTCATACTCCTAAAATCAATTAAGGCAGCTTAATCAACTAGTCCTGAACTAGATGTACTTCAATATTAAAATACTATTGATGGAATAATGGAACGAAAACATGTGTAATAAATGTGGTATTAATTAAATTTAAACAAAAGGCATTAAGGCACGGCAGCTTAACCAGCTCGTCCTGAACCAGATGTACTTAATTAATATTATTCAATTTTGAAATACTATTGATGGAAATAATGGAATAATGAAACGAAAACATGTTTAATAAATGTGGTATTAATTAAAAAAAAAAAAGGAATTAAGGCACGGCAGTTTAACCAGCTCGTCCTGAACTAGAAGTACTTAATTAATATTATTCAATTTTGAAATACTATTGATGGAAATAATGGAATAATGGAACGAAAACACAAGGCTCGAGAAAATAATACATGTTTAATAAATGTGGTATTAATTAAATAAGCAAAAGAAATTATGACACGGCAGCTTAACCAGCTCATCCTGAACCAGATGCACTTAATTAATATTATTCAATATTAAAATACTATTGATGGAAATAATGGAATAATGGAACGAAAACACAAGGCTCGAGAAAATAATACATGTTTAATAAATGTGGTATTAATTAAATAAACAAAAAGAATTATGACACGGCAGCTTAACCAGCTCATCCTGAACCAGATGCACTTAATTAATATTATTCAATTTTGAAATACTATTGATGGAAATAATGGAATAATGGAACGAAAACACAAGGCTCGAGAAAATAATACATGTTTAATAAATGTGGTATTAATTAAATAAACCAAAGGATTTAAGACACGGCAGCTTAACCAACTCGTCCTGAACCAGATGTACTTAATATTATTCAATATTAAAATACTATTGGACGTATATTAATGGAAAAAATGGAATAATGGAACGAAAACACAAGGCTCAAGAAATTTCGTTTAAACTAAAAAAATACAAGTTTAATAAATGTGGTATTAATTAAATATAATTTATTTTAGAATGGGTAAAATGAAATCACAAAACAAGCTTAGGTACAACGCGCCTATGCGTCCAGCTCGCCTTATAAGTACGATGCGAGCAGTTTTTGATTATTATGGCCTTTTGGTCAACAATTTGAAAAACTGTAAATTATTTTGATTATATAAAAAGAACAAGAATCGATACGTACAACGCACCAATGCGTCCAGCTCGCCTTATGAGTAATATATGCGATGCAAGCAGCGCTTTTTAATTATTATGCCCTTTTGAAAACGAAAACATTGATGAATGACAAATATAAAAGGAATGAACGAGAAAGCATGAAAACGTAAAATAAATATTAAAATACTAAATTAATATATGTTGTAGACCCTTTTAGAGCGCAAAGGTGCTATATGAAAAATATGTAAAAGTTAAAATTAATAATTTAACTAGATTTTATAAGTTTATTTATAGATAAAACTTACTTGAACTCCAATAAGGATAATGGCGACCAAAACAATAACACATTTCATTCTGAAGTCGAGTATTGCTTCAAACTGAATAATATTGCAAATTTTTTGGTTTTTATACGAAATAAATACAATTATTTTTTATTTTTTAATAATTAACGGCTAATTTTACTATCGCTTTTAATTAGCAATAACTATTAATAATTGCACAAAGATAGCACTAATGAACTTTAAACAATTTAATATGTATTCCAGGGTTAGTCGTTATTTATTGTTATTAGGTAAACGACAGCCTAAATTAGCAACATATTACTGTAATATTTAAATTAATGTATTTCTTTTCATTTCCTAAGGATAATTTGTAATCAGGTGCAAAGACGTAATGCGAAGCGTAATGTATAAATAAACAGGGACAGGATGTTGTATGCAGAGTACCGGATATTAACAAACCACAAAATACCAGGATAACATCTCCTGTTATCCTGCGGGATTTCTGCTTTTCGCAGAAAAGGACTAATTTCTAATTATTACAACGTAAATAAGAAATACATTCATTTAAAGTTTATATATATATATAATTAATCGTTAACTTTAATTCGGATTATTGAAGAGTGGGTGTATGCAATGGGCACATGGTGCCCGAGTACTTATTTAAGAGACTTTAAATGCGTGTAGTAACGACGAGTACCCGATTTATATTGTGTAATACATTTGTATTCAACGACTCGGAATGCATTTCTAAAAATAACTGAAGATATTTTATATCACACATGTACACAAATTAAATTCAATAAAACGTGTTGCATTTATATTACAGATTATATTTGCAGTGAAGTGCGTACTAATAAAATATATCTATATTCGCTCGTACGATAATACAAGTGTTTGGTTGTGTATCTGTAACATTCTCAGACCAAAAATAGGTCAATTTATTACTTCGTAAAGTGTTAATTCAATTTATTTAGTTTCTCACGCACTTATTTTTATGTGAATCTTTCCAGGTAGAAAAGCCTCAATGGATAAAAGTTTCCAGAAAACAAAGTTATTTCCATTATTTCGCAGATTTCCTTTTGTCCACTTCTTAGATTACATTTCCGGTCTCTCTTATATTATATTTCTCCATTTCGTATTTCCTCTAAAGTTGTATTTATTTTCCCATGTCACTTTTATCTTTAAACAAACATTTTCCATTTTGCCATTTTAATACAGCCCTTTGGCTACACGAAAATTGGAATACAAAAAGCTAAACAGTGCATCCAGCTCGCCTCCAGGCGACCTGCGGTAAACGTAGCGAAAAATTATACGTTTTTAGGTACAACGAACACAAATACGTATTAATGCGTTAATTTATATTCGTAATTAATAATTGGTTAACTGTGAATATTCTTTTAGTTTTCAAAGCAACAAAACTTCAAGATTTAAAGTTTATTTTTTAACAAAAACAGGTATTTTTAAGTACTTTGTGTTTTTTGGAGAAACTTTCAGCCGGCTCTGACGGTTTCCTTGAATTTTCGCTTAATTGAAGCACTAAAAAGTTTATTTTAAGTGAAGTGCTTTTAGTGATCCGTAAATTGAGATATTAATGCCCGTTTGCAACCACTGAACTTCGTTTAACTTTTAGAGCTTGTTATAAAATCTACTGTGATTATTTTCAATATATATATATATATATATATATATATATATATATATATATATATATATATAAACAAGCTTAGGTCCAACGCACCTATGCGTTCAGCTCGCCTTTAAGTAATATATGCGATGCAAGCAGCGTTATTTTTTTATTATTATGGCCTTTTTGTTAACAATATGAAAAAATGCTTTAGCTTATTCAGTACTTGTAATTAATGAAATACGAGAGTCTTAACCGCTACGCCATAGCGAGAATTAATTATATACATAATCAAACAGTTTATATTGAAAATAAAACATTGCAGAACAGCAATTAATGAGTTTCTAACATGTTACAGACACACGACTAGGTACTGTAGGTGTACTACCGTAATATTTCAAATGAAATGTGTGTACTCGAGCATTAATGAAGCCTATTAAATAGTTCGAGTATAATTAACCGTAACTGAAGTATAACTATAATTTACTAGTTCGTCAAATCAATATTGACCCCTTAAGGCTTAAACGTAACAATAATAATGACAAAATATTGTGGCACTGGAGCATTCGAGGTTGGTTTGCCGCGGCCGGGTCGAGTGGAACGACATTAGTTCATTTGCATATGAATTAAAACGAATCTACGGCGTAAACATTGGGAGTTACCAGGTCACACATACGCCAATGTGATCACACCGCATTTAAGCTGGACTCGCAATGAATTATTAAACATTGAACTAATGAAGGTTACATGTACAAAATATCTTAATAATACGATATTAATTTGGCGGTCTCTTATAAACGACTGATAGAAATCTACATGTGTAAACTTAATTTTATTACTTATTCCGTACGTGCAAAACGATTTATTTTCCAATTAGCGCCCAAGGACTAGAAAATGACCGGCAGCGCGCAGGGTACAGCGGGCATCGCTTGCGCGGAAGCCCCGGTACTAAATACACAAAATAAATTATACAAAACTTCGTTTTCAAATGTTATTTATTAACGAATTATTTAATAAATATATATTTCTAGTATAAAACTGTTGAAAATTAGTGTAATTTTAAAATTAAATTATATGCATTTTTTGTTCAATTTCCAATATCTCTAAAACGGCTGCACTTAGAGCAAAAATACTTATGTACATAATAAAAGATATGAATATTTCCCATAACTTTTGTTTGAAAAGTTTCTTTAAAAAATGTACCAGTTAAGAGAAAATTGCTACGGAAAATCATACATTATTTGTGGAGTATTTTTTAAATTACCATAATTCTATCAAGTCAAACTTTATATTAATAATGTGTACCTAGTCCAGTCCTGGAGTAGAATGAAGGTTACTCTAGCTTTCTTAGGTAGTACAGTAGATCCCCTTAAGCTTTCAAACTTCAAATAATTGTACATTCAATTTGTTAAAACTTGGGCTCAAAGCCAGGACATTGAGTAAAATCGATATTTTTTAGAATTACGATTTTAAAGAATATATATATATATATATATATATATATATATATATATATATATATATATATATATATATATATATATATATAAATACCTTTTTTACAAAGTGTGGCGACGAAATGTATGGAATAATGAAAGTCAAACTCTGTGGAAGTAATCTGATCGCTGAAGCTGAAATATCAATCAAATTCTAGTCCCTCTTGACTCAAACACACAATCGCATATTTGAGAGACAATGCCACAAAGAAATCATAATAAAAAATAAATGATTAAATAAAATTTAAAAATCTACACGCATCAGTTCATTTTTTAATGAATCTTCACGCCTAAATGATTTGTATGATTGACTTCCTAGAACTGTCGTATTAAAAAGTTCTTTTTTTATCAAATATCAATACTGATTTTATTTACAGAGAATTGTACGACTTTTTATATCTATAACAGTTTTTCAAATTGTTAACTAAAAAGCCATAATAATTATGTATCGCTGCTCGCATCGCATTACTTATAAAGCGAGCTGGACGCATAGGTGCATTGTACCTAAGCTTGTTTATTAAATCAAAATAATCTACAAAATATTGTAAGACTTTTAATATCTATAACATTTAGTCAAATTGGTAACCAAAAGGCAATAATAATTAAAAACCGTTGCTCGCATCGCACTACTTATAAGGCGAGCTGGACGCATAGGTGCATTGTACCTAAGCTTGTTTACTATATCAAAATAATCTACAAAATATTGTCAGACTTTTTATATCTATAACATTTATTCAAATTGTTAACCAAAAGGCCATAATAATTATATATCGCTGCTCACGGTGTGCTGGACGCATTGGTGCATCGTACTAGTATGCATAAAACAGCATGTAATCCCTTTAGGGTCTCATCTAGAGTGTAGTGCGTTGTAAATAAGACTATTGTAAAATTTTAATTGCAAGCGGGCGATAGACGGATTACAGTTAATCACGAATGTATGTAAACCAGACAAAGATATTCATTACAAATTCAATTAGTGATTTCGGTGGTCCAATCAGCTGGAACCTTACGGCAAACACATCCGCCGGCCGGACACTGTAGCTATTTGTCGAAGCATCATGCATATGCAGCCAGCCAGTAATCATAGCCAACCATGCAGCAGCCCCAATCTATATTGTTCGCTCAAATCACCAATAATCCATGCCTAACTAACGCCACTTCACGTGTGTGTGTCTCCAGACTACCGCCCGCCTGGCAGCTGCAGAATGACCGCGAGTGCGCTGGGCCCAGCGGGCATCGCGCGCACAAACCCCGAGCTTTATTACACACACAACACAACTGACCTCAAAATTACTTTATAAGAGTTTTTACTCATCGTACACCAAAAATTATAATTATTTATATATATATATTATAAAATATACAATATTGAACTACAAATATAAGCACTATTTTTTAATTTTTAAGCGTTACTAGCTACTTAAAATAAACATAGTAAATTAATTTCCGGTTAACTGTATTATTTGTATAACGTATTTCAGCCTGACATCAAGAAGATTACTAAATGTGGCAAATGTTCAAACAAGAGTTGAGAATCCACTCGGAAAATAGATAACAGACATACACACACACACACAAAGTCTGACACATAACGCGTATATACATAATTACGGATGAGTTAAATTCAGGAACCTTTGTAAATTAGTGTTTAACAAACAGAAAATTTAACTCGTATGAGCATTGTTAATTCGGTTACAAAAGAAAGTTAGGGTGACCTTCACTCGACTTTTGCTTCGTTAAACTCTATTACTACAACAACAATTGATGTCTAGAATAATCAGTAAATGAAGTATCATCAACTGGGCATTGATACATAAATAAATATAAGACTCAATATTGTGGGCGTATTTTTCTGCAAGCGCAAATACGATATTTGATTGGTTGTTGATTATATTTGAACAAGTACCACATTAGGAACAATTCAATATTTAGGGTATCAGTACAGTCAGCACGGCGTACTCCACGCTTGGCAAATTAAAAATAACTGTTTTAATTATTATAGCCTATCGGTACACTATTTAAAAAAATATTATAGATATAAAAAGTCTTTTTAAATTAATAATTATGGGCAAAGTGCAGCGCAACTTTTAAATATTTTACAATTGTCTATTGAATATAAATATTGACGTATAATTAAGTCCACTTCCTGTTATTTTAAATCAGAAAACCTAGTAATTTAAGTTCGCCTTTGGCGATTTTACAACTTTTGAGCTCACGTCTGTGGGGAATACCGTGTATTAATTAATTATAACGTTGTGATATATAGAATATTTCGATATTGAATAAAACCCACAGTATTTTAATTAAATATCAATGTTATTGTTTGTTTTCCAACAAATAAAAAATGTATTTGTATTGTAGGCTCGTTGATTGCTATTATTTCATTTGTTATACAATGGATCGACCGTTTTGCGAATATCAAAGGTTATTTACCGGAAAATTTGAGTACAATTTGTTGAAGTATTGATTCAAAATGAGGCTTAAGTAAACAGGTTTGGTTTACACAAGGTATACCAACATTTACACAGTATACATGTTACTAGTTTGCTGCGGTTGTGTTCTATTTTAAACGACACTAAAGCACGAACAATTAAGCTACACTTACTTATTACTTTGTAAAAGATAGTAATACAGTTTTTCTTAAATGTAATTATTAATAATTACCAGTAGTTTAGATTAAGTTAGTTAGTATTAAATTGTGCTAGATTTTACTTAATGCGTAGACTAGCGTAATGTTGGCGGGCAGACCCTGCTCGTTGCCCGCCAGAGGCAACACAATCCCCGGGGTCTACAAGACATAATATTTGTTTTAAACAAAACTTTGCTTGTATCTTCTCGTAAACATAAATCAACGATTATCTTCAAGTAAAAGTTGAAGTGGCCTGTGCTCGCCTTATAGTTCCACTATCTACATAATTAAATACGCATTTTGAATGGAAAATTACACAAAATCTAGCGTGAATTTTAAACTGACGAATTTATAGGCGACGGACGGGATTTATTGCCACGCCGTTGCATCCTTGATGATAAATATTCGTATTTAAGCTGGATGTCTTATTAGAAAATTGATCCATCAAATTGAAATAAACTAATTAATTTACGTGGCAAAAACGGCAACCAGTTCAATTAAAAATAATGTCTTGGATGTTTAAAAATATCGATATGATCTTGCGCAAATATTCCACGACCTAAATAAACAATTTTACGTATTTATACGTAATTTATAAAAGAAAACGACACCTTGAAATTTTAATGCAAACTTTAACAATTTTGTCAGTAATGTAACTGTGTCTGTTAAGATTTGTGTGTCGAGGGAATAAAAACCTCTTATTCTTGGAACGAATACTTCAACCGGAAGTGCATTTTTCTTATTTGGAAAAGTAAGAAACATGAATTTAACACAAAATAATTTAAAAATACAGTTTTTATAAAACATAGCAAATATATTATTATTTTGTTATTCTAATAACAAATAAACTGATTTTTAAGAAGATTAGTTTAATCCGAGTTTATATTACCAATGAAATGTTATTTTTATGATGTGAGATCGTATACTGGTCGTACGGTAGTACAAAAGAGCTATAGTGTTTGTAAAAATCAACTGAATCAACAAATTAATACCTGATTCTGAAAATGTATTCATGCATGAATATTTAGCAGCTAAAGCAATCTATTGTGTGTCTGTAGCATTCACGGATTAAAATATGTCCCAAAAAGTGTTTGTCTCATCGCCCTGAATCCAAACTTATATACTTGTTAGTCCCAACGGTCGTCATTCGACTAAATTTGTGCCCTCCTCTGAAGGTACCGGAGCGATTTACACCAAATTTGGTACGTATATTATTTAGATACCCATTTGAATCCGCTCGCAGTTTAAACCTAATCGCGCGTATACTTCCCGAGTTATAGGGCCCCAAAATTTAGAGCCCCTCTTAATACGGCCCTTATAAAAATAATTTAAACACCGAAAAATTCTATTAATAATTCAAAGATATTTTATGTCTACATGATTTTTGCATATTGTTAACCTAAAGGCCATAAAAAATATTACTAAACTATATATATATATATATATGACATATTTTTTAATTATTAACCAAAACGCATAGGTGCGTTGTACCTAAGCTTATTTATATTCTGGAATGGTCAAAAATGTATTTTCGTTAAATCATGCATTTGTATAAAAAAGTATAATATAAAGCGAGTCCATTTTACGATAAATCTACAAAATATATGTCTTGTAGTCAACAATATCCACTTATGATGACACTTTAATGGCCATATTGGTTTTTTTTTTCTTTTTTCATTCAACACTTTTAACATATCTCCATTAGAAGGTAAAAGAAGACATATTTCAAAGGTATCTTCGAAGTCGATATTTCCGCCATATAACTATGTTACATAAACGACACACCTGCCCGCATAGATGGTTCTGGCGTCGGCTGCCATATGCACCGACGTCCACCGACGCTTCAGCGCCAGTCTGAAAGGGACGCCGGTAATGATAGCGTCGCGAATTCTCTAGTGAAAACGACGAAGTTATAACAATCTCTACCAAATAATAATAAAATATTGGCGTTCAGTGCGTTAAACTCAGTTTTAAGTTGGACCAAAATTAGGTACAATTCACATTAGTTTTTTTAAATGTTTTAAAATTATATTATGATATGTTTTGTATATATATTAACCGTGAAACTACAATACAAATATATATGTAACAAGTATACAAATATATTAAGCACTACTCTCCCACATATTAACACCTAATATACGTATCACGTATCGTAGTTAATATTTTACCAAGCACAGGTTTTCTAATATAACATATTTCTATTAAACTACAATACAGTTATATTTGGAACAAGTATACAACTCTCCCCCAGATATTAACACCTACAATATGTATCGCTGTAGTTAATATATTTAATTTACCAAGCACAGATTTCCTATTTAAAACGTTTTTAAATTATATTTGTTATGTTTTGTATTTATATTAATCGCGAAACTACAATACAAGTATATTTGTAACAAGTATACAAATACTCTAAGCTCAACTCTCCTCCCCAGATATTAACACCTAATATACATATCACTGTACTTAATATATTTAATTTGCTTAGCTCATGTTTTTCAATATAACTCACATATTTATATTATAAAACTACAATACAATATATTGGGAACTAGTAGTAGTAGTAAATATTAACACCTAATATACGTATCGTTGTAGTTAATATGTTCAATTTACCTAACTCGGGTTTCCTATTATAAACTATTTACATTTATTATGTAGTGTATATTAACCATGAAACATACAAAACAGTTAAATTTGTAACATGTATACGAATATTATAAACACACCTTTCCCAGATATTAATACCTAATATATGTATCGTTGTAGTTAATATATTTAATTTATCTAGCTCTGCTTTCCTAATATAAATCACATATTTATATTAGTGTCACGAGTAACAGCAATAACCAATATACCAGTGGTTCTAAACATGTTTACTCAACAAACACAAATTATTATTTTACAACATATATATATATATATATATTAGTGACATAATTTCTGTAAGTATCGCTTTTAAGAGAATTCCTTAAAATAAATCAGAGATAATTACAAATGCCAGTGATTCTAAACATGTGTACCAATAGAAATTATTACTGTAGCGCGTATGCGAAAATGCCTGAATATAAATTAGAGAGACATTCCAAATTCCAACATGTTTACGATAATAAATACAAATTTTGACTAATATCGCGCGTTTGAGAAAATTAAATATAAAACGGACAGCTATTAAAAATACCAGTGGATCTAAATATGTCTGCCGCCCGCAGCGCAATATTTATTAATCGTACACTGTTAAAATTATTTAGTAAAATTAATTAGTATTACAATAAAAGTGTAAAAGAAAATGAATACGTATAAAACATGAAATATTAATATTACGTGTATATAAAAGAAGAGTCGCAGGTAAAAAAATATTTCAGATAAAAATCGATTGATTGGTAATTAACGATGATAATTATTCGTCTGTGCCGGAAATTTAGCGTTTAATTCAAGGGATGAGAGAGCACTAATCAAATAAGCTTTTCTGCGAAATAATGGAGCGCTGACATTCTTGAAAGCTTTGACGTTTCATCTGTCCAACAGTTACAAATAAACATATATTTTAATACATTTTTAATTTCAATACACCCATGTGCCCATATCATATACAGAATGCACTATTCACTGATCCATAAAATTGAATTATTTTGCTATTATTATGTTACGTTTTGTAAATGTTGACATGATTATGGTTACACTAAATAAATAAAATATTTTCTTTACATATACAACCAAGCGTTCTACACATACATACATTTGCTCTATTTAGGTTGAAACCGTTATTTTAAATTATATGAATATTTCCGTCGCTAGTAAATCCATACATGATTTATATATATATATATATATATATATATATATATATATATATATATATATATATATATATCTTGTCATTTTATATTTGTTTTGAAATTTATGAGACCCAATGAAGTGTATAGGTGATTTATTTGAAGAATATACGAATAAATTTGCTATTTAAATAAAATAAAATATTTATACAATATTGTTCGATATATCCAAGACAATATTATAAAAAATCAAACATGAATATATAAATAAAAATTAGGGGTGGTCGTTACTCGACTTTCTTTAACTCTTAATTATTTATACATATATATACATATAATATTTTTGTATTTTGTTTAAAATTCATACTAACATAAATATATATAAATAAATTACAATTTGGAGTGGTCTGCACTCGACCTTCATTTACTCATAATTATTTATACATATACATATATATATATATATATATATATATATATATATATATATATATATATATATTAAATTGTTGTAATATGTTCTAAATATATTAAAACTTCCCCAACAAAAGTTGCTAAATAAATAAACAATTTTTTTTAACTTTTACGAGATTCGTTTTTCACACGAATAAACAAGCATTTCCGGTTGAAATATCCTATTCAAAAATAAGACGCATTTTTTACTCCACAATATACAGATTTTAAATTCAAAATATTCTATATATATATATATATATTTATTTTATTGCTACATATTTTTATATTGTTGCTCATTTTTTTTTATATTTAACGATATTGTACAACATTCACACACACACACACACACACACACACATCGAGGTCATTGTCATATCAGACACACAGACACTGTAAACGAAAATTTGCGATTTTTATTATTATTTTAATGCAGGGCGACGATTTAAAAACTGTGTTACATATACAAATAATTATTTTTCTTTATTTACGTAATGTTTATTAGGATTGCAAATTTCGATGTTGTTAATAAAAAGGTATATTACTATTTATTTTTAAATGTACGCTAAACGATAAATAGCGTACTAGCGCTAAATGGTGGCAGCGCTACTACGACCTAATTACAAAACTGATTACACGGATATTCTACGTTGCTTACAACGCCATCATGGCTTAATTATCATTAATACATCTACACTGTTAAATATCTTGTTTTACAAAAAATAAAAACACTTTAATTTTGAATTAATATTGAAATATTATTCCTAAATTAACTCGTGGGCACAATATGCCCATATCACAGAATACTGTTCACTCTGAGCCATTGAATAATTAAAAAAGAAGCTGTGGCTAAGGGTGCGAATCCTGCCTATGCCAGTTTGCCTTCTTACAAAGAATAGGCATTTTACACAAATATACATAAATATATACATGTATAGAGCTGTAAGCATTGCTGCTAGCAGTATAAATAATTTCGTTGTAATCACAGATGTAGTAACAAAGTTATTTTAGAAGTAATCTAATAGGAAATATATATAGCATCTTTTAAATGAAGTTACTGCAAAGACAATGGGAACCAATTAGACGTGATTTTAATTGTGAAATTAATACGATTACATTGCTAGTGACGGCTAATTCCGTTTCAGTAATTGGTTGCAAATTTAATTTATTTCAAACGTACCGACACACATCTCCAAGTTTGTCGCAAATATAACTTAGACAAAATATCAGAATATCAAATCAGGAAATCGTAGCAAAGTTTTCTAATCATTACGAAACAAATATAGACGTGTTCGTACTTGCGCATAAATAAGAATACCCCTGGAGATTGAACCTAAATAAAATAAAAACATTGCGAACTTTGAGGCATATTTAATTATTCAATTGGTTCAAAAAAATACTATTTATTTAGGTTTAATTTCGGGTTAAATAAATTTCAACATTCGTAGTTTAAATAAATGTAACATTTAAAATTAACCACAGTTGGCGTAAAAGCTGTCTTTGTCACACTGTAAAAAAATAAAAAGTGGGAGTGGTCTGTACTCGACTTTCTTGCACTTTTAATACTCTTATATATATAGATATACACTTGTATCAGGAATTAAAATCAAGAAAACTGTCCTACTGTAAAAGGTTCTTAAATGTCAAGATAAATATATTATAGGGGTATTAAAAAGCGTATAAAATATTTCTTAGAATTGATCCGAATGCAATTCTGTAAAATTCAATAAAGCTTCAATAGAAAATCATATGTCTATGAAGTTTGAATTTGTAATAAATCTGTATATCTGAAAACTATGCTTTAGCAAATATGATTTCAGACAGAAATTTGTTTACAGTGCTGATATGTGCCTTCAGGAGACGTTCATTTTATCTCTTTCATGAAGTTATTGATAGAGCAAAAAGCTTCACATTTCAGCAATCTCATTTTTCATACACGTAAACTTTTTTATATAATATTTTTTCCACGCGATTTTCTCGAGCTTTTTTGATGACACTACTTACAAGTTATGTTTATAAATTAGTTTGGCCTTAGCCGTTTCTCAAAGCTTTAAGCCCATTTATACTATGATGTTTTGTGGCTATTACCTGTGCTTTGGGACTTTTACCAGAGCTTTGAGACTACGCTGTATAAAAAAAACTATTTTTACTTTCTTAAACGCAGTAATAAGTAAGTCTTGTAATCATAAAAAATGCCGAAGTCGAGCTTTCTACATATATACACGTTTTGACCCTCCCGGAATGACATATGTGTGTCTGTCTGTCTGAGTATATAATATTCCTTTTAATGTATAAGGCAGTATAAATAAATACTTGATTTTATGAAAGTATAACTTTTAGAAAGCTCATATTATTGTTAAAAATAATGTATCATACAATACGAGTGCTTTTAATGTACGACACTATAACTAAATATAAAAGCACATTATTTACGGAAATGCTACAAGGTCTAAAGCTCAATAACGCTTGATAATCGCTCATAAAAGCTCAACTTGCATTAATAAAAAGTTAAACTTAATGGGGTGTCAACTTGGAGTGATTCTTTTTCTAACAGCATGAAAAATTGTTTTTATAGAAATACATTTATTATCATTATTCCTACTAGGTTCACTCGTGGCCACTATGTGCCCATATCATACACACACTACAGTCACCAATCCGTACGTCTATTTACATGCACATTCGGTTTAAAAACTACTTTTCAAAATAAAAGCACATTTAGACCATAAGTTTTAAGTTTCAAAATTTCACGTTCGACAGTTTTGTCTCTAAAACATTCATAGACACACTGACAGACAGACACATTGACAGACACATAGACAGACAGACACACACATATAGACACACAGGACAGACAGACACACATATAAACATACAGGACAGACAGACACACACATATAGACATACAGGACAGACAGGACAGACCGACAAACAAACAAACTGAGTTTCTTTTTCAGTGTGAAACTGTTTCCTAAAATCGGGTTTAGGTACATTTTACCTATTAAAATATTTGTGCCAAATAACTGACTGTTTCTTTTATTATTATTGCAGGTTTTGCGTCAACCAGTGGTTGTTAAAGTGTTTAGTGAAACGTTTAAAATGATATGTGTTCAATGCGATATTATTATATGTTAATAAAACAACTATATATATAAATATATGTAAAACAACAACAACTAGTTAGTTCTTAATATCAAAGTACAGATAAAAACAACAAGTTGTGTCTCTTTCTACGTGTGTCGTCGTCCTCGTCTAACTGTTCATCTCATTAAATATGAAAATTTATCTGCTCATTGCAAATGTAAACAAGAAAAAATAAAAACACAGCAATGATAAGAATAATAGTAGTCACTTTAGCCTCAGCGACTAAAGATTATTATTGCGCTGTTTCTCCAATAATATTCGTGCGAAATTGTGTTTAAAATAAAACGTGCAGTTAAGGGGTCGTTATGGCGTCAGATCCGGCCGATCCAGGCCTGACGGATATGCTGGCTAATTTGGACAGTTTCACGTTTGACGAGGCGGAGAGTCTGGTCGATCTGATTGGCGATACGATGCCGAATGTCACCTGCGAGATTATGAAACGTAAATATCCGGTGCCGGTTGGCGGATGTGCTGCGCATTTTGATAGACTATTGTGCTGGCCACCGGTCAAACCGGAAACGGTCACCGTGCTGCCCTGCCTCGCCGAGCTAAACGGGATTTCTTACAACACTTCTCGTAAGTTTCATTTTTAATTATATTTGGCGTTAACCCTTGAACCCTACATATATACTCGTATATATACATATATACTCGTATATATACATATATACTCGTATATATACCATATATACTCGTATATATACATATATACTCGTATATATACATATATACTCGTCTATATACCATATATACTCGTATATATACATATATATTCGTATATATACATATATATTCGTATATATATATATACATTTATTTTAACCGGAAGTAACAACTTTTTAAATATTTTAGAAAAATAAATAATATATTTCAGATTTTCAGTAGCAGTTTTCTCGTAACTGTTACATTTTTTGAAGAAACTTTTTAAACAAAAGTTGTGCGAAATATTCATATCTTTCATTATGTACCTAACTATTTTTGCCATAAGTGCAGCCGTTTTAGTGATATTAGAGAAAGGACAACTACGGCAGTATAAATAAGAACATTTAAGATTTTCCGCAGCAGTTTTCTCGTAACTGGTACACTTTTTGGCAAAACTTTTCAAACAAAAGGTGTGCGAAATATTCATATCTTTCATTATGTACATAACTATTTTTGTCGTAAGTACAGCCGTTTAAGTGATATTGGAGATAGAATAAAAAATGTACTTTCGTTTTTGAATATTCTTTTTTCATAAATATAGACGCCATGATTCTTAGTAAAAGTATAACTATTATTTGTCTAATGTATGAAGAAAGACTTGTTATCATTTTACTAAGTTCATAAATTTATATGTCATGATAATAGACGAGATAGACTTTTACTGAGCTAAAATAATAAATATATATATATATATATAAATTATTTAATAATAATCGTTTGGTTACTGTTTGGGAAATTATTGGCCAATTAATTATTTTCTTTACACAGCCGCCATTTTGTCATATATTAACTTTTTACATCAAATGTTGGTATAAGTTGTAGATAATTTTATACCCTTTTAGAATCTAGTATTAAAATGAAATTTGGATGACCCGTTCAGTAGATACGAGTACGCCCGTTTAGTGGTGACCTAAACATACTTTCCGCGTTATCTCGGAAAGTTACATATATTTTTAAACGAAAAAAATGTTTTAATGTAGACAAAAGACGAGTTATAACGTGGTTTAAATATCAAATTGATACTTTTATTCAAACCTGAGGAAAAAATTCATAAATAACTTGTTGTTTTTTGGACCAAAAATTGTAAAAAGTAATACGTTTTAAATTTAATAAAACTAGGTACTACGTGGTATTACATGTTTGAAACAATTGAATAAGAGCTTAACCGAGTATTCTGTAAGTAGTTAGGAAACTGGTTGTGTATCTGTAGGTAAATATGAAGCAAGAATGTAGCAAATGTAAAATGCGTTGACAAGAGTTTCCACTTGATAGGGATTCTGGGTAATTGGGTTGTCGGCAATGCTTCTATCTATGCTTCTATGCTTGAAATACTCGTAGTTTGTTGTTGACAAGCCGAAGGCATCACGACCATGTCGGATCTCACGCTTGATCAAAGGAAGCCTTGACTCCAGCCACTAGATTGCTCAATAGTTTCATTCTTGAAGCCAAACCTGACTTATTAAATTTAAATATATATATGAACGCTGAAATATACACGTATTGAGCCTCATTTGTGCTATAAATATATGAACGCTGAAATATACACGTTTTGAGCCTCATTTGTGCTCTAAATTCCTCTGAAGGTACCAGAGCAATTCACACCAAATTTACTAAACATATTATTCAAAATTAAATATTTAATAATTTTTTAACGCCTTTGAGTTAACAATATGAAAAAATCTTGTAGACATAAAGTTTCTTAGAATTATTATTAGAATATTTGGGTATTTTAATTATTTTAATAAAGGCAGTATTAAGGGGGGCTCTAAATTTTGGGGCCCTATAACTCGGGAAGTATACGCGTGATTGGATTTAAATTGCAAGCAGATTCAAATAGGGTACTAAATAATATATATGCCAAATTTAGTGTAAATCGCTCCGGTACCTTCAGAGGAGTAGAGGACACATATTTGGTCTTACTAGTATTTAAGTTATATACATTTTTTTACACCTTTTGGGATATTTTTTGACCCGATAATGCTACAGACACACAACCGATTGCTTTAGTTTCTTTGGTACTTCATACGGCGAAGTAAAAATTGTGGAAGTATTGAATTTAGTTAGTAAATAAATGTTGGCTGCCAAGTATATATTTGTTATGTTCAGAAATAAAATTTACTTGAATGATATTTCAGTAAATGTTTATATAGTATAAACACACTCTTAAACATAGTGCAAATTATGTTTATTTAATGTTAAAACAATGAAAATATTTTAATGCTTGTTTACAAGTTACATTAAACAACTGTAGAGTAATTCTATTTTATTTTGTTTCCGTTCAAAATGTAACAATCTATCTAATGCTTTTATAAAAGCGAATATTACATTTCACTGAGTAAAAATATTATATGAAGGTATTCAAACACTGGTATTATTTGCATAATATATTTAATGGGAAAAATAAACAAGCTTAAGTGCAACCAATGCGTCCAGCTCGCCCTATAAGTAATATATGCGAGTTTTGAAATTGTTGAAATGCCATTATCCATATAACTCGAAAACGGTGCATCGTATCGAGCCGCCGTTAACAGATTTGAGTTCCCCGATATTTAATTACTCTAGAAACTTACTTTCAGCCGGTTTGAAAAGAAAAATTTTTTTGGACACATTTCACGGAATTTTTTAACTTGATTTTTTTTTTCAAATTTTGCGAATTTTTTCCGACCAAACCATAAATGATAGAGAGTTGAAATTTGGACAGTCAAACAACCTATATTTAGTGTATATTGTCAAATTTTTTCAACCAAATTGGAATAATATTACGACCTCCACAGCAAACCGCGTGAAAAAACAGTGAAAATCGTCGATTTTCGCAAAAACGGTAAGGGGTACCCCTTGACATTTTTTTGGAAAAAAAATCGCATAAATATTTTTGAGTTTGACATATATTTAGACTAATTTGAGTACGCTGATTCCAAAAATGCTAATTAAAGTGGTGAAAGACCGTTAGAAATTGCTGTTAGCGCGGTTTGAAGTTGGGAAAATGCAAATTTCCATATAACTCGAAAACGGTGCATCGTATCGAGCCGCCGTTAACAGATTTGAGTTCCCCGATATTTAATTACTCTAGAAACTAAGTTTCAGCCAGTTTGAAAAGAAAAAAAATTTTGGACACATTTCACGGAATTTTTTTAACTTGATTTTTTTTCAAACTTTGCGAATTTTTTCCGACCAAACCATAAAAGATAGAGATTTGAAATTTGGACAGTCAAACAACCTATATTTAGTGTATATTGTCAAATTTTTTCAACCAAATTGGAATAATATTACGACCTCCACAGCAAACCGCGTGAAAAAACAGTGAAAATCGTCGATTTTCGCAAAAACGGTAAGGGGTACCCCTTGACATTTTTTTGGAAAAAAAATCGCATAAATATTTTTGAGTTTGACATATATTTAGACTAATTTGAGTACGCTGATTCCAAAAATGCTAATTAAAGTGGTGAAAGACCGTTAGAAATTGCTGTTAGCGCGGTTTGAAGTTGGGAAAATGCAAATTTCCATATAACTCGAAAACGGTGCATCGTATCGAGCCGCCGTTAACAGATTTGAGTTCCCCGATATTTAATTACTCTAGAAACTAAGTTTCAGCCAGTTTGAAAAGAAAAAAAATTTTGGACACATTTCACGGAATTTTTTTAACTTGATTTTTTTTCAAACTTTGCGAATTTTTTCCGACCAAACCATAAAAGATAGAGAGTTGAAATTTGGACAGTCAAACAACCTATATTTAGTGTATATTGTCAAATTTTTTCAACTTAATTGGAATATTATTACGACCTCCACAGCAAACCGCGTGAAAAAACAGTGAAAATCGTCGATTTTCGCAAAAACGGTAAGGGGTACCCCTTGACATTTTTTTCGAAAAAAAATCGCCAAATTATTTTTGAGTTTGACATATATTTAGATTAATTTGAGTACGCTGATTCCAAAAATGCTAATTAAATTGTCGAAAACCCGATAGAATTTGAGTTAGCGAGTTATGAAGTTGATAACTCGAAAACGGTACATCGTATTGCTCCGCCGTTAACAGATTTGAGTTCCCCGATACTTAAACACTTTATAAACATATTGAAAACAAATAAATATACAGTATTTTTGGGAGAAATATTTTTCTCAAAAATAGGGGGTTATTTAAACTGCAAAACATCATATATTATGTAGAGCGTTCACATACACATTTACTGAGACGACAATAATAAATAAAACATAGCCAATTTGCCGTTGGGTTCAACTAGTAAATAAATAATTTACTGCAGATATAAATAAGTTACTCCGAGTAGTTTCTGATTAAATTCAATTGGAATACAAAGTCCCGAGTTTATTCTAACAATCACATTGTCTACTGTATACAAAATTTGATTAATTTTTTATCTTATTCTTATTCTCCGTAGACAATGTGAGCCGTTGGTGTCTAAACAATGGATCCTGGGACATTACCAATTATTCTGAATGCCACGAAATACAATACGAAGTGCAACACACGGAAACAGAAGACATCACGACGATTATATATTTCGTTGGGTATATAACTAGCCTAATTGCACTTGGGTGCGCCGTATGGATTTTTCTGTACTTTAAGTAAGTATTACTAATTTAAACCCTTTAGGAGTGACTACGAATTTATATTAAAAAGACAAATATTGAATCATTTATGATTTTCTGTAGGTGTTTTCTCGTAACTGGTACATTAAAAAAAAAAACTTTTCATACAAAAGTTGTGCGAAATATTCATATCTTTCATTATGTACATAACTATTTTTGCTGTAAGTCCAGCCGTTCTAGTGATATTAGCAAAAGGACAAATATACAACTATTGCAACAAAAATTCAATATTTAGGATTTTTCGTAGCAGTTTTCTCGTAACTGGTACACTTTCTGGCAAAACTTTTCAAACAAAAGTTGTGCGTAATATTAATATCTTTCTTTATGTACATAACTATTTTTGTTATAAGTGCAGCCCTTTTAGTGATATTGGAGATAGAACAAAAAGAGAACTTTCGTTTTGAATATTCTTTTCAAAAATAAACGACAATGCACAATTAATATTTAATACTTTAACGGGCACCTGTTGAATTCGAGTAACAGGTATTTCTTGATGTTACAGAGACCTCAGATGCTTACGGAATATAATACATACGAATTTAATGTGTACATACATATTTACAGACTTTATATGGATTTTAACTCTAACTTTACAGGTAATAAATATATATATATATATATATATATATATATATATATATATATATATATATCGCGTAATTATGAACATTTTAAGATGTGGTTCAATACGAATTTCGGAACATGCGTTGTCCTAATGATGTGTTTACATTATTTCCATCTTACAAATTTCTTCTGGATGTTCGTGGAAGGGTTATATTTATATATGTTAGTCGTAGAGACATTCCATGGCGAAAACATTAAATTAAGAGTATACGCAAGCATTGGATGGGGTATGTATAGTCTGCCCAGTCTTAGAAACATATTCCACTACGTAGTACATGTTAAAAGTAAAGCTGCAGGCATTAACGCTTGCTAAAATCAGTCGTTTATATAATTAACCCTAGTTTCTTTTATTGCGTAGTTAATTTGGAATACGTTTCTTAATCTAAGCAAAAACAATAATTATTTATTTATATAGGTTGTCCCACTGTTTTTGTACTGCTGTGGGCAATTGTTAAGGCCTTTACAGTTGTCGACAATTCTGATGTAAGTAGAATAGGCATGTGGCAAAATGGGGAGTGGCCTGCACTCGTACCAATTAGCTTATTTATTACGTAAAAAACTGTTTCTTTTAATATAAAATATGTACAGACACACAGACGCATATTCAATTTAAGGAAATTTAAAAAATAATGTATGAAATATGAAGAAAAACACGTAAAGAAATGGGGTGTGGCCTGCACTCGTACGTCCCAATTAGCTATTTTATTACGTAAAAAACTGTTTCTTTTAATATAAAATATCTACAGACGCACAGACGTACATTCGATTTAGGGAAATTTAAAAAATAAATAAAAACACGTAACAAAATGGGGTGTGGCCTGCACTCGTACGTCCCAATTAGCTATTTTATTAAATAATAATATGTGAATTACGTAATTTTGTAAAAAAAAATGTTTGCCACATGCCTTATAATTTTATAATGGTAATTAATATTATAGGTAATAATAATACGATTTTTTCCAGACTGATAAGGCCTTAGTATGGAAACAATGTCCATGGATGCAATCACATCCATACGACTGGATTTTCCAGGCTCCAGCCATTGGCATTTTATTGGTTAATTTAGTGTTTTTATTCGTTATAATGTTTGTAAGTTTACAACAATTTATATTATATAATTATAGATTTTCAGTTACGACTAATTGAGTATAAATTAATTTTAAATTTGATTGACCATATCATCGTTTATTTGGTTAATATAAAATGACGTAAATTGTATTGGAAATTCAAAATTATATTATTTAAACATGTCACACATATAGACGTCTATTTCCGTTAAAATTACGAGTACATAATATTATATTGATTTAAATCCTTCCTTAAATACATTCGTATAAGAAAATAAATAGGGGCATTTCAATATATGTAAAACTCTTTGAATCGAACCATCCGAATAATTTGGCATTTAACCGATTGCAGATGTCTTTTCCCAATTACCACGTTTTAATACATTTATTTTATTGGAAACAAAATTCAATTTACTTCCAATACAACAAATTGAATTCGCAATTTTGTAAACAAGAATTTATTGGATCAATGCACACTTCGTTTGGACAATTAAATTAAACGACAATAGCTAACTGAAGCTTTAGAAAAGATTGTTTGTTCAAAAATAATATATTTCTTCAAGGTTCTCATAACAAAATTGCGCTCAGCTCAAACAGTCGAGACTCAACAGTACCGCAAAGCTGCTAAAGCTCTACTAGTCTTAATCCCACTCCTAGGTATCACTTACGTCCTAGTTATCGCTGGGCCTACACAAGGAGTCTACAAGAATATCCACGAGTACGTCCGGGCGATATTAATATCAACACAGGTATACATTTAAAACTCAATCTAACTCAATAACCAGGGTACCCGGGTACCGGTTGCATTACGGGGGACGATAAGTTTAAAGCAGATTATGTATATGTTTCCAGGGGTTCACAGTCGCCCTGTTTTACTGTTTTTTAAACACCGAAGTCCAGAACACGATCCGTCATCACAAAGAACGATGGAAGACAGCTAGGTCGATTAACAGCACCAGAAGGTATACTTACAGTAGCCATAGCAACAGCAAAGATTGGTCACCCAGATCGCGCTCTGAAAGCATCAGGTTTGTCCATTTTAAATGTTTAAAAGAAGACCAAAACAAAGTTCCGAATACCTGATCACTATCTGCCAGATAAACGACCACAACAAATAAACTAGTTAACTCGGAGTTCGGGAAACCAACAGGGGTCTTTCAAAGACAATAGTTTTAGAATATAAATAGGGTTTTAATAAGGTGGCTAAACCAGGCTTTAAAGAAACTCAATTTTAAAGCCACAAGCCGAAATGCTCTTAGCGATAAACATTCATCTCCTTATAGACGATAAACTACCAAAGCTTTAGACATTAGAGGAAAGGGGTCTTTCAAAAACAATAGATTTAGAATATAAATAGGTTTTTAACAAGGTGGCTAAACCAGGCTTTAAAGAAACTCAATTTTAAAGCCACAAGCCGAAATTGTCTTAGAGATAAACATTCATCTCCTTATAAACGATAATCTATCAAAGCTTTAGACATTAGAGGAAAGGGGTCTTTCAAAGACAATAGATTTAGAATATAAATAGGTATTTAACAAGGTGGCTAAACCAGGCTTTAAAGAAACTCAATGCTTAAAGCCACAAGCCGAAATGCTCTTAGAGATAAACATTCATCTCCTGATAGACGATGATCTATCAAAGCTTTAGACAATAGAGGAAAAGGGATTTTTAACGAGGTTTTCCACGCCCCTTACGACCAGCAGAGGTGCAGGGGGTTGACGATTACGTCAAATGCGTATTGTCTGTTCTAGATTAACAACTCCAGGGTATCGAAAACGTGAATCTTCCGCTTCTGAAATTACGACGACAACCTTGATCAATGTGAACGGTGGAAACTCGCGTTCCACAAATGGGTCATCGGTACAAGTACGAAGCCCGTTCCTGAACCCCAGCGGCTCTGAAAATGTATGAACCGGGCAGCCACGGGATCACCGAAGGTACACATTAATTAATAATTCGTGCCCAAGTTTTGATTTGTTTTACGCTTCAACAATTGTCTACTCAAACCAAATACCAATTCGATTCTTTCGATTAAAAAAAAAAATCTCGAAAAACTGATAGAGATAGAACGTTCTCCTTTACAGGGATTCATAACTGGTTTATTATGTACCTATAAATAAATTTTCAATTTCATTGGTTTTCAATTACGATTTTTGCAGCCGTTTTAGTGTAAAATGGTACGATTTGAAGTTAACCTTGAAAGTATTGTTGCAATCATGACCAAAATATCTAGAGAGCATAATTCAAACATGCTGGTTTCAATTCTGTGCTCAGAATTGTTCTAAAAAAATTAGTTTTTAAATTATGAGTATTTAAACTAATGGATATTTCTTTAAGGGCTACAATGGACACCCTTCTCGAAGAGGAAGGGATCTTATGTGACAATAGTAGTCCGAGTTCCCGTGGCATAACAGAATAATTACAGTATTTTTTTTATGAAATATTTATCTATGTATATTTGATCGATTTGTAAATAATTAATATGTGTCCAAATATGTATAGTCTTTTTCATACCTTGATCACCTGTTGGGGGCTTCTGTTACCATTTCTTTAGGAGTTTTAAATCGTTTTTGTAGCAGCAATGTATTTATTTTTATAATAAACTATTAATTAATCGTTTTTTAATTTTTTAATACCGAAATAATAACCCTAGAAAATTATTTTAATAATAACTGATTATAACTTACCTAAAAATGGTATATGGTTGGGGTAGGTTGCTAAAATGTGTTGTAGGACAAAAATTGTTTACTTTTACATACATTTTGGTTAAAAATAATATTACAATACCATTGTGTCGTTTTCTTTATAAAATACAAACACTTATATACGTATATATATGAATAAATACGAGATGACTAGTCAAATATAATAATATTATCGCTATTAATCATAAAAATAATAATTAATAACAAAAAATAATACATTGTTTATATATAATAAAATACTAAGAAAAGAATTGGATTATTTAATTAATCAATTTTTCATTACTGTATCAGTTGATGATATGGGCACATGTTTGTTTTAAATTAATAAAAAACAAAACCTTTTGCATTTGTTAATAAATAAAAAATACAATTTGGTAAAAATCTGTTAAAAAACCTAAAGAAAAGAATTAGTTTCGCTTAAAAAAATATACAATTTGGATTCTGGACTTCTTCAGCCTATAGTTGGCACAACATTGGAATTATACTTATATATTAAGCTCGACTCCTCAAAGTAACCTTAAACTGTGCTTAAAAGCTTAACATTTAGCACCAGTTGCCACTTAAGTAATGCTTAATCCCTGGATAATAGCAAAACGATTCATTGCTTAAGGATAAGTCACCACTGGGCACTAAACGTTGGAATGATATGGAATATTAAAACATAGATTTTTTAATACCTGCTTAGTAACTCACTTAACATTAAACTCAACCCAAATACTTGGAAAATCTGCAAAAGTAATCTCAAATAGACATAGGTATAGGCACCCATGCCAACTGAAAGGAAACAATTTTGTAACCACTATTTTTGATAATGAAGTAAAACCTACTTATAACCGCGCGATTGTTACAGCCACCGACCACTACAGGTCTGTACTGTACGAGCTGAAAATGAACGCTTTAAAACTAAAATAAATATAAGATACTTCGTTGTCTTCAACATGAGGTCTCATCCAGGCTGTCTGTACTTCCCCTGTCTTGCAATTTTGGTATCGAGTAGTTCTCGGGTATTTCCGGCTGGTGTACGGGCCGTTCGAGACTACCCGAATCAAAGGTCGATTGGGTCGCCTTGGGCGGAATGGGCGGCGGGTTCTCAAGGTCTGGACTTAATTGGGCGGGGCTTGAACTGATATTCATTTCTTGCAGTAATTGCGGCGGACGAAATTCAAAGTCGTCATAGCTAATATTATTAAAATTGTTCATAAGATTTGAATTTTCAGTGACGCTAATACCAGAATCACGGAGGTCATGACTAGGCCCATTATTTGGTGTGTCTGTATGACTGATTGATAGATTATTCGATGCTAAATCTGATTCATCGAATGATATATCAACCATTGAATCAATACTGAATATAGATCGTTCTTGACCTTTCTTCTGGCAACGTTTAGGGATATTTGGGGGCGCTTCGCTTGTAGAGGAACCTGATCGCTTATCAGGGGCTAGAAAATAATACACGGATCTCCATTATCCATTAATCATGGGGATTCTTAACTCACTTTGTCCCCTAGGAGGTAAAGGAGGAGCTTCATCCATTCCTTGCTCAGACCAAGAGTTCCTGATCTGCGCTGCCGCGTTTGGGTCTGTAGGTGTCGGTAACGAATGCCTAAGCAACATTTTAGGGGATGGTGGTTTAGTTAATGACCTGTCCCTAGAATGAGTAGGCTTTGGCGGACGTGGCACCTCACAATTAGGCTCATTTGTGTCTCTAAATCAAGTTAAATCAAATAGGGAAACAAATCATGTAATTGTAATTAAACCTGGATTTCATTGATGGTAAACTGGAGTAATCTGCACTGCCCCTAGTAGGAGTCCGGACCTCATTTGGGTTCGTTGGGGTAGTACTAAAAGTTTGTGATTTAGGTCGAGAATCACGCTGGGGTATCGGGGGAGCAGACCCCATCGGTAAACTCAAGTTCTCCCGATTAGACCCCATGCGTTCTAAAACCTCCAGAGGTTTCGTATATATATCTTCTTCGTCAACTGTTAAATGACCATAAGCACTACCACTAGAAGTCGAAGAACGATTACTATCACTTAATTGCACCTTCTTCTCAACTGGTAAAGGAGGTAACGGGGTACTAAAAGAAAACGAAACCCATTACTTCCGTTTTACATGCAGTAATACTTAACTACTTACTTAACAATACTTTCAGATTGTTGTCGTTTAAGTTTCGTAATAGAGCCTAAACTTTGTCTAAGTTGCGCGAAGCGCTCCAATAATCGTTGGTGAAGGGGCTGGACCCCTGCAGGGGCCAATTTACCGTGTAAAGCAAGGCCCCCTTCTAATACTTGCATGACTTCCAAAATCAAGGTTTTCAAACGAAACACATGTTGCATGTGGTCAGGGAATAATTTAGTGAACTCTTGGGTGAAAAATGCTTGTTGGTATTTGCTGATACCCCCTTGGACATTAGCGTCGATGATGCCTTGTAGGCGCATCGTAAAGGGGTTTAAGTTTCGCTTAGGCTCTGCTGTGTATTGGGAGATTAGTTGGCGAAGTTCTCGTTCGACGCTTTGCATTGTCTCGCAGGCGTACTGGACTGGAGGGATTTGCTCTGTGCGGCGTTCGATTACTTCGAACCAGCGTAGAATCCCGGGTAATGGGTTATCGATTACTAACGATGTTCGTTCAATCCATAAACTCTACGATACAAATTTTGATTTGATAATTAATGGAAATAAAAAGTATTGTAGTTTTAAAACACTATAACTCCAAAACCAAGAAAGATACGTTTTCCTACTTTGCAGCATTCGATTCCCTATATTTTTTTCTATTGAATCCTAAACTTTGAGATTCCTGAACATTTTATTGATGAAGATAAAAAATAAAAAGTTAACCAATGCGAATAATTGTTTTAAAACACTATAACTCCAAAACCAAGAAAGGTACAAATGTCTACTTTACGGCATTCGATTCCCTATAGTTTTCTCTATAAGACGCTAAATGTTGAGTTTGATTAATATTTTATTCCGGGAGATAGAATAAAAAACTTACAACAACTTACTTTAATTTCATTTTCTTTGTCAACCAACCCCTTATGAACTGGCCTATCACATTGGAATCGTCGTACATCGTTGTAATGGTAAAACCTGGATATTTTCTCTGGTATATCGTTGCCTAAAATAATGGGATTAGGTTCTGGGATTGGTTTAACATTACAAATTTGTATATCTTTATTGTGCATTAAGAAAAAGTACTAAGTACGACTGCATTTACAGTAATTTGTATAAAAGGATACATTGTCCTTCAGAGTTCATGATTGAGTCGTCAGGCGGAGTATTTTTCATTAAAATTTGTGCAGAAGGAAATTCAGTTTGTAAACGTTGCGTGAAAGCACCAATGCGCTCATATTCCAGCCCTCGATACACAAATTGTTTATTCTAGAATAATCTATTAATAGAAATTGGACTTAGTTGAACGAAAACTGAAACTTACTCGAACGAATAAAGGAAAACTTAAGCCGTAGAATCCAACTCGAAAATATTCTGGTTCAGGACGTAATTGTAGCAGAATATTATCGTAAAATTTCGCCTGGGTTATTAGTATGTTACTTAATGAAGTGTAATCGAATAATTGGCTTTCATATAACGTCGCTAACTCCTTACATAAAGGAATACCTTTCTCCCAACACTGAAAACATTGGGATTTTAAAACCTGGACTTTAGGGGTATGTCGGAAAATGACCTACTTTTCCTTTATCGAAATATTCGATGATTTTATGGTATAATTTCTCTTTGACCCTATACTCAGGTTGACCACTAAATTGAGGGTCAGCTACCATAACACTGGAAGTCCAACTTAACTGATCTGCGTATAGCTTCATGGTAAATCCAGCTTCAGTATAATTATCGGCTTGGATGTGAAGATCATGAAGTTTATAAATGTATCGTAAATACATTTCTTTCCGATTAAATTCATTCTTGTAGAAATTCTAACCAAAACAATGCCATTATAAAATGCCTAAGGGGCTTCCAGATTTACTGGATTAAAAAAAAATGGAAGTGGTTTAACCCCATAACCAGGAAAGATGGAATTGTCTACTCAACGGCATTCGCATTCTTATAGTTTTTTTAATACGATACTAAATTTTGAATTTGTTATGTAAAATATTACAAAAGTTGTAATGAAAAATGTAAAATATGGGGAACACGATTTTAATTTTTACTTACCAGTAAATTAACGGTACATGACATCCGTTTATCGCGGTTTTCATCGCCTTGGATAACACTCCGATAATCTAGTAAACGTTCCAGTAATCTAGTTACTGAGCTTATAAAAGCTGCCCCACTGTCTTTCCAGGTCGGGTCTTCAGACTGGACCCGATCTAAGAGCCTAGAGAATTGTTCACGGTAATATTAAAGCGCCTGATTTTGTCGTTAATAAGCAATAAAATCGTATTCTTAATTCTGTTAATTAATACGAAGCAAAATTTAAACTCTGCTTACAGTGCAATTAGATATTAGTAACACTTACTTTAATTTAAACTTTTGTTTCATTTTGTACTTTTACACTATTTTAAGTTCAAATTAGTAATTTTTGGTGTGCTATTTGAAGCAATTTAACCAATATGTTAAATAGAAGGTTACTATTACTATTAACAACCTTGGATTAGCAAATAAAATATTGCAATATTTATAAATTCAAATTGTATTCAAGGTCATTTAAATAATATTACTTCCGTGTAATATTAAGGCTATTTCGAAGACATCTAGCGACTTTTTATAGAAACCAAACGAGTACGCTGGGGCACAAAGGTGATATGTGGCATTAATTACGTTTTTAGGAACCTTTAACTAATTATTGACTTATTTATTATATTCACAATTAGAATAATAAGTTTAGGTGAGCACCTATGCGTCCAGCTCGCTTTATAAGTAATATATGCGTATTTGAAATTTAATACGCTGGGGCACAAAGGTGATATGTGGCATTATTTACGATTTTAGGAGCCTTTAACAAGTTATTGACTTATTTATTATATTCACGATTAAAATAACAAGCTTAGGTGAACACCTATGCTTCCAGCTCGCTTTATAAGTAATATATGCGTATTTGACATTCAAAACGCTGGGGCACAAAGGTGATATGTGGCATTATTTACGATTTTAGGAGCCTTTAACTAATTATTGACGTATTTATTATATTCACGATTAGAATAATAAGCTTAAGTGGGCACCTATGCTTCCAGCTCGCTTTATAAGAAATATATGCGTTTTTGACTTTCAAAACGCTGGTGCACAAAGGTGATATGTGGCATTATTTACGTTTTTAGGAGCCTTTAACTAATTATTGACGTATTTATTATATTCACAATTAGAATAACAAGCATCTATGCTTCCAGCTCGCTTTATAAGAAATATATGAGTATTTGACTTTCAAAACGCTGGTGCACAAAGGTGATATGTGGCATTATTTACGTTTTTAGGAGCCTTTAACTAATTATTGACGTATTTATTATATTCACAATTAGAATAACAAGCATCTATGCTTCCAGCTCGCTTTATAAGAAATATATGAGTATTTGAAATTCAAAACGCTGGGGCACAAAGGTGATATGTTCAAGATTACTATATACTATATTCAAGATTAAAATAACAAGCTTAGGTAAGCACCTATGCTTCCAGCTCGCCTTATAAGTAATATATGCGTTTATATAGTTTTTAATAATTATTTACGGCTTTTGGGTTAACAATATGCAAAAATCTTGTAGATATAAAATATCTTGGATTATTTAGTTGTATTTTTGAGTGTTTTAATTATGTTTATAAGGGCAGTATTAAGGGGGGTTTCAAATTTTAGGGGCCTATAATTCGGGAAGTATACGAGCGATTGGATTTAAACTGCGAACAGATGCAACCGGATGGCGAATCATATGTATGTAGGTAAGCACCAATGGTTCCAGCTCACCTTATAAGTGTTTATAGCGTTTTTAATACATGTTTACGGCTTTCGGGTTATCAATTATTTTATTATTATTATTTAATAGAATTTTTAGGTGTTCTAATTATGTTTATAAGGGGGGTTTGAAATTTTGGGGCCTATAACTGGATTTAAACTGCGAACGGATGCAAATGGGATACCAAATTAAATGTGTAGCAAATTTGGTGTGCAAATCGCTCCGGTACCTTCAGGGGCGGGCACAAATTTGGTTTTACGAGCGAATGACGACCGTTGGGACTAACATCCAAGTATATGAGTTATATATATAAATTTGGATTCAGGGCGATGAAACAAACACTATTATTGATCCGAGAATGCTACAGACACACGACCGAATGCTTTAGCTTCTTCGGCGAGCTAATAATACGACACAAACACATCCGAGAATGCTACAGACACACGACCGAATGCTTTAGCATCTTCGGCGAGCTAATAATACGACACAAACATATCCGAGAATGCTACAGACACACGACATACAAAATCATGCAATAGAGCACAAAAGTGATTTAGTCTAAATAAACGAAACTTACACAGCGCTTAAGTGTTCCCTGGTTAGCACGAAATAGAATATTAATTAGTAACAATTAATTAAATAAATCGGGTAATACTTACATTGTGTTAAATAATTGTCGATATTCGTCATCGCCTTTATTCTCCGAAACCAATATATCTAATTTATCGATTAATTCCGATTCAACTTGACGGAAATTGCCGCGAGCTTTTTGCTCACATTCCATCATATCAAAGAAGATATGTAGGGTCGCTTTACGTAGCTCGGATTCAGGTACTAGGGTCACTTCCAGAAAGGGCCCCACCATTGAAGGGATAAAATGTAGTTTGTGTTCACCTTTAATTTATTTTAATTATAAATAAATTAACACCCCCAAGGAATAATTTACCTAAATGAGACCACATCGACAATATTTGGAACCCCATAAGTACTCTCATATCTCCATATCTCTCAATAATTTTCTCTCGTTTAACCTCAGAGAATTGCTCTAATTGCAATGAGTATTGCGTTAAATACGCAACAGCGAGATTAAAATAATTGCTCCATAACTAAAATAATTAGTAATTAAATCAATTTTAATTTAATTTAATTACAGATATACAACCTCTTTATCAAAGAAGCCAGCGCGACTGTCTAAGAATTTAAACGCTAACGGCTGCGCTAATTCCTGCAACGATTTCAACATAACGTTATTTGCCACCATTTTAATAATCAACCAATCCGGCGGGTACACTTCCTGTTTAACTAAATCTTTAAACACTAAAAACACCCTTAATAAAAAATCTTTTAGGGGTTTTCTGTCGTATTGGGCCCCCATCAAATTCTCCCATAACCGCGTGTAATGGTATTCGTCTAATAGTTGCAGTAATCCGATTAAACACGCGACTAGGCAACTCTAGAATTTAAACCAGGATTTAATATATTCGAATGTAGTTAGTGTGTGGATTATGTACCAGAACAGGAACGTTTTTGTCGATTATAACTAATACGGTTTGAATTAACATATCTAGTGTTTTAATGCATAATATGTCGACGTCGTTGTGAATACAATTGCTTATTTTCCCTTGTTGTTCCCCGATTTTCTTTTGTTTAAAGAGAAAACCTAGGACTTCCCCTAATATTTCAGTGCACAGGCGAAGCTCGTCTCGATGCGCTAAATGGTAGCGTAAGTGGTTACATGACGTTGTCATTAGCATATTTCGTGATTCTAGTCATAAAGAATATCTATTATGTTTGGAATCATTATTTAAAGTTATGCTTAAGGGTGTTATTTAAAACAATGTTTAAAGACAGTATTTAAAACAATGTTTAAAGACAGTATTTAAAATTATGTTCAGCATCGTTATATTAAATTATGTTTGAAGTCATTATTTAAAACTATGTTTAATATAGTTATTTAAAGCTGTGTTTAGTCATTTTGTAAAATTATGTTTAGATTTGCTAATTGAAATTATGTTTAAAGGTGTTTAAAGACAGCATTTAGTATAGTCAAATTAAATTATGTTGAAATTCATTATTTAAAACTATGTTTAATACCGTTATTTTCAATTATGTTTAGAATTGCGAATTTAAATGATGTATAAAGGTGTTTTAAGACAGTATAATTAAGCGTAGAATCGTTATTTTAAATTATATTAAAAGCCATTATTTAAACTATGTTTAATATAGTTATTTAAAATTGTGTTGAGTCATTGTTTAAGATTATGTATAGAATTGCTAATTGCAATTAAGTTTAAAGGTGCTATTTAAACAAATGCTTAAAGTCAGTATTTAAAATTAAGTGTAGAATCGTTATGTTACAAGTCATTATTTAAACTACGTTTAAACTCGTTATTTAAAAGTGTGTTCAGTTATTATTTAAGATTATGCTTAAAATTGCTAATTGAAATTATATTCAAGGTTGTTTTTAAAACAATGTATAAAAACAGTATTTTAAATTATGTTTAAAGTCATTATTTAAACAATGTTTAAAACCGTTATTTAAAATAATGTTTAAAGACAATTAAGTTTAGAATCGCTATTTTAAATTAAGTTAAAAGTCATAATTAAAACTATGTTTAAAATAGATACGTAAAATTGTGTTTAGTCATTGTTTAAAATCATGTTTAGAATTGCTAATTGTAATTATGTTTAAAAGTGTTATTTAAAAGACAGTATTTAAAATTATGTTTAGAATCGGTATTTTAAATTATGTTCAAAGTCATTTAAACTATGTTTAAAATCGTTATTTGAAATTGTATTTAGTCTTCATTTAAAACTATGTTTAGAATTGCTAATTGAAATTATGTTTTAAGTCGGTTTAATAAATGTTTAAAAAATTTATAAAACTATGAGTAGTTATTTCAAGCGTATTTAAAACTGAAGATATTTAAAGCCCTAAAACATTTATACTATTTTAATTAAATACTGCATGTAGTTGTATTTAAAGCCTATCTTTAAAGTTATGTTTAATACCCTAGTAATATAGTATTACTAGTAAAAGGTTTAAAACTGCGCGTGTTGAGATGTTTAAAGCTCTACAGCATTTATATTAGTTTTATTAAATACTGCATTTATAGCCTATCTTTAAAGTAATGTTTAATATCCTAGTAATATAGTAGTCATTTTAAAGGGTTTAAAATAGATGTTTAAAGATACTAACCATCATCTTGAAACAGTTTACTAGTAACTAAATTTTTGATCGCAATCAACTTGGCTTGCATCAGCTGAGGCGGTAAATCTTTGTGCAAAGAATCTAACATATTCGCAGCTATTTTCGTGACTTCTATCACTGGAAGTACGTCAATTAATTGCTCATAAACTGCGCTAATTGAATGGAGCAAAGCAATCTACAAAATATAATGAATTATTTGTACAATTCTGGAAAAATAATTATAATCCAGTCATTGCAAAATCGAGGGTCTGACATTAATTCAATGACTGGACTATGGATTTGGAAGTCTCATTACTTGCGTGGGTAAAATGACTGCGTACGTGAGAGTCAACATGCTATTTAACGCTGTGAACACACTATATAAATCACGTTTGAAATTATCCTCATATTGTCCACCAGTCGCTCGAGAAAATAGAACTCTACTTTGTATAATTAATTTAAATATATATTCTAAGCTTCTGAAACATTTCTGAATTGGTTCCTGTTTCTCGGTCGATTGGACCCATTCAGCACAGTGTTGCACACTTGTCAGTAAACCCCTGAAATTATTGAAACGTTGGTAATGCCTTAAACTCGCCATATAACCATTTAAATGAAGCACCATGTAATTTAATAAGAATTACACGGTTTTCCTTCAGTTTGTACCGTTTGATAGATAACCTACGGATATTTAAATAATCACGGGCCTAAATATGGTTGGATTAATTATATTAATAATAGGAAAGATTTGTTCCTTAGCGGACAAATGTGATATATCCAACTTTGTAGATTTTTCCAGAAGTTAAAAAACTTAAGAATACTTACTTGTAGACTAAAGCGGCAGCAAAATGACCTTTAATATACGCGTCCAGGACTGGTTTAAAATGCTGGAACTTGGACTCATCCAACAAGCTAAAAATGGATACTAAAACATGGAAAACTAATCCAGAATGCGCTGTAGAATTCCCGTCTTCAGTAGAGAATAGCGCAAATAAAGCATCTAAAACATCTTGCAAGAATTTCACCAATTCTTCATCGCCTAATCGCAAAACCCGATTAAGCGATTCCTGGATTCGCTCTGGATGCGATTTCCAACGTAATAACGACAATAGGTCCACTAGGAATACATTTAATTTACGAATGACCATGTGCCCATATCATATACAGTCGATATAATGATTTTAATTACCATTTTGGGTAAGTTTTGTTGAACACAACAGTGTTTTAACACAAACAAGCTCTCGATGACTTCTAGAGAATCCAGCTCCACTGGAAACACCATTTTCTTGCAAAACCACTGTGTCTTTTGCTGAACACGGTTGCATTAAATAACTACAAGTCTCTAATTTAAAAACGTCTTCACATTTATATATATATAATTCGTGGAGGCCATCTTGTATTGTTGCACCGTCTTTGTCCATTAAACGTGCAAAAGAGAAACCAAATAGTTTCTTATCCGCTTTCTCTCTCGCTACAATTTTATTTAAATTAGATTTGGTGCAAGAAACGAACAATTTTTGGCAACAATTTTGTAAAATTGTTGCTAAAAATATGGCAAAAGTTAAATACTTGAGCAATGCCGAAACTCTAATCGCATATGAGCGCCAGCAAACTTATCGATGGGCACAGTTAATCGTATATTTTCTGCCCATGACGGTGAATTATGATGGTAAATTATCATAGAGTTATACTCCCTAGAGCCGTCTAGGCCGGAGGCCCCCCATAAACAATTCTACAACACCACATATTTATAATAAAACAAATATTAACTAATTTCCGTTAAAATTACCTCTAACACATTTTTATCAGAGTCTAAAACCAGAATGGTAACTTCAATATTTTTCCCCGTCGATTTACCGCCCCTTTCAAACTCGCCTCGTTCCAATAATAAATAGAGGTCGTTCCTAACGTCTCCAGGCATAATAACGTCAGCGAAACCTAATTTGTTTGTTAGACAAATGTTTTTGAATAACAGTGGATTCTCTTCCCTAACTTGGCTGAGTTCGCCGTGAAGCATTTTTAGACTTATTACAATACCTTTAAGAAGAAAACATGAAATTACAGTTATATAATAATTATTCATGTAATACCATAGTTAGGTTGACATGAAAGCACATTATATTTGCCAGATTGTCGGATTATAAATTCATGAAGTTGGTGAAAATCCTTTTCTTCCCCTTGGAAAACCTAGACGTAAAGTATTTTACTATTATATTATTATAAAACGTTAGGTTGGAAGTAAGACAATAGATAAGGAAGAAAAATAAATGAAGAAGACATGAAGAAATGAGCGAAGGAAGGAATGAAGAAAGCAAGCATAATAGTTAATCTGTCCTTAAGATTGAAGAAACCAAAGAAAGGTGGAATGTATAATGAATGTAATTAGGTATTCTTAATGCAGTCAGGTTGGAAGAAAGACAAAAAGGAAGTAACGTAGATAAAGAAGAAAAACACAAAAGAACAATGACAATAAAGAAAAAAGGAAGTCATACAGAATAGGAAGAAATGATGAAAGATAAGTAAAATAGTTTATCTATGTGCTTAAGATTGAAGAAAGCAAAGAAAACCGGAATGGAAAAGGAATGTAATTCAGTATTCTTAAAACAAATAAGAGTTATGTTTGCAGAAAGACAAAAAGGAAGTAACGTAGATAAGGAAGAAAACCAAATGAAGAAAAAAGGAATACATACATCAAAGGAAGAATGAAAGAAATGAGGAAAGGAAGAAATGTAAGCATAATCTATATGCTTAAAATTGAAGAAACTAAAGAAAGCCGGAATGTAATTGTGTATTCTTGAAGCAAATAAGAGTGAGGAAAGGAAGAAATGAAAGCTTTATCTATGTGCTTAAGATTGAAGAAAGCAAAGAATACCGGAATATAGAAGGAATGTCCTTGAAGCCCACAAAGCAGTCAGAATGGAAGAAAGACACAATGGAAGTAACGTAGATAAGGAAGAAAACTAGATGAAGCAAACCAGAAAAGCACAAAGGGAAAAGGAAAAGACGAAAGGTAAAGTACCTTAAACGTAAACTCCTTTTCTTCTGAATCGAATTCCTTATTACCGACCAAATCTGTAAGATTTAATACGGCAACGCCGTGTGGACGTTTGAATATTTGGTGAGGTACAGGTGCCATTTTTTCAGTCTTTTTTGAACTCTCCGAATACAACATTTTGCCCATACGCATCACGTGGGCAATTATGAAAATATCTTTACTTAAATCCGAATTGCCTAAGTCCTGTATATATAATAAAGATATGGTTGTATTTAAGCAGATGTATTTAAAGATATTTAAACACAGCGACTTACAGTAAAAATAGTGCAATTACTATGCAATTTCTCGACGTAATTCGAGAAACCTTCTTTGGATATTTTGACTAGAAACCTTTCAGAAATATATTTCTGTTTCTTTGCATCGTACAAGGAGAAATAAATTTCCGTGTCTTCCCCAATGTGGTGTCCAAAGTCCCGCATACAAAAATACAAGTGATGGGTTAAGACTTTCTTCGATTCTTTACGCTTTAATGTACCTCGGGCCTTAAAAAGCATAACCAAATCAAGTAAATATTACATTTTAAGTATTCCTGGAACTTACAGACGCTCCTTGGGAGCTTTCAGCGCTTGACACGTGAACATGGTAAAGCTCCACTACTGACATAGAATCTGGATCTACCATTTGGGCCCCTTGCCTCGGCACTAAATCTAACCCAAGTTTTCTACAAGAAAAAATTACTTCGTACATCCCTCAATGCCTCCAGCTATATATATAAATTTTACTAATAAAACAATATTATTTCTGTACATCGTATTTATGTAATTCGTGTATGATTCAGTTCAAGGATATGTCCATGAGTGTATTACTGGCTAGGTGACCCAAGTTTAGATTGTAATATCGCCTGTAATCAATTTTATTGTTGATAAAGTACTTCCTTTTGGGCTATTTATTTAGTAGGTGGAACTAACAATTGTGTGAGCGACTAATTTTGTTATGTTTACATTTTGTTAAAGGTATTTACATAATAATTCAACTCAATTATTATTAATTCATACAGAGTGTCCTGCACTCGGCTTATTCTTTCTCTACGTAATTAATTTATATAATATACATATTTATTAATGTAATATGATTATTTTTAAAGGCGCATTTTTTCTGAATATTAAATAAAATAAATATTTAAATATACAAATCTAGGGTGTCCTTCACTCGACTTATTCTTTGTTTACGTAATATATTTATGTAATACATATATTTATTAATGTAATATGACTATTTTTAAAGGCGAATTTTTAATAAATGGTACATTTATATTCAAAAATCGTTTCTGAATATTAAATAAACTAAATATTTAAATATACAAATCTAGGGTGTCCTTCACTAGACTTATTCCATATTTACGTAATATATGTATGTAATATGACTGTTTTTAATGGCGCATTTTTAGTAAATGGTACATTTATATAAAAAGACGTTTCTGAATACTAAATATTACATATTTTCCTGTATTTAAAAATTATTATCTAACCACATACACGTTTTTGAAACATGTAGAAAATGATATCATTGTTTAAAAACTGATATAAACATATAAATATTGTAAAATATTGATTTTCCTTTCTTATACGCATGTTTAAAAGAAAGATTAACTTTAAATAAATTAAGAGAACCTTGTGGAAGATAATTAAATTTTTGAATAATATAAAAAATCGTTGGCGAATGCAGTGGCTTGTCTACCGTTTTGCCAACCACCGGTTAATGACCTCTTAAGAGGTATTCTCACTGACCCGTGCATTTCAAGGTCTACCTATACACATGTCCATCTTCACAGCAAATAGCGCATTCCGATAATGTGTCATCAATACTAAATAATTCACATTCGTAGTAACTAATTTGTTTCTGGAAGATTAAAATACGTAAATTTCACTTATCTTGTTTTGTGTACAGCATAAATTATATCTTTACAGCTGTTTTTTTTTTTTTGTATATCAGTTACAACCTTGTAACTGTGGTACAATTACAATTACATTAGACTAGAATTACATGGCACGAGTAAACTATTTTTAGTTTAGTTTGGAATCCATTTTAATTAATGTTAATTACAACTGAATGCAGAATAAGGTTTTTATTTATTAGTTACGATGGTTCAATTTTAATACAGTTATTTTTAACTTGATACGTGTGTGTCTGTAACAATTTATTTACGGTTAATATATATATATATATATAACTTCTGTTTAAAACTCCGTTCTGTCAGACGTCAATTAGTTAAATGGTGACCACTGCTAAAAGGGAAATTCTACCTTCTACGAATCTGTCTGTGTGTGTGTGTGTGTGTGTTTGTGTTAAGATGAGAAATTCTCTCCAAGTGGCCAAGCTGACATTCTGTGAGACTGAGTCTCTTCCCAGGGCAGGATCCGTATTACGCGGAGACTCTGCCTCCGCCCCTTCCATGAGCCCCGTCTTGCCCGTACACAAAGAACGCCACTGGACATGAAATTTGTGGACAGAATAGCTTGGTCATCTCTCAGGGAGAATTCCAATAGTTCTTTGTTCATTTACAAAAATATTCGTCTCATCTAACACATTCGTTTTACACGATTATGACACGCATTCACGAAACTCGCTAATCGGGAATTCCAATAACCGATAAGATGAATCAGAAAATTCCCTATTTCAATATTTAACAGTCGATTACTTGAATTATATATATATATATACATAAATGTAAAAGTTAGGAATAACTCGGTGATTTGGCTTAGACATTTTTAATCTATGGCTTACAATTAGGGGTAATACAGCCCTGGGCTGGTTTTAGGGGCGTTCAGGTATATTGTAATAAAGTCATTATTCGTTTTAGTGGATTGTGGATTTAGGATTTACTTTATTGGGGCTTATAAAACAGATAAGAGGCTTAGCTTTACTGTAATTTCTGGGAAATTTGTAATATTTGTTATTTTCTTATATAGAAAGTTTTGTAATTGCCTCGACATTTTAATAGACGTATACGTTTTCCGTGTGTGTGTTTGTGTGTGTGTGTTTGTTTGTGTTTTTGTGTTTGTTTGTGTTTTTGTGTATATTTTTGTGTGTGTTTTTGTGTATATTTTGGTGTGTGTTTTTGTGTTTGTTTGTGTTTGTTTGTGTTGGTTTGTGTTTGTTTGTGTTTGTTTGTTTGTGTTTGTGTTTGTGTGTGTGTGTCAGTGAACGTTCTACAATTAATACCGAGGAACATAAGAATATGTTGTTTTAAATGCTTAAACGAAAACGTGTGTTTTCGTTACATTCTCGAATTATTAAATTTTCATGGTTACTATCCTGTTAACGAATGTATAATTCGTATAAAAGAGTAACAATATATCAGTTATCTACTAAAACAAGCTTAGTTACAACGCACCAATGCGTCCAGCTCGCCTTATAAGTAATATATGCGATGCGAGCATTTTGATTATTATTGCCTTTTAGTTATCAATGCTACAGACACACGACCGAATGCTTTAGCTTCTTTGGTACTTCGTACGGCGAGATAATAACCTACGAAATATATTCTGAACCGAGACTGGTGCATTATCCACTGTCCATGGCAACCGGTTACCCAGTGGCACCCTGCTCTTCCCTCCCCCCTTGTATTACCTTTACCTAAGACGAGACGCATAAGAAAGGTAAAGACATAGTCATCTTTATCTGTTCGACTCATGTCATCCTTGTCTTGACGATTAAAATGTGTGAAATATATATTATAAAGCTATTTTGTTTCTATCTTCCAGAGTATCAATAATTTTGGGTACACCATCATAGGTTTAATTTAAACACTACCGAATCTTAGAGCTCTGTAAAGTCCTTCATTTCTTCTTAAAAGTAGCAGGAATAAACCACTTAACTTAACTAATTTTGCCATAAGTGCAGCCGTTCTAGTGATATTGGCGATAGAACAAATATAAGATATTTAGGATTTTCCGTAGCAGTTTTCTCGTAACTGGTACACTTTTTCGCAAAACTTTACCAACAAAAATTGTGCCTAATATTAATATCTTTCTTTATGTACATAACTATTTTTGCCATAAGTGCAGCCGTTTTAGTGATATTGGCCATATACAAGTCTTAAGTTTAATGTTTCACAATATTACGTTAAACAGTTACCACGAAATTAGTAACATTTAATTCATTGGTAACATTTAATTTAAGACAGTAAAAATTACTTGATAATAAATAAATCATTAGTTTTGTGTCTTTGTTGAAGTAAATTAATAATTTATGTAAAAACTAATGTAAACTAAGTTCAAATATTAAGCGAGGTTCACATAAAGTAAGACGCTATCTGTTATCTTTGTCGAATATCCCCTACCCATTCGTCGACAAGGACAAAAGTAGACTTAACTATTGTTCAGAGTGAGACAGACAAGCCCCCTTCTCTTTACTGTTAAAGTTGACTCAAAGAATTTTACTTAGCCAGTTTTCTTGCCTGTAGAATAATGGCTAGCGTCTACAATATGTATCTGTAATCATTATTTCGTATTTGTGCTTAAAAGCAGCGCTAAAAACTGCAAGAACAACGCGTTTTGTCTAATTTGTGGTGTGTTTTGTTAGAAAACTTGGATTTAACCCTTCAGTTACGAGAAAGGTAATATAAGAGACCACCTGCTACGGTTATAATCTATTGTGTGTGTCCTCTGCAGCCTCAGCTTAACTCTGACGACCAGATTCTATTTATTTAAGTCGTAAATAATAATAAAAATATTAAAACTATTAAATCTTTAAAATTAATATACGTTACACACATTTAAATACAACTATTATTGCCTCAGAGAAGCTTACGCTTCACTTAAGTATCACTTAAACCGTAATATTGCTTAGACTCCTTATTACAGTCATGCTTTAAACTCTAGTATAGGTTTAAATTCAACAATTTGTTTTTAAAACAGTTATAAACAATAATATAACTATTTAGAAGCTTAAGGATCACTTAAACCCTATGGCTTAGTATAAGTTTACATGTTTATAAACAATAACGCAAGTTTAAACTTCCCTTAAAGTATTGCTTAACGCTTAATTACTGTTGGGATCAATATTATGTTTGAATTAGTTGTTTATATAGTTATTAATTATAATAAGCTTAACTTAAGTCTGCTTAATCAAAATATTGTCCACGAATTTATATTATTTTAATTAAATTTGTGTATAGTTATAAACAATAATATATTTAATAGACGCTTAAACATTATAAAGATTTACTTAAGTAACATTTAACCCCTTAAGTAATGTTCAGTGTAAGATCTGGGTACCAATTTATACAATTCATATAGGTATATAAACAATTGTAAGGCTATTAGAGTCTCGGGACGATTAAGTTTAACTTAAGTCTACTTAGTCAAAATGCTGTCTACGAATTTATGTGCATTTAATTAAATTTGTATATAATTATAAACAATAATATTTTTAGTAGACGCTCAAACAATATAAAGCTTTACTTAAGTAACATTTAAACCTTAAGTAATGCTCTGTGTAAGATCTGGGTACCAATTTATATGATTGTTGCTTAATCTAAGTGCTGGTTAAGAATTTGTATTATTTATTATTAGTTAAACAGACTTTATTATAGTTTAAACATTACTATCTCAGTTTAAGATTAAAGCAACATGACTTAAGTACCTATTAGTTACTTAAGCCATACTTAATACATAGGAAATTGTTTAACGAATAAACTTCTAATATTTCATAAGTAAAAATTTAAGTATTATATAACATTGAGGTCAACTTAGTAGCAGTACTGGTTTAACTGATACACGTTCTAATTAGTATGTTTATAACCATATACACTGTTAAAAAAAAAACGTAGTTTTTACAGTGTATCTAGTGTAAAACTCATATTTATGAACTTGCAACTTAATATATTTAAAATTCAAAAGTTATAGTTCATAAGTTCAGTTTACTTATCAATTAAAAATAGTTTTGATATTTTTATTTACATATATAATTGTAAATATAAATATTAATTATTTAATTATCAAAACTATGCATCAATAATTCGATTTTAAAGTCGTTATGAAATAAAAACGAGGAGCTAGACGCATTGGTTCTTGCACCAAATGCTTTATTACTTCAAATAATATTCGCGTAATATTACGATAGGGTTCATGTTGAATTAAGCATTACTAAAATAGATCAGTTGTGAGCTGGATGCATTGGTGTATGTATCAAATACATGTTTTGTTATTGCGAAATATTTTGAAAATGATTTCATATTTATTATTTAAAAAAAAAGGTTATTTTTCGCGGTGTGAGCTGCTAGCATTAATGCACTACGTGCTTGTTTAATGCGTGTAATCACCGGAACTAGTTATAAAATTATATATAAATTGCGATAAAGGAAATATTTATTCATAAAAAACCCGACAACCACAAATAAAATATTCGTGGAATAATAAATATTGTTTAAACAATTATTAATTACAGTTTCATTTGTTACAGAATAACTCCTAGAAATGGCGGTCTTTGGTATGGTATCCGCTGTCGCGGGTTTCGTCAAAGTTAGATATTTGGTGGACAAAGCCATTATTGATAATATGGTATTTCGAGCTCATTACAGAATAACTTCTGCGATATTGTTTGTCTGTTGTATTATCGTAACAGCTAATAATTTAATAGGTAAGATATTTTATATTTCTTAGTCATCTCCATAATAAAATTTAGCTTAAAAAATAAATTTATATTGAGTTAATAATTCTAAGAGTCTGAAACCCCGGTGTTGCGTTAGGCTTCGCCCGCAGTGCGGCTGGAGCGCCCGCCAGTACACGCTACGCCCGGGGTTTCTCCCGTGTACACAAAGATGCACTATTAGTGTGTTTTAAACGTTTTAGGTGACCCAATTAATTGTATAAACGATGGAGGCGTCCCTGGACATGTAATTAATACTTTTTGTTGGATAACCTATACTTTTACACTTCCTGGACAATTTAATAAACCTCTCCATGAAACTGGAGGACATCCAGGCTTAGGAAACGATTATGGGGACGAGAAAAAATATCATAGCTACTATCAGTGGGTTCCCTTTATGCTTTTCTTCCAAGTAAGTAATTTTAAAATAGTTAAATGTTTACGAAGTCTAAACGGAAGTATTTTGTAGCGGATATACACGTTTTGAGCTCCTACAGCAAAAACAGTGAAATCAAATTAGTATTCTGTGGGTATATTTATATTTTTTGAAACCGGTAGTAGATTTTATTTATTATCTCGAAAATGGTACAAGTTAGACTTAAGTTTTGTATATAAAAGTTATACATATTGAAATTTCGTAAAAATTGGAGGTATTAAATAATTTATTTTGCTTGTGTGAACACCCATAGAAACAAAGATAAAAATGTACAAAAAATAAGTTTTAGTTTAGACTTAATTGTGTTTTAGGGAGTACTCTTTTATATCCCTCATTGGATATGGAAGAATTGGGAGGAAGGGAAGATTCGAATGGTGTCTGATGGTATGAGGGGGGCTTTAGTGGGGGCCAAAGAAGAAAGAAGTCACCGGCAATCGCGTCTCGTACAATATATAATTGAAACACTACATATGCATAATACGTATGCGTTTGGATACTTTTTCTGCGAAGCCCTTAATTTTGCAAATGTTGTAAGTTTGTTAATTACCCATTAATTACTACTTAGAGCACAAAGGTGACATATATATGTTCTGTTTTAGGTAATGAATATATTTTTCGTGGATTTATTCTTAGGGGGGGCTTTCTTAACTTACGGAAGTGACGTAATAAGGTTCTCGAACATGAACCAGGAGAACCGAACCGACCCGATGATAGCCGTGTTCCCCCGAGTGACTAAATGCACTTTCCACAAATTTGGCCCGTCCGGAAGCATTCAAAAACATGACGCATTATGCATTTTGGCCCTGAATATTCTAAACGAAAAAATCTATATATTCTTGTGGTTTTGGTTTATTATTTTGGCAATCCTGTCTGGCTTAGCGCTAGTTTATTCTACTGCTGTAGTCTTGCTACCAACAACTCGCGAGACTATTTTGAAGCGGCGGTTCAGATTTGGTACTCCTCAAGGAGTGAGTTCGTTGATTAGGAAAACGCAAGTTGGGGACTTTTTAGTTTTGCATTTGTTGGGGCAAAATATGAATTTAATGGTTTTTGGTGAAATTTTGGATGAGTTGTGTAGGCGTTTGAATTTAGGGAGTAGTTCTAATTTACCGTCGGCCCCTAGCACCTTAGAGATGAGCCCGATTTACCCGGAAATTGAGAAGTATGGGAAGGACACGGAAACCTAACTGAGTTGGCAGTAATTTTTTTTTTCTTATGTGTACAGAAATTTGCATTTAGACCGCCATAGTAGTTAGATCTCGAGTGATAAGTTCTAAAAAATGTGATCATTTTTTGTTTTAGAGATTGCTTCATTTTGTTTATGCTGATATATTTTCAATTAATTGTGTAATTTAAGTGCATTTTCGAACGATTTAAATAAGGCATTTATTTATAAGCAAAAACGTATTCAATTAAGACAATTTTGGTTCTGTATTTGTGCCAAATAAAAGAGTATTCTACAATACGGGCTTTATATTATTTAACCCTACACTACACCAACAAAAAAAATTTAAGATTTTCCGTAGCAGTTTTCTCGTAACTGGTATACTTTTTAGAAAAACTTTTCAAACAAAAGTTGTGTGAAATATTCATATCTTTCTTTATGTACATAACTATTTTTGCTCTAAGTGCAGCCGTTCTAGTGATATTGGGGATAGAACAAATATAAATATTTAGGATTTTCCGTAGCAGTTTTCTCGTAACTGGTACATGTTTCAAAGAAACTTTTCAAACAAAAGTTGTGTGAAATATAAATATCTTTCTTTATGTACATAACTATTTTTTCTCTAAGTGCAGCCGTTCTAATGATATTGGGGATAGAACAAATATAAATATTTAGGATTTTCCGTAGCAGTTTTCTCGTAACTGGTACAGTTTTTGGCAAAACTTTTCAAACAAAAGTTGTGTGAAATATTCATATCTTTCTTTATGTACATAACTATTTTTGCCATAAGTGCAACCGTTCTAGTGATAATGGAGATAGAACAAAAATGCACCGGTTTGGATATTCTTTTCTAAAATAATAGGAGCGCATCTAGACCATATACTAGTCTTAAGTTTAAAGTTTCACTTATTAACGTTCGATAGTTTTAGTACTAGAGACATATTTAATTCAAGGTCAATCAAAACGTGTATATCCGTTAGAATCTCAAGTTTCACATTGTTCATGTTTACAATACTTAGTTATTACTGCGTATAAAAACCTATACGAAACGAGTGAGTCATTTTACATAAATACGACGAATTTCAACGACAAAAACATATTAAAAATAATTGATAATTATTTTACAATTGCGATGTTTAAAAATGTGTAGTTTAAAACATCTATAAAAACAAATCCATTGCCATACGGTGATTAAACACTCTTTAAAAACAATAATGTTTGATAATAATTAAAATAATATTTAAAACAAATTATGTATCATAAAATAAATTAAATTTATTTTTTACAGTTACGAAATAATAATTTAGTTAAAATTCTTTGCACGAATTTCGTCTTCGTACTATGGAATCTGTTTCTAAGACTGGATAGACTATTTATATATATATGAAATACGTGGGAAATAATTAATTAAAAACTCACCGGTTGCCCCAATCAATTTTGGCGATAATTTTTAGTTTCATTTCGCGAGTTTGGTCATGAGTAAGAGTACCAGTTATGAGTTGGCGCCTCCATTCGAGGAGGTCTCTCATAACTTTACGTAAAGTGGAGAATTTATAACTTTCCCGCTCCTAAAATAAAAGTTATATATATATAAACACTCAAATATGTGTTTTAATTTATTTTGTATACATGCAAACTAGCATTGAACCCCCTACTTTCACAGTGAAAGTCGCCACTGCGATTATTAATAAATGTAACTATTTACTATTTTAAATTGATGTATGTGTAGAACGTTTTGGGTATAGTACTTACAACATACAGTTTTTTCCAGATATCCCCCCATTCCCGCAAAACGAGGGTAACCTCCCGGACTACAGCGTCCTCCAGCGGTACCACACTTTCAAATAAACCCTCATTGTCAACTTTACACGGTTTTAGAACCACATAGTTTTGCGGGAATATACCCTTTATGGAGCGGTTTTTTGTCGTGAAACCGCGGTACCATCCAGGGCATTCTTCCAGGATTTGCAGGGTTTCCCCTATCTCCAGTGGTAACCCATAGCGGGTTTCGCCCCGCCAGTTATAAACCGCTGAAATAACATTCACATATTTAGACTTAATTCGTAAAACGTTGATTAAATTATGAAATTTTGGGTTTATAAACCCGGTACAGTTGGTACACCTGAATAAAAATAATAAATAATAATGTGTATTTATTTATAAAATAATTATTCTATAACTGCAAAGAGATAGTTGACGTAATTGATTAGATAATTACATATAATCAAACTCCTACGTAAACTTAACATTTTTAATAAGTTAATCATTTTGTTGTCCGGTGCACGAAGTGCTATTAAATCATTAAACATTTAATAAACATTTAAAATCAATTGTCTAAAATCACAATGATTAAAACTATTTTCTTGTTAGGGATCCATCAAATAAAGTGCCCATATGCCTTATAAAAATTTCCTTAATTTAATTGATGCAAATATTGCAAACTTTAAAGACCCCGAGTGTTTTAAAGTTTGGCGGGCAGTGACGGTGCAGTGTCGGCCAACGAAGACGCAAGCTGGGGTAAGCGAATATTATATATAAATGATTCAGTTAAAAAGTGTAATAAATCATATTTTTGAAATAAAAGTAATTTAAAAAATGAAACCATACACAATTATTTAACTATGTTTTAGTGCGGTACTGTACCAAGTACTTGATGCACCAGACGCACATCCTGTAAGCTGTACCTCCATATATTAAATCCTTAGTACTTGTCTCGAATAATAAATTAATATAAAGAAGCCAAATGCTTAAAAATTATTTTAATACAATTATTCGTTGTCTACTTTTAACGTTTAAAAAAGATTTTCATTATTTAATTACAAATATATATATATATAATATTATAAATGTATAAAAAATGTTCTTCTTTTACAGAATTTAATTACAAAATCGTAATTTTATTTAAACAAATTTATATTTTCAATAATATTTAAAAATAAAAATGCTAATAATAACTACAACTATTAACCCAAGTTTAAAGTAATTAAAAATCAGGAGTGGTCGTCCCTCAGCTTTCTTAAACTTTGCTAAAAAATATATTCAACTCTTAACTCGTGTAGTTTTCGCGATACAAAAAAAATAACATGAATAAACAAGCACTTCTGGTTGTAATGGCACGCCATGTCCATCTTAAGCTTACCCCCTAATAGAAAAAAATTGAATAATGAAAAAACTACTAATACATATTTAAACTAGGTTCAATTATGTTTAATATCTAGAATATTAAAAAACAATTATAATAAAAGTTATACCTAATACAATAATGAATAACTTTTGTTATAAACATTTATCTGTGCATCCCCTAGTTTACGTAATAAATGAATAATTATACCGAAATTTACATTTTCATGATATATTAAACTTTTGATATTTTAATGGGGGAAATATTGCCTTAGGGCACCTTATCAGAGTAATCCTCAACAATTTTTACTAGCATAAAGGTAGTAGCACCACATATAAACAATTATATGTTATAATAATGTAAAAGTAATAAATCAATACACAAATTAAACTATAATTTCTTAAATTTTGCAAATGAGTTATAAATTACTATTGTTGTTATCTATTTCTTATCAATGTTAAGGAATAGTGTTTAATTATTGAATAATATCGTAAAAGTAAGGTTCAGAATATTTATAATATACATACCCACGCCATATTTTTTTGTTTTTGTTGTAACCCACATTGTAAATTCAATAACTTGGTAACCACATAATTTTATTGTTGATTTATCGTAAATAAATATTCAGAAATATATTCGTAAACACCCTACCAAAATTGACAACTAAAATTCTGATATTATGTGAAGTTAGTTACAAATTACATAAATGATAATAAATTTTCCCTAGATACAGGGCCGGCTTCAGAATCTTTAAACCCCTACGAGCTACGAAACCAATGTATTATCTTAATCTGTTGAAATAATCAGCTCTTTATAAGGTGTAGTGCAGGCCACAACAGATATTTTAGCTAATTAAAACACGAATTGTGTATATAATTCATAACCTAGTTGCGTTGAGCTGGAAGCATTGGCAGTACCATCAATACAATTAAATGCATTATAGAACATGTATATTTCAAGCTGGATACGCTGCTGCTTACATTATTCTAAGTATTTAATTTTAAACAGAATTATAAACTAGTTTCATTTATAATTATAATCAAATAGTAACCACACAGATTGTAAATATTGCATTTAACTTACGTTAAGCTGGCAGCATTGTTGCTTGCACCAATTCTGTAAAGTTTCCTATAGGAAGTATATAGATTAATAAACTAATTTTTAAATATATATTTATTTCTTGTTACTTTAATAGAAAGATTGTAAATATTTTATTCTACGTACGTGAAGCTGGAAGCACTGTTGCATCAATTCTGTAAAATAACATAAAGGAATTATTTAGGATTACATATTTATAATTTCTTCTTTAAAAGGATGTGAAGGATCCTGAAAATAACTGAAATATTTATTTTAACTATTTATAATGTTATTCAGCTGTTAACTAACAAATACAACATTAAACTAAGTTTTTCAGGAGTTTTTTCTTTGCACAATTAAAATTATTGAAAAAAAAAACATTAAAATTTGTGCAGAATTCTAATCACATAAAAAATTTGACTCCCGTTATTTAAATACAACTAATTTAAGATATATAATACATTACTTATTGTTTAAAGTCAGATAATTAAAAAATAAAAAAGAAACACTTAAAATTATATAAAAATTAAAACAAATTCTATGTTGTCCTAAGTTTATAAATGCAGTCATATGAAAAATATATTTTGTCTTTCCTACGAGGGGTTACGAATGTTTGAGAAGAGAGGGGAAGAGGTATTGAAACCTTATTTAGAATCATGGCGAGCCCTTAATTTGGCCCTTGCTTGTAGAAACTCTTTGCTTAATCCCTTATCATCTTCGATCTACAAGAAAAATAGTATAATAGATTTAAGACTCCTTTTAGCATAAAAGCTAAACCCTTCGTACAATAAAGCCCTAAATGCCATTCCCATACCTAAAACCAGATAAGGAATCACACCAAACAAAAAGCAAGACCCCATCCTTAATTACTCCCGAGTTATAACCCTTTAAAGTTATAACCATAATAATGCAAATAATGCATTAACCGGGGAATTAGAAAGCTTCAAATTATTGACCCTAATATTACGAAATTTAAAATTTTAAAATAAAGGGTTTATAGTAAAAACTATAAGGACTTCAATGCCGTGAAGTACGATTTAAAACCAGTCTTTGTTTTTAAGTTATTACAGTTTAAATAATTTCCAAACTGTACAACAGTTTAAATGGGACAAAACATGGTTTTGGTTATCTTCAAATTGTGGTTATTACATATTGCATTTATAATTTCGAAGAAAAAGGGTTTATGGTAAAAACAAAGACGAAACTAATGCCGTTAAGTAGAACTTAATATCGTTTCTCAATTTTAAGTTAGAGATAATTTTACTTCAACCACTGTCTTCTGGTGAAGTATATTAAATGAGTAAAAGGCATCACTATAGAAAGCTTTAAATTGTGGCTTTAGCTTAAAAGCCCTTTATATTTAAAAATATGAATCTTATAGAAAAAACTACGGAGATTCGAATGCCGCTAAGTAGAGTTTAGTATCTTTTGCGGTTTAGGAGGTACAACTGTTTAAACTTCAGGTAATTTTATGTTAATTAAACTTGAAGTTCTGTTTTGTTGTAAGCGATGTTTATGGTACTTTTACGCATCCAGAGCGTAGTACAAGTAAACTTACATCAACTGGAATATCTTGCAGTCTTTTGGCACGGTCGGCAATAACTTTCTCTAATTCAGGCGTAGATTGTGTCAATTCCTTCTCCATTTCTTTCTTGGCAATATTATCTTTGTGTTTCTCTAGAGCGCGTTGTAGCTCTGATTTTTGATTTAGGACATTTTTACCTCTGAAATGGTTAATTAATAAATAATAATATTTGCGAATTTGATTGGTGATTAATACATTTTTTGGTTAAATAATAATTCTCTGTGCAGACTTTGGCGGTCTGTGGATTCGAGGCAAGGATTCATTGGTTTTCTCGGCAAGATTAGCCCCTCGTCTGTGTGCGGAGGGGGCGGCGGGTAATTGAAGTGTTTTGTCGTCATTCCGGGGGTGGAATCCGGAATCATGGCGTCGCCAACTGGATCAACTAGGAATTATACACTCTTAATTATTTTTTGAGACAATAATCTTACCATCCATTAGTGATTTTAATACTATTTTATTTACAACATATTTAAAAACTATATTTATTAAATTTTCGCCGTTTTAGGACATTTTCATGAAAATACTTATCACAATTGCTTTTCATTTTACAGGTACTCTTGCTTCGACATATGAAGTACTTATTGTAGCTTACAATGTAAGCAAAAAAGAGGTAGAGTAATCCTGTTATATATGTAGGTTAAGGCTAATTTATTTTAAATTTCATTAACGAACCATAAGCCGTATGAAGTATAGAAGAGCTTAAGTACTCGGTCGTGTTTTTAATAGTCTCAGATTAATCAGTTTCCTTAACAAAAAGTTCTTGTCTCGTCAGAATCCAAATATACATTTTTTATTGTCTTTTGAAATATATTTTAAAATATGCAATACATATTTATTTAGAGTATATAAAAAAATCGTTAGATATTAATTTAGTCTTTTTTTGGTACTCACCCAAGTCTTTATTTCCCAGTCTTATTTTTAATTCCTCAACAGCTTTAGTTTGTATCGTACAATCCTCTGTCAAATTCTGTAATTAAACCGTATATGTATATAAAATTGAAATAGGGTTGTGTGCTACCCTCATTTATAGGAATCAATTGACGCATTTGTTGCTACATTTTTAATAACCTTAATACTACGAACTTTGATAATGAATGACACATTTTACCGGATTTAAAAAATCAGTTTGATATCTGTTATCAGTGCCAGTGATAAGAACGTATAATCACGGTGATTTCAAAGGAATTTTTAACGTTTTTGGGTCCTGTAAATGCTAGTGTAAATTACGTGTGAACGTTCTACAGCCCAAAGATAAAATTATGCATTTTTAAATTTACTTTGTCTACACGTTTAGTGTTTTATTTGTATAGATTAAATATTAAGAGTCATTTTAAAAATTTCTAATTTGATAATATGTAATTACCATTAGCCAAAAACAATATGTCCCGGAAATAACTGTTACTTTCAATTGTAAATAAAATTACACAATATTTTAAAGTGGTTAATTTATCGATTTGTTTATTTAAGAGTTTAACTAGACATATACAAAAACTTTCGTTTACCAAATGGTGCACCATTGACCACATGTTTTGACTAATTATCATTCATAAGATTTACTTTCGTAAGATGAAACATAAAAATGATTTAGATCAAATTATTCAAACGCTCAATTCAATAAAATTGGTTTTATAGCCAAAGATACACAAATATTAAATTCAAGGCAGCATAAATATATGTATATACATGTATATACACGTTTATACACGTATATACATGTATATACATGTATATACATGTAATATACATGTATATATATATATATTTCGGGGTGTACACACCCAGTTCGGTGGGGAATGGCGTGGTTTATTAAACCTATAATAACAGTAATAAATGTATGCATAGAAATGTAAGCGTTCACATTATGCATTGCATACATAAAGAACTGATTAGTATTCGAAACATATTTAACTTTAAAATACTTTAGAACCCTACAAATTGTTTCACATAGCGCCTAGATTTTTTCTAGGCTACTATAAAGCCTGTCCTAGGACGGGAATGCCTCTAGGGCGTGTATATATATATATATATATATATATATTATTATTAATTGTAATTAGGTTGATTGAACTAGTCATGCTAAATGGCTGATTAGGTAGCCTGGAAATAAAATAATGGTTTTTTTTTAATTAATAAAAAATTGCAATCCGATTTAGTGAAAGTCAAATGCAACTTATATTTCTTAATGATATTGTTAAGAAATTAAGACACATTTTAATATTTATAATGTTGAATAATAATATAATTATTACACGGAAACAAATCTTTCATGTTCTGCTAGCATAATATATGTAAATATAATTGAATTTACTGGGAAAAAAATATATATTTTAATACATCTTATAGAGTTACTAATTATAATAAATATGTAACTATTAAAATAGAATTATAGGGAAGTACGGAAATTAAAAAAAAAACTAGGGGGCACTCTACTCGACTTTTATTCCATTATTTATTATAATATTGCATTATTTTGTCTTAAAAAAATTGTTTAAACAAGGGAAAAAGTGAAAATGGTTAATGGCTATTTTAAAATTGTATAAGAAAGTGATAGTTCCTCTTGTACGGGCAACGGGCAACTTCTTGCGCTGTTAAGTTTTCACTGTCATTGCCAATAGAGTCAATAACATCTGATCATGATCAGTGATCTCATTATAAAGGATTTTTATTTGTGGTCACAACTTTCCATTCCTATGTGACTTTCAATACGATTTATTAATAATCGTTTCTACTTATAGACATTTATATATATATTATATATATATATATATATATATATATATATATATATATATATATATATATATATATATATATATATATAACATATATATACATATATATACATGTACATACATGTATATACATGTATATACATATATATACATATATATACATATATATACATGTATATACATGTATATACATATATATATACATGTATATACATGTATATGCATGTATATACATATATATACGTATGTATACATATATATGCAACAAACTGTCAGCATTTTGACGTTTGTTCTATTAGGTACTATATATATATATATATATATATATATATATATATATATATATATATATATATATATATATATATATATATATATATATATATATATATATATATATATATATAATTACGTTTTATTTTTTCGTAATCGCATCTGTTCTTGGTAAACAATATTATCTAATTCAAATACACCGAATGACGTTCGAAAAAAAAGATAATAGTTTAATTACAATATAACAGCTGTTAAAAGATTGTTAATTCATTATTAATGTGTAGTTAGTTTTATCAAACGTTTGGGTAAATTAAATTAATAAAATCTGTCGTAGATAAAAAAAAATCATGCCTTATTAGGCATTGTTATTTGAACGACAAGCTAAATAATGATGTCAGATCTATTAAGAATCCTTGAAACATTTTACCTACACTCTAAAAAAAATATATATACGCATTACGCAAAAATTACATTTTTATAATAAATTAACATAATTGCTCTTTTGATCGACATCTAAAAGGAAATATTGTAATCATAAAACATAAACAATTTTTTAGAAATTGTAAAATATTTCAATATTACCTTTTTATTACAGTGTGAGCAAGTAATTATTACAGTTAATTAGTTCCATCTTAATTATAAACTACATTTAATTCATAATAATTTTGTTTACTTTTATTTTTAATACGGAAGATACGAGAAAGTGATTATATTTGCCTAACGAAGTCAACTTCCAATTTAAATTTACTGGATTTAAAAAATAATTATCTAGGCTAAACTGTTTATATTTTACTAGAAAATACTCTAGGCTCAAGTGGAAGCCTGGGCTCCCCCATATATAATTGAATCACGCGGAGTTTGCAAGCTATGTGCGGTTTGAAGGTCAAAACCCATGGACTTAAAACTATTGGCGGGCAACCCCATCGCAGTCACCGCCAAAATTACACATTGCCGGGCTCCGACCTATTGTCCACAAAATTAATAAACATTAATTAAAATAGGGGAATTTAAAAGTGTATATTTAGAGAACCAGGGAGACGTAAAATGTAAAATGTGTTGGAAATAAAACAATGCATTACTGAGCACATTTTAAAACTGTACTTGGTAATTTAACCTAATTGCAATTAAGACTGTGAGATAATTAAGAGTACGTAAGCATAAATTCGTGACACAGGCTGTTTTTTTTTCTTTTTAAGCCAACACCGATTAATATTGTGGCCGGTTGCGTGCGGCAAAGGGTTAGCAATATTTTTCGTAAGAGCATTGACTTTAAAAAGCAGGTGTTTTGCGACTCGCTTAAAAGTTAAAATGCCCTTGAAACGAATGCAAAGACTGCAACGTGATGTCAAGACAATTGACGTTATATAATACTTTGTTGTAATGTTTTCTAAAACAAAATACGTAGTTTGTAAATATAATTATTATATTTGTAATATAGTTTTACTTGAAAATATTTCCAATCAAACTTTCTAATAAATAGTTCTATTATTTAAACCCGCATAGAAAATTGATATGGGCCCTTTTGGGCCCACACAAAATGGGGCTAGAAAATCATGCGGGCCATATCGTATTATAAGACATTCTAGAAGATTGATTGACATTCTACACTGTTAACACAAAGATATAAAATAATATTTAAATTATATATTTCTTTAAAAAAATCTGAAGTGGCCTCCACTTACACCGTCACCAATATATTAGTATTTACGTTTATTATGAAACAATGTAACAAATGATTTTATAGTATGAAAAAATGATTGATAAAAATAATATTTGTATTTTATATATATATTTTTTTATCTGAAGTGGCCTTCACTCGACTTATACTTATCACTAAGTATAATATTAGCTTATTTTGTTTTAAATTGTATTTGCGTTTATTATGAAACTGTGTTAAAAGTGATTTAATAGTATTTAAAAAAAAGATACAAAATAATATTTGTATTTTATATTTTTGTTAAAAAATCTGAAGTGGCCTCGACTTATACTGTGACTAATATATTAGTTTATTTTGTTTTAAATTGTATTTACGTTATTATGAAACAATGTAACAAGTAATTTTGTAGTATAAGTGGCCTTCACTCGACTTATACTGTCACTAAGTATAATATTAGTTTATTTTGTTTTAAATCGTATTTACGTTTACTATGAAACAATGTAACAAAAATTGCTAGAAATTCTAATATCTTTTTATAAAAATCATATGTAGTTTTTGGTTTATTAAAAGGGTAGCAAGAGTAAACCAGGTCCTATACAGTTTAATGTTTTATAATTTTATCACCAACAGAATTGAAATTATTACAATATTAATAATAATTCAAAAACATATTTTTCTACTAAATACCAGTGGCTTTTAACATGTTTTCAACATAATTCATAAATAATTGCAACTATTTCCAATATTTTGAAATTATGCCATATTTAATAATAATATTACGCATTGAATTTTTTTGAAGTACCAGTGGTTCTCAACCTTTTGGTTTCTAGACCCTATACAGGCCCATAAGTATCTAAAATAAATTTTACTGTACACAATAATTAAAAAGATTTTCAAATAGAATCATAATTAATAATTCCTAAAAATACTAGTGGTTTCTAATTAAAAATAAAACTAAATGAAATATTTTGAAATACATTTTTACAATTTTAATCATAATTCCATAAATAGTGAAATATTACGCATTGATTTCTTTTAATACCAGTGGTTTTCAACATATTTGTTTTTAACTAAAGGTGATAAAATGATGTCAAATATTTAGAAATAAATTCGTAATACTACAAATTTAAATATATGGTGCAGCATTAATGCTTACAGCTTTGTGTATATTCAACCTTTAAGGCTAATACTTCGGTAAGTAACGACTACATTTATTAATATTGTATTTTATTTTTGTTAACTAAATATTGCCAAAAGAAAATGCATTAAATATTTATTAAAAATAAATTATAATTACGCATTTAGTAAATTATAAAATTTCGTTAGGGCAGCTTCCCCCCCCCCAAGAAATTTACCGATATATTTGTACGTAACTAACTAAATATCCATGTAAGGGTCACTTAACAATGCACAAACAACACGCAACTATAACTTACACTATTTTAAGCGTCGCTTAACGCGGTGTTGTTTAGACGAGCGTTGATGATATACTGCGTATTAGCGCCGATGGTTTACAGACTTTCTAGACTCATTGACGAAACTGGGAGATGGGAGTATCGCTTATTCTTAATATATATATATATAAAAAATGTGGAGTGGCCTGCACTTGCCTTTCATAATAAATTTAATTAGTTATTTTTAAAATTAAAATAAGATAGTTTTGTTTTTAATTTTATAAAAATTATAAGGATAATTAAAGTTACATAACAAGTTAAGTTCCGGTGGTTAAGTACAGTGTGATTTATGGGCGACATTAAATTAAGTAGAGTTTATCTCGAACCTAATCAATGTAGGACACATGTGTTTGAAAGCCGACAAAATGTTTATAGTAATTTTGTTTATGTTACAAAATGTGTTTAGAACATGTTCATAAATGTACGCAAGCACCAATGCAGCACGCGCTAACTAGTGCACTGAAATATGAAGTGTCACGTATATATATATATATATATATATATATATATATATATATATATATATATATATATATATATATATATATATATATATATAAAATTAAAATACTTAATTGTAAGTAAGAAAGCTATTGTTTTAGATATTCAAGGAGATTAGTAAAAAAATACAACAATTGTTCTAATGTAATTGTTAGTGAGTAAGCATTGTCATAAACTTATATTATATTTAAATAAGAGAAATTTATTATATTTATTATTTTAAATACATTTGGTTAAGTCGTGCCCGATTATATTTAAAAAACAGTTAGTGGGTCCTTAAAAAAAGATTAATTAATTGTAATTATTAAAAATAAAGTAGCAGTAGTGCACCAATGCGTACAGATCGCCAAAAATCCATTTTATTATATTAATTTTATTATATTATTTTTTTTCTAAGTATAAATTTTAAATTACATTTAAAATTCCGTCAGGAAGATTATTTATATACAATTGTTTAAAAAAATACAAGCAGTGGTGCACCAATGCATACTGTTCGCCAAAAATCAAATTTATTATGTTTAATTCCAAAAATGCTAATTAAATTGTCGAAAAACCGTTAGAATTTGAGTTAGCGTGATTTGAAGTTGATAAAATGCAAATTTCCATATAACTCGAAAACGGTGCATCGAATCGAGCCGCCGTTAACAGATTTGAGTTCCCCGATATTTAATTACTCTACAAACTTAGTTTCAGTCTGTTTGAAAAGAAAAAAAATTTGGTCCCATTTCACGAAATTTTTTAAATTAAAATTTTTATCAAACTGCGATTTTTTTTCGACCAAACCATAAATGATAGAGAGTTGAAATTTGGACAGTCAAACAACCTATATTTAGTGTATATTGTCAAATTTTTTCAACTTAATTGGAATATTATTACGACATCCACAGCAAACCCCGTGAAAAAACAGTGAAAATCGTCGATTTTCGCAAAAACGGCAAGGGGTACCCCTTACGAAATTTTCGGCAAAAAAATCGCATAAATATTTTTGAGTTTGACATATATTTAGATTAATTTGAGTACGCTGATTCCAAAAATGCTAATTAAAGTGGTGAAAGACCGTTAGAAATTGCTGTTAGCGCGCTTTGAAGTTGGGAAAATGCAAATTTCCATATAACTCGAAAACGGTGCATCGTATCGAGCCGCCGTCAACAGATTTGAGTTCCCCGATATTTAATTACTCTAGAAACTAATTTTCAGCCGGTTTGAAAAGAAAAAAAATTTTGGTCCCATTTCACGAAAATTTTTAAATTAAAAATTTTATCAAACTTTGCGAATTTTTTCCGACCAAACCATAAATGATAGAGAGTTGAAATTTGGACAGTCAATCAACCTATATTTGGTGTATATTGTCAAATTTTTTCAACTAGATTGGGGTAATATTACGACCTCCACAGCAAACCGCGTGAAAAACAGTGAAAATCGTCGATTTTCGCAAAAACGGCAAGGGGTACCCCTTATGAAATTTTCGCCAAAAAAATCGCATAAATATTTTTGAGTTTGACATTTATTTAGATTAATATGACTACGCTGATTCCAAAAATGCTAATTAAAGTGATGAAAAACTGATAGAATTTGAGTTAGCGCGATTTAAAGTTAATAAAATGCAAATTTCCATATAACTCGCAAACGGTGCATTGTATCGAGACGCCGTTAACAGATTTGAGTTCCCCGATATTTAATTACTCTACAAACTTACTTTCAGCTTGTTTGAAAAGAAACAAATTTTTGGTCACATTTCACGGATTTTTTTTAACTTTTTTAATATATAGAAATTAAGCTGCACTTAAAAGTAAACGTTTGCTCATAAAACTGGCTATTTAACGCTAAGTTAGGCTTATATAAATTGCATTCCCTATTTAGTAGCATACTGGAACAATAATTAATTTTAAATTCAAGTTAAATTACGGTATTTAATTAATTCAAACTGGTTAAAATAAATATGTAGCAACAAATATAACAATTTAAATTTTTGCTAAAGCACTTAAGAGGTGTATAAATAGTGCTTACCTTATTGTCAAAAACTTCGGGGGACATCGGCATTTTTTAGCATAAATTCGCATACTAATCAAAAATCTAAAAATACATAATAAAACAATTTAAACCTCAAAATTAATAACATAAACTCATAAAATTAGTTTAACTGTATGAAACTTCATCAACAACAATAAACCCTACCTGAAGTACCACTTAAGGGATACTTTAAGCTCAAACTTAAGTGGTATATAAACACGTGAAATTAAAGATTTTTGTTATTTGTACAATCTTCTACAGTTACATACAGGAATTGTTGTGTATACGAAATAAAAATCCCGATTATCGTAAATAAATAAATATGGAGTTTATTTCGTATAGAATGTGGGAAAGGGGTGTGTCGCTAAGTGCGGTAGCGTTGGGGGAACAATTGGGGCGTGTCGCTAGACGAAAAACGCGTTCTGCGCAGCGCATAAGTGGAGGGAGTAGCAGATCTTACCGTTAAAATCGTTATTTGCAAATGCAGTATGTTCCTGTAAGTGCGCATTCATTTGTCGCGAATCGTCCGAATATAGCGACATAATTACTAATAAAAATCCCTATAAATCGAAGTATTTTAGGTTATTTTAAGATGTTTTGGCGTAAATTACCGAAAACTGCTTTACTTAGTGGTGGTTTATTGCCCTTTGACTTAGAAACTGAGGATAATGTTGCGAGGGAAACAACTGAGAAGTCTTTGTTGGAAATTCAAAAATTAGATAATGGTAGAGACCGTTTACACTATATGTACAGTACCGAGTAAGTTTATTTCGGGTGAAGGGTTAACACTTAAGGGCAAGGGTTCATATATTTGTTTTATAGTGAATTCGGTAATTTAAGTCCAGAGATAAGTTCGTGTATGCAAGTTGGATTCCTGGGTTTGTTTATTGGCGGTATTTATGGAGGCATTAATCAGAGTAAAGTGGCGTATTTGAATTTCATGCAAAATAATCAAGCAACTACGTTTAAAAATCATATGGAGGCGAAAGTAACAGTTTTTTGGAGTTTTTAGGGCAGTGTTTTATGTGGTTTTTGTTGTAGAAAAAGTTGCAAGACCAAGTAACTGTTAATTTTGGCAAAGGGGCCTGGAAATGGGGCTGGAGATTAGGCTTGTTTAGTACTTCGTATGTGTAAGTATAAACTAAGTTGTAAGTATGTATAAAGTATACAAATGTATAATTTTTTTGGGAAATTAAACACTAATAATAATTAAAAACCGTTGCTCGCATCGCATTACTTATAAGGCGAGCTGGACGCATAGGTGCGTTGAACTTATGCTTGTTTATTATATTAATATAATCTACAAATAATTGTAAAACTTTTTATATCTATAACATTTTTTCAAATAATTAACCAAAAGACCATAATTATTAAAAACCGCTGCTTGCACATCGCATATATTACTTAAAGGCGAGCTGGACGCATAGGTGCGTTGAACCTAGGCTTGTTTATTATATCAATATAATCTACAAATAATTGTTAAACTATTTATATCTATAACATTTTTTCAAATAATTTACCAAAAGACCATAATTATTAAAAACCGCTGCTTGCAAATCGCATATATTACTTAAAGGCGAGCTGGACGCATAGGTGCGTTCAACCTAGGCTTGTTTATTATACAAAATAATCTACAAATAATTGTAAAACTTTTTATATCTATAACATGTTTTCAAATTGTTAACCAAAAGGCAATAATAATTAAAAACTGCTGCTTGCACATCGCATATATTACTTAAAGGCGAGCTGGACGCATAGGTGCGTTGAACCTAGGCGTGTTAATTATATCAATATAATCTACAAATAATTGTTAAACTTTTTATATCTATAACATTTTTTCAAATTGTTAACCAAAAGGCCATAATAATTAAAAACCGCTGCTTGCACATCGCATATATTACTTAAAGGCGAGCTGGACGCATAGGTGCGTTGAACCTAGGCTTGTTTATTATATCAATATAATCTACAAATAATTGTTAAACTATTTATATCTATAACATTTTTTCAAATAATTAACCAAAAGACCATAATTATTAAAAACCGCTGCTTGCACATCGCATATATTACTTAAAGGCGAGCTGGACGCATAGGTGCGTTGAACCTAGGCTTGTTTATTATACAAAATAATCTACAAATAATTGTAAAACTTTTTATATCTATAACATTTTTATATATAACAAATTGTTAACCAAAAGGCCATAATTATTAAAAACCGCTGCTTGCACATCGCATATATTACTTAAAGGCGAGGTGGACGCATAGGTGCGTTAAACCTATGCTTGTTTATTAAATCAAAATAATCTACAAATAATTGTAAAACTTTTTATATCTATAACATTTTTTCAAATTGTTAACCTAAACGCTATAATAATTAAAACTGCTCGCATCGCATATATTACTTATAAGGCGAGCTGGACGCATATGTGCGTTGAACCTAGGCTTGTTTATTATATCAAAATAATTGTACAACTTTTTATATCTATAACTTTTTTATATATAACAAATTGTTAACCAAAAGGCCATAATAATTAAAAACTGCTGCTCGCACATCGCATATATTACTTAAAGGCGAGCTAGACGCATTAGTGCGTCGTACGTACCGAGTTTTTTTACACGTGCAGATTTAACACATTAAATGCCACTGTGTCACTCTATAAATGTTTGTTTTAGGTTCATAACTACAACTATATCGGTGTATAGAGGGAAAAGTAGTATATATGAGTATTTAATAGGCGGAGGCGTCACTGGAGCCTTGTACAAGTTCTCTATGGGGCCTAAAGGAATGCTCGTTGGAGGAGGATTAGGTAAAAAAAAGAATTTTTTGAAAAAAAAATTTTTTTTAGAAAAAAGCATATATTTTTTTTGGAAAAAATTTTTTTTTCAACAAATTTTGTATATTTCAGGAACTTGTCTAGGTTTAGTGGCAGGCGGCTTATCCTTGGGCCTTTTAAAACTGGCTGGCATGACTATGGAAGATGTTCGGTACTGGCAGTACAAATTCCATGAGGAACGCCAGTCAAAATTCAAGCAAGCAATTAAAGAACATAAGGCTAAAGACGACACTGAAATATTCAGAGACTATAAGGATAGGACAACTGAGTTAAAAACAGATTTGGATAATATAAATATTCAACCATAGAATTGTGTGTAATTTGTAAATAAATTGTTTATTGTTTGAAAAAATTAAAATATTTAATGAAACACTTGATATTTTACTTCCCAATTGTTCAATTATTTAACAGGCTCACTGCCATTAATAAATTATAATTTTCATTTTTCTTGCTTCAAACCTATTAAATTGATAAAAATATATACAGCACATTCCATTTATGAAGCCGTTCACGTCATAACTACAAAATATATATAACTATAGAATCAGTTTCGGTACGAATACACTGTAAAACTACTTAGGCCTTTTTACAGTGTATAAGAATTGATAGTGACGTGAGCAGCTTCGTGGTGCAACACAGTTTAAATTTGAGCATAATTCAGTAAAAAAAATGCAGGAAAATTTGTATTCGATAATGTGCGTATTTATTGATCAGGCGCTTGTGTTCTTGTCAACCGTTTGGCGCCCCTATTTGGGGGCCCTTTTGGTTTAGCGAACTTTGGGCGATGTAAATTTTTTTTAGGGTGTATTTCATCTTGTAGGAACTCTTCAGTTAATTCGGCACCTTCTTCAATTTCCAACTAAAATATATATTACGTAATAACGATAATCGTATAATCGCCGATTAATCTCACCTTTTTTATAAGTTCAATACCTAAATTCTCTATAAGATTAGTAAGCGGGGCTTTACAACTAGAATACAACATACGTTCTTTAATTGAACAATTATAACCAGGCATAGAATAAATAAAAACTGGAATAAATTTATTAAATAATTAATAAAAAATATTTTATTTTATTATATTTAAGTACCTATATTTTCAAAATAATCGCCCTCATGTGTATGTTTAAATTTAAATAAATGATATCTCGCGCAATCCTTGGGGACTTTCGCGGGAAGTTTGTCTATAGTGACGGTTCCCGCGTGGACTAAATGTATTAATTCCTCGTCAATATCTGTTTTTAACGCGTCATAAAATTTAGCTCATTTTCCATCGTTTATTATTTAAAACAAACCTATCCGAAATTGTAAATAATCGTAAGCTCCTGTACTCATATCACAGATAGCTTGTCTCGCGGAATCCGTTATTGGAAAAGCAACTCCGGATAACGTTTGGTGCTTACTATCCACACTGTAGTCTGTATTTACTTCGCTTTTCCGAATTTCCAGCAATTCCTCTTCTCGTGAGGTCAAAGGGGCCGGTTCTCTCATATCGCGTTTATGCCTTTGGTAACCGTTTAAAGTTATATCGCTCTGAGACAAAAATATTTGCAATGGAACAGTAGTATTAGGGTTCCAAAGATTTGGCTTTGCAGTATTTAAAGACACTTTAAACATAGACTGTATTTAAATACTCAACGTTCTGAGGTAAAAATATGTTGAAAACTTGTGTATTAGAGTTCTACAGAACACTGGCTTTGCAGTATTTAAAGGCACTTTAAACATAGGCTGTATTTAAATGCTAAACGTAACAACGTAAACAATGGAACAGTAATATTAGGGTTCCACAGAACACTGGCTTTGCAGTATTAAAAGGCATTTTAAACATATATGTAGATATTTAAGAAATGGATGGCTTTAAACATAACTTGTACTTGAATATCGTATGTTAAATATATTATATAAGTTTAAATTACTATTCATTAAATTGAATTTAAATCTTATGTGTTTATAGATATTTCAATAAAGGTATTATTTAAAAGCCCTAGACAAGCATTAAATGACGACTGTATTTAAAGATGACGTTAAGCATATGTAGATATTTAAGTAATAGATGGATTTAAACATAACTTCTATGTTAAATATATATGTTTAAATTAGTATTCATTAAATTGAATTTAAATATGTGTTTTTAGATATTTCAATAAAGGTATTATTTAAAAGCCCTAGATATTTAAATACAAGCATTAAATGATGACTGTATTTAAAAACGATGTTAAGCATATGTAGATATTTAAGTAATGGATGGATTTAAACATAACTTGTATTTAAATATCGTATGTTAAATATATTATATAAGTTTAAATTACTATTCATTAAATTGAATTTAAATCTTATGTGTTTATAGTTATTTCAATAAAGGCCTAGATATTTAAATACAAGCATTAAATGATGACTGTATTTAAAGACGATGTTAATCATATGTATATATTTAAGTAATAGATGGATTTAAACATAACTTGTATTTAAATATCGTATGTTAAATATATTATATAAGTTTAAATTATTATTCATTAAATTGAATTTACATCTTATGTGTTCATAGATATTTCAATAAAGGTATTATTTAAAAGCCCTAGACAAGCATTAAATGATGACTGTATTTAAAGATAATGTTAAGCATATGTAGATATTTAAGTAATAGATGGATTTAAACATAACTTCTACGTTAAATATATATATATATATATATATATATATATATATATATATATATATATATATATATATATATATATATATATATATATATGTTTAAATTACTATACATTAAGTTGAATTTAAATATGTGTTTATAGATATTTCAATAAAGGTATTATTTAAAAGCCCTAGATATTTAAATACGTACATTAAATAATGACTATATTTAAAGATGATATTTAAGTAATAGTTGCCCTATTTTTAACACACACCAAATATGTAAATACCCTATGTTTAACGTATTAAATATTTAAATAAATGATGCATTTATATATTAAATATTTGAAGAAAGGTTGTCTAAGGAAATATACCATAACAGTCCCATGAAGTTCCTCTTTGATATTCGAAGTACCGAATTCTTTCTTTAACGTAGCCTTTGTGGAAGCGTACAACATTTTTTGGCGAACTTGGGCAACGTCTGGCGACCAACTAATAAACAACCAATCATAACCAGAATCGTTTCTGGTGTCTAAACGATAAATAAAATAGCAAGGTTGATTTTCCTCAACCAGACTTTTAATCATTGTATCATAATCATTCTCCCAAGTACTTTTTATTTCTTTGAAGTCCGATAAAGTTAATTCTTCTACAAAACGAAAAATAACCCAATTAAGGCTTTAAGAACAGTTACAGGAAAGTTACCATTCTCTATTGATACTTTGATGACCCGAATATTGCCATCACGACATTTGGCAAAGCATTTTTTTAAATGTCCGTTTGCTAAAAATATATATTTATTTATTAAATAATTATTTAATATTTAATAATAATACCTTGTATTCCTGTCTGATGAGACATTTTTAAGATGATTTTGACGTTTCACTGACGCCCTGAATATACGTTCAGGACCGTACACAATAAATTTGTAATATAGTAAATTTAAATTATTGAAATATTCTTTATTACAATTTGTACATAAAATTACCAAAACGAAAATAAAAAAAGATTAATTAATTTAAATTAAAAAACCATAAACAAGCGTTGGTGCATGCCTCCAGCTTTCCAAACGAAATATATGTCTACTCCCATATAGCACAGAATGCCTAAAGACGTAATAAAGACGTCCAATAGATGACATCTTGAAATATGACGTCTATTCGACGTCTTTATTACGTCTTTAGGCATTCTGTGCTATATGGGCTAATTGTGATGTACGTGAATATACGCATATTACTTAATAATATAATTAGATACACCTGTAAACAAACAATGATGTATGCACCAATGCACCCAGCTTTACAGAGACCTTAACATTTAACATATGTGTAAGCGGCAATGCTTCCAGCGTTCATTGTATGGGAAATATATATATATTTTTAATGAATTGTGTGTATTTTATGCGATACGCGGGTTTTATTTTAAATTTGTGATTGTAGCGTAGATCAAATTTGTAAATACGGCCCTGTCGTCGACACTCGACAGGGATTTTCGTGTTAAAGATCTACAGTGATCTACGTACTCTCTGCCTGTCAAACTTATTTTGTTATTTTGCTATATTTATTAAATGTAATCGAAGTTCTAATTAATAATAATGCAGTTTTCTGTGGATTTTCTTTTAAATATATATTTAAATATTTTATAATGAAATTAAATTCTTATTTACGTGGATTATGTTTATGTACAATTATAATAATTATTTATTTATTTTGGTCTAGTTCATTAGAATTTAATAATAAAATACAAGATTTAAATATAACGAAATATGCACCAATTATTAGGAAAGTTAAGGATGTTAAAAAGTATTTTATTAGATTTTTAGGTTATTCAAAGTTTTTAATTTAAATGGATTGTTTTTAGGACAAAAGAAATATTTGTCGCTGTTGTTGCCTGTGGAGATAGACTAAAAGAGACACTAACTATGATCAAATCAGCGATTATGTTTACGAAAACGTTGTTACAATTTATTGTTGTGTGTGAAGATAGACTCATGTTAGATTTTGAAGAAAAGGTATTATTTCTACTTTTAAAAATATGTCCTTTATTATTAAATGTTTTAAATTATTTTTGCAGCTTACAGAATGGAAAATGCTTGGATATTACAAATTTAATTTTCAAATATTACCATTAACATTCCCAAAAGACAATTCAAACGCATGGAGGAAATTATTTAAGCCCTGTGCGGCTCAACGTCTATTTTTACCAGTAGGTTGAATTAAAGCATTCGGTCGTGTGTCTGTAGCATTCTCGGACAAAAAGTGCTTGTCTCGTATCGCCCTGAATCCAAAAATATATATATAACTAGATCGTTGCTCGTAAGACCAAATTTGTGCCCTCTACTCCTCTGAAGGTACCTGACCGATTCACACCAAATGTACTACATATATTATTTAGCATCCCATTTGGGTCTGCTAGCAGTTTAAATCTAATCGCTTGTATACTTCCCGAGTTATAGGGCTCTAAAATTTAGACCCCCCCTAAATACTACCCTTATAAAAATAACTAAAACACCCAAAAATTCTACTAAACATTCTAAGATATTTTATATCTACAAGATTTCTTTATATTGTTAACCCAAGAGGCATAAAAAATTATTAAATATATTAGTTGCACTAATTTTTTATTTATTTTTTTAGTCAATTCTAACGGAGATAGACTCAATCTTGTACATAGATACAGACACCCTATTTTTGACGCCCCTGGAAACAATTTGGGACCATTTTTATCAGATGAATGCTACGCAGATGGCGGCATTGGCGCCTGAACACGAGGACCCCAACGTGGCATGGTATAATCGGTTCGGCAGGCACCCCTATTATGGACCCCTTGGGGTCAACAGTGGGGTTATGTTAATGAATTTAACGAAAATGCGATATTTTAAATGGACCGAATATGTTGTGCCCGTTTATAAAAAGTATAAATTAAAATTGACATGGGGCGACCAGGATATTATTAATATTATTTTCCATTTTCACCCTGGTAAGTTTAAGCACCTATAGTGCACGCACCAATGCCTTCAGGGCCCCCATTTTTAATTTACTTTAAAAAAAAATATCTTTTAATAATTACGATTAATAAATAAATAAGATTAATAAATAAATACGATTAATAAATAAATACGATTAATAAATAAATACGATTAATAAATAAATACGATTTAATAGTAGGATTATTTTGTTTAATTTGCGAAAGAAAAATATAATTTTTTAAATTGACGATATTTTCGTTCCATTAATTTTAACATAACGAAATCTCCATTTTGTTAAAGCTTGGTTTATTTTAAAGCGCTTAGACTATTTTTATCGAGTTATAAATCATTATATTTTTGTTTTTATTTTATAGACAAATTATATATTTATTCATGTCGATATAATTATCGCCCGGACCACTGTATGTATACCAGTGTTTGTAAAACAGCTGAAGAAAGTGGGGTGGTTGTTTTACATGGTTCCAGAGGTTTTTTTCATTCGGAAAAACAACCCGTTTTTCAAGCCATCTACCGTGCTTTTGAAGAGGTATTAAAAACAATTAAAGTGGCCTTCACTCAGCTATTTATATATATATATATATATATATATATATATATATATATATATATATATATAATATTAAATGTTACGATTGCTATAAAACAATAAGGCAAAACGTGTATTTCCGTCTACATTCATATACGTAAAAAGTATGAGATTATTGAATGTTTTGTATTTTTAGTATCAACTAGGAGAGGATTTAAACCAGGGGTTCCTAATGCCTTTGGAAACATTTTTAGAATCAACTAGTGATAGTACTTGTGGAAAAGTTCGAAATATTTTTGTAAAAAATATAAAAAAATATATTGTTGATAACAATAACTAATAAATTATTTTTTATACACATAATTTATTTAATTTCTTAACCAGAAATAACAAATATTGCTTATAGAATTCATTATAAATGCGTTTAAAAAAATATTTATTGAAAATACGACGAACCCCGGCAATTGTGCTTTTCGGTACCGGCAACCGGCTGCTTAACTCCCGCCAAGTTATATCGCAACCCCGTGGTTTTAATTAAATAATTAATTTCCTCTTACGAGCGATTTTTATTAAATTCGGCCTATAGTATTTGGTCTAAGTAGGTCGTTATCTTATGATAAACCTAATCTATACATATTTAAGTAAACATAAGTGCAATTTAACTATACAAAATGTTTAAACAATTTCGTAAATTTTATACGCCGAATACAATTAAATGTATGCGTGTTTCCTACGACAGAGTATTCGGGAAATACTTATTAGCGACGAATATTATAAGTAGTGGGGTACTCTTAGGTACTGCTGATATAATTCAACAAGAAATTGAATTTCGGCAACATTTACATGAGAAACACTTCGATTTTCAACGCGCAAGTAAATTAATTAAATTTAAATAATATGAAAATGAGTTAACTTTTCTTTTCGTAGGGCGAATGTTCGTAATAGGGATATGCATGGGGCCGATATACCACCATTTTTATAAGTATTTAGATAAGTTTTCCACGAGACAAAATTTGAAGACTGTTGGGCAAAAAATATTAATCGATCAGGTAATTGGATCGCCAATATTTATAACGACTTTTTTCTGCGGAATGGGCTTATTGGAAGGGCAAAGCTTTCAGGAGTACACAACTGAATTAAAGGCGAAGTTTTTATCTGTGTATATGGTAGGTTTATACTGAAAATGAATTATTATATTTCCTTACGGTTTTCCTTCAATTTTTTACTATAAGTTCACTTTGTTTTGTACAAAATATATTAAATACAATTTTTGTTTCAGATTGAATGGGGTGTTTGGGTGCCATCTCAGTTTATAAATTTTTATTTTCTAGCCCCTAAATTTAGGGTAATTTATATTAATTTTATAATTTTATTCTACAATATCTTCCTATCATATGTTAAACATAATGATGTAAAATAACTTATTCCATTTTTAATAACATTAAAATTTGCCAATAATTAAAACTAATAATAAATGCATTTAAATTAATTTATTTCAAATGTATTTTCTTTTTTATATATAAATAATATTAAATTGTTCTTGTTGTATTATGAATATTGTTATTAAAAATATTTAAATATTACTTGTGGTTTTCTCGTAACTGGTACATTTTCAAATTTTCGGTAGCAGTTTTCTCGCAACGAGTACAGTTTTTGAAGAAAGTTTTTTAACAAAAGTTGTGCGAAATATGAATATCTTTCATTTCCAACAAAACTATTTTTGCCATAAGTGCAGCCGTTTTGGTGATATTGGTGATAGAATAAATATAAGATATTTAGGATTTTCTGTAGTAGTTTTCTCGTAACTGGTACATTTTTTAGAAAAACTTTTTTAACAAAAGTAGTGCGAAATATGAATATCTTTCATTTTGAACATAACTATTTTTGCCATAAGTGCAGCCGTTTTAATGATATTGGCGATAGTACAAAAATATATTTTTTTACAGATTACTTCATCAGTGAAATTAAAAACGCTGTATTCTGTATATGATATGGGCACATAGTACCCACGGCAACGAATACCACGTTATCGCAGTTTAAGCCATCTATTGAGCTTTTGAAGAACTATTAAAGAAATTGAAGTGGCCTTCACTCAACTAATGTTCACTTTATATAATATATATATATATATATATATATATATATATATATATATATATATATATATATATAATATCAATTTATTTAGTTTTAAATACATATTAAAAAAATATATTGAAAATATGACGAACCCCGGCAATTAGCTTTTTGTTACCGGCAACCGGCAGCTTAACTCCCGCCAACTTTAATCGTCAACCCCGGGGATTAAATTAAAAAATAAATTAGCCCTTACGAGGCTGGAAACAAGTGGTGATATTTGGTACTTTTTAGTCGAATTTCACAACTTTTTGAGTTTCTGACCTAATGTCAGAAATGTGTCTTTGGGTCAGGCCTAATAGCGCAAAAACCCTGACCCATATGGGGCCTTTACCGATACTACAATTTTATACAATTCGGCCTAAACGGTTTAGTGTCATATGAGGTATAATTGTGTTGTTATCTTGTGATAAACCTAACCTATAAATAGTTTAGCAAACACGTTCAGTTTAACTATTAAAAATGTTTAAACAATTTCGTAAATTTTATACTTCGCCGAATACTATTAAATTTATGCGTGTGTCCTACGACAGAGTATTTGGGAAATACTTATTAGCTACGAATATTATAAGTACTGGGGTACTTTTAGGTACTGCAGATTTAATTCAACAAGAAATTGAATTTCGGCAAAATTTACATGAGAAACACTACGATTTTCAACGCACAAGTAAATTAATTAAATTTAAATAATATGAAAATGAGTTAACTTTTCTTTTCGTAGGGCGAATGTTCGTTATAGGGCTATGCATGGGGCCGATACACCACAATTTTTATAAGTATTTAGATAGGTTTTTCCCGAAACAAAATTTGAAGACTGTTGGGCAAAAAATATTAATCGATCAAGTAATCGGATCGCCAATATTTATAACGAGTTTTTTCTGCGGAATGGGCTTATTGGAAGGGAAAAGCTTTCAGGAGTACACAACTGAATTAAAGGCGAAGTTTTTAACTGTGTATATGGTAGGTTTACACTGAAAAAGAATTATTAATTTTCCTTACGGTTTTCCTTCAATTTTTTACTATAAGTTCATTATAGTCTATACATATTTTCTTAATAATATAATTTTTGTTTCAGATTGATTGGTGTGTTTGGCCCCCAACGCAGTTTATAAATTTTTATTTTCTAGCCCCTAAATTTAGGGTAATTTATATTAATTTTATAATTATATTCTACGATATCTTCCTATCATATATTAAACATAATGATACAAAATAACTTATTCCATTTTTAATCAAATTAAAATTTGACAATAATTAAAACTGATAATAAATGCATTTAAATTAACTTATTTCAAATGTATTTACTTTTTTATTTATAAATAATATTAAATTGTTCTTGTTGTATTATGATTATTGTTATTAAAAATATTTAAATATTACTTGTGGTTTTCTCGTAACTGGTACATTTTCTAAAAAAACTTTTCAAACAAAAGTTGTGGGAAATATTAATATCTTTCATTATGAACATAACTATTTTTGACATAAGTGCAGCCGTTTTAGTGATATTGGCAATAGAACAAATAAAAGATATTTAGGATTTTCCGTAGCGTTTTTCTCGTAACTGGTACAGTTTTTAAAGAAACTTTTTTAACAAAAGTTGTAGGAAATATTAATATCTTTTATTATGAACGTAAGAATTTTTGCCATAAGTGCAACCGTTCTAGTGATATTGGCGATAGAACAAAAAATGCATTTACGATTTGAATATTCTTTTTAAAAATAATAGGGGCACATTTAGACCTTAAACAAGTCTTAAGTTTGTAGTTTCACTATATTACGTTTAACAGTTTCGACTCGTTCACAGACACACAGACGTTAATCTGAAAATACTTCCAGCTTTACAAATGTGTATTGCGGGTTGCGTTAACTACAAATATTTATTTTCCGAGAAATATATCTAGTTTTTAAAGGAACATATAATTATGTACGATTACGTAGAAGATTATGTAAGTAATTTTTTTAATTTTATTTACTTTGACAATTAGAATGAATGTATAAGGCTCAATATTTGACTCCGGTAAGTGGGGCGGATATCAGTGGACGGCAGATGCTGAATGGAACACTTTATTGTCAATGTGACAAGTACAGTTAGGTGAATATATATATTTAATAACGCATACTTGAATTTATAACTAGTTTTAATGATGCATACATTTTTACTTTCTTGGGTGAAGCTTAAAAGGAAGTTTTGGAACCTGAACTAATCGAACGCGGGATTTTTTTTTCATATATATATGTATATACATGTATATACATGTATATACATGTATATTACATATATATACATGTATATACATGTATATTACATATATATACATGTATATACATGTATATACATGTATATTACATATATATACATGTATATACATGTATATACATGTATATACAAGTATATACATATATATACATATATATACATAAATATGCTTTCTTTTTACATCTACATTTTTTTTGTAACAACCCGGCCAGTTTTTCATGTAGCTAGAACCCTTTTTCATACTTAAAACTTGAAAATAATTACCATCCCGTTTGTATTCAATACTTGTTTCCCCAATCAAGAACAGTCTACCTGCAGAGTCAGTTGTTTAAAATCAGTAGAGTGAATATTTTGTAGTGTGCAGGTAAAACTATCACAAAAAGCAACCTTTGTCATCGTTATCAAAGTTATCGATAACGTATTCTAGTGATTGTAACGCAATATCAGTAAGATTAGTGCCTTAGTGGTGAATTAGTGCCCAAAAATGCCGTTATTCGCGAAAAAAGCGGACAATAAAAGCGAAAACAACAAACATGACAATAATAACGTACATAAACCGATGCCCCCCGAAAGGGTGGCTTCTCAAATTTCGGAATCAAATGTGGGGCGGCCCCAACTAGTGTTCCACTGTCAATTGGCGCATGGCAGCCCTACCGGACTAATTTCCGGATTCAGTAATGTCCGGGAATTGTACTCAAAGATCGCGGAAACGTTTGATATTTCGGGGAATGAGGTAAATTTAATTAGGGTCAATTAATTTCTGAACTAAAAACGTGATGACCTTGGACTAAACGGCGTTGAATTCCTTACAGTTTTTTGTATAATACCCAAAATGTAGTGGATAATTTATAAATTAGTTATAAAGTTATAGCAGGAAACATACAAAATTGCATATGATATTTAGGATTTTCCGTAGTAGTTTTCTAACTGGTACATTTTTTAAGGAAACTTTTCAAACAAAAGTTGTGCGAAATTTCAATATCTTTCATTATATGCAAAACTATTTTTTATATAAGTGCAGCCGTTTTAGAGATACTAGGGAAATGGCAAAAAAAATTATAGAATTTCAAAATTGTGTAACTTTAGAACTCTGTAGTTTTGAAACCAAAATAGATACAACTTCTTACGTACTCGCGTTGAATTCCTTATAGTTTTTTGTATGTAACTCCAAATTTTTATTTTTTTTTGATAATTAGTTTTAGCTATACAAAAAAAAGTATAAAACATTGTAAAAGTATGTAACAAGTAAATCGTAATTTTATGAATATTTTTATAATAAATTTTCAAATTTAGTTAATACGGATTAGCAAGTTAAGCGTATTATAATCTACGTATCTAATCTTATCACAGGATTAATATAAATTACAGAATTCTTTTTTTGTGTAATTACGTATTTCACACAATTGCTATTGTTGTTAAAATTGCAAAATAAATCACGTTATTTTAAATTGTTAAATTTTATGAATAATTAACACAATTTTCCCATAAGTCTGAGGTGTCAGACTACCCTTTTTACAAGTCAGGAATGTCGTACGTTTGTGTGGCGATTTAATTTAATTAAAATAAAATAGTTAACAATGAAAGAACGCAAATTTAGATGACAATATAAACGTTTCTCTTTATAAAATTAATGTTAGTTATTTCAAGGATGTAGAAAGTCGCGCAGTTATTCGCAGAATAAATCTATGAGTACTTGATTTAAGATTAATTAAATAACAAGAAATCGGTTGTGGCCTACACAGAACTTTCTATTAATTAAATATTAAATTTTAAATTTTACGAAAATGTATTTTCGTTCCATTATTAAAATTCAGCTTTACGAAATATCAATTTTTTCTAAGCAAATATTTAGGATTTATACCAAGAATCAATAAACATTTTAAATTGTTTAGACTATTTTTATCGATTTACTGGATCGATTTTTATAACTATCTTCTACTTTCGCTATTTGTATTTATGTTTTAATTAGTTTAATTAATCCTACAATTGTTATGAAGCAAAATATGTAATTAAAAACAGACATTTTTAAATATTATTTTTCAGTAAATGGTACGTTTTTCGTAAAAACTTTTTAAACAAAAGTTGCTAGTAATTTTATTACCTTTAACTTTTATAAGAATACATTTTTCTGTAACTTATACCGTTTCCGAGATATTTCAACATAATAAAAATAACTAACATTTATACTGTTTATAAAAAGTTTAGAGTTTGTTATTTGGGTCAAATATTGATTACACATATTGATTATTGTTACTAAGCAATATATTAAATTGGCGTACTATTTTTTTATAAGGTCAACTCAATAAATTGCATTTTGCTAAAATATGCAAACATGCAATCGCTAATTAGTCTAGTTTGATCCCCAATTAAGAATTACGAATTCTTTATTCGTAAAAAGAAGTATAGCAATTTAATGTAACGAAAATACATGTTTTCGTTTAAGCATCTCTGAATCAAATCTGAGTATTTAAAGTTTTCTCTCTGTGTGTGCGTGAATCTGTATACATGTAAGCTACTATAGATTTTTAAAACAAAGAATATATTTTCTCATGGAATAGTTAGTCTCACGATTAAATACTGATATTATAAAAAAATAAAAACGCCTTGACTGTAGTGGGATTCGAACCCAGAACTTTAATAAAAGGGACATTGTGTTAAATATATATATACATATATAGTTAGTTTTGATGACATTTGACATACGGAACCGGATATATGCTTAGATAACCATATAGAGGATATAAACATAAAATGCTCGATTTTAACATCATGGGGGCCAAACAAATATATATGCTAACATTGTTTTCCATACAGATACATTATTTATTTATTTTCAAGCGTCAAATAGATCAGTGGTACCCAACCTCTGCATGGCGAAAATAATAACAGTAATAAATATCTGATTATATTAGCATCGACACGACTAATGAAGTTAACGTCTAACAGATGTCTGTAACGGCACCAAATTTTTACTTTCAGTCAGGTAGTATCATCGTAACGGCAATTTTCTTCGTTTTTTAACGATTCCAGTGATCCAAATTCAATATAATTTACGGTACACTCTAACGCGTTCACAAACAGACATACACACACATAGACGTTATACTGAAAACAGTCGGATTCGATTCAGTGATGAACAAAACGAGTATTTCCGCTAAAATGCATATTTATCCATTTTAGTACGTATAAGAGAATAAAAAGTAAAAATACTTTTAATTTTTGAACAATTTAGAAAGGTTACATTATGTAGCAAGCCTGATTGCATTATATTCCAATTATTATAATTCAATTTGAAATAATCTATTTGTTGTGAATTATCAGATAATTTTTTAATGATACCACCAATAAAGTATCTTTTGATAACATTATAAATAAAGAAAATTGTGCTTGTAATTCAAATTGAACCATTTTATGGTCGAATCATTTCTTTATAAATGGTAAATTTTGTATATACTATTAAAAACAATGTGTTATAGTAAGCTGGAAGCATTGGTGTATGAATCAATGTTTATGCTAGTAAAACAATAATCAATATACTATAAAATCAATTTGTTATAGTAAGCTGGAAGCATTAGTGTCAATGTATATGCTAGTAAAACAATAATCAATATGTTTCCCCAATTTGTTTTTAAATGGTAAATTGCGTATATACTATTAAAAACAATAAAAAGAAAATGTTATAATAAGCTGGAAGCATTGGTCTATGCATATTTATACTAGTAAAACAATAATCAATATGTTACCCTATTTCTATTTAAAAGGTAAATAATGTATATACTATTAAAACCAATAGTAAGCTGGAAGCATTGGTTAATGAATGCATGCGCTAGAAAAACAATAATCAATATGTTTAATTTTTTATAAATACACTCTGACGTTATTCAGAAATAATGTCGAAATCGTACGACTTCAAGATAACGCGTGAAAAAGTGGGTGTAACAATATAAAAATTAAACGAATAATACTTTCAAATTAATTTTAAAACGAAAGTAACGATTATTGTCGATTTATTCACATTATTAATGATGCATCAACACTAAAATTGGGTTAAAATTACGATATCTACTAAAGAATGTGTAAGGAAACACTTAAAAATTAATAGGAAAATGTATTAACTGTTTTAAAGTAAAAATGTTCCTAATACACTGGGAAACACGTAAGATTTCTGAGTAGGGTAAAAGACGCGTTCCTACCCGTCAGCCCCACCGCACTGTCCGCCAAGCGACATACACATACGCTTTCAGCTTTCGTTTATAGGCAGCCCGACACACGTACTCGACACACGGGGTGCCAATCATTGACTTTAATTCAAAATTACGACATTCTTGCCTTTATAAACAAGTTGTTTTTATTTCAGATTTTATTTTGCACATTGAATTCACATAAAGTGGACATGAAGAAATTATTGGGTGGACAAATAGGCTTAGATGATTTTATATTTGCACATAAAAAAGGTAATTATACATTTTTACCGATATAAATAAATATATAAATTGTTTTTAATTATTAGGGCGACCAAAAGAAGTTGAAATTATAAAATCAGAAGATTCATTAGGCCTCACAATTACAGATAATGGAGCAGGTTATTCATTTATTAAAAGAATTAAGGAGGGCTCAATAATTGATAATTGTGAACACATAAATGTAAGTTATTATTCCATATATTTATATATTAAGCGTTCACATTGTATTTCTGTTAGGTTGGTGACCATATCGAGAAATTAGATGGTCAAAACTGTGTGGGACGTCGACATTACGAAGTAGCAAAAATGTTAAAAGAAATAGTTTTAGGTGCTACTTTTACAATAAGGCTGGTTGAGCCAATGAAAAACGGGTTTAATTCGTTGGGCCCCCGAACCGATCCTAGACGGAACAAAAAGGGCGGGTACGGTACTGGCAAGGAAACGTTACGGTTTAAAGCTGACGGGAAGGCAGCGATCGAAGAAACGGTGAGTTCTTATACGAATGTATTAAGGAAGTATTGCAATAATTTATTTATTTTTAGGACGACAAAATGGAAATAGGTATCGACCACATTAACAGCAAATTAGAAACGTATTTGGGTATAAACGATGCCGAATTATCGACGCAAATTTGGGAAAAGGCGGAAGGGATACAAAACAGTTTAGATTTCGCGGATGCCATCGATAATTCGGACTTAGAAGAGCTCGGGTTTAGCACCGAATTTATAATTGAACTTTGGGGGGTTATAACTGATGTCCGGGCAGGGAGACTCAAGTGAAATTTAATAAATATTATATTTGTACCACAAACTCGAGGCTTTATTAAATTAAATAAGAAACCATACATTAACCCAATTTGACACGTTCGAAAAAATTATAGTACCTCATTAAAAAATTAAACTGCTAATTAAATCGATCAAATTATGTCTCTAAGTTGATCATTTTGCCTTAAAAACATAAATGATATTTACTGATTAAATTTTGTTAATATTAGTTGTAAGTTAAATTTGTAAACATTTAAACATTAGTTATTAAGTGTATGACATTTTTTTGAAAAGAATTTAACTTATTTTCAAAAATAAATATATATTATAAAGACCTTTGTTTTAATAGTTACACCAAAATTAAACGTTTTTATAGGTAAGTGCAAGTCGACCCCGCTGTGTGACTAACACATGGCGGGCACCGAACAGGGGCTGCCCGCCAACATCTAGCAAGGTTGGCACTTGAATATTTTTCCAACAAAATCGTTCCCATTTTATACCAAACAATTTTTATTAAAAATTTCAATAACTTTACGATTATTTTTAGTGCATGTACTAACGCTTAAAGGACAAAATGAGAATATTAGAGTAGGTATAATTTAATATAAGTGATATTACATTGTTGACAATAATATGAACTTAGAAATACATATTTAGCATTTATGAAACCCTTTGATGTTCATAATGAATGAAATTCTATTACTATGCAGTAATAAACCCGTATTTCTACTCTTATACGTATGTATATAAGAAAGTATTGAAAACTATCTTTTACCAGAAGTATTTAAATATCTCGGAAACGGCACAAGTTAGAAAAAAAGTGATTAATACAAAAGTTGAAGATAATTAAATTCCTAGCAAATTTTATTAAAAACGTTTTTTGAAAAATTACGCTATAGTTGAAAAATCGTCACATATTGATTTTATTACATGTTTATAGTAAAGTATGATTTTAAGACAAGATAAGGTGATTTTAATTTAAATAGATATCGGAAGTATAAGTCGAGCCACTCCCGCTATTTAAACTTGTTGCGTTTACGCATGCGCAGGATCCTCGTATCTCTTCAAATTTCCTATATATCTTTCAGGATACGCAAAATTGTTTAGTATTTAACTGAAATTTCATGATGTTATACGTGCAAACGACGACGCGATTTCCCACCAAAATGGAACCACGCACACAATTGTGATTAAAAACAGTTTAAAGTGGTGACAATGTTTATATAATTTAAAATATGTTTTAAGCACAGATGTTGCACATACGTTTGATGTGTTTACACCTCGTAAATCTGTGGTACAATACATTTTTAACAGTGTACCGGAAACGCAAGTTTATTTCTAAGGGAGACAAAGCTTGCGTTACTGTGGTTATTTTAACTTTTATTTTATTTGGACCAGTTTATGGAAAGGTATGATTAAATAATGGTATATTAAAAATAAACAAGCGTTGCTGCGCACCAATTCTTCAAGCCGAAATTAATTATATTGAAAAAACAGTATTTGAAGTTTGATTGATTTCCTGAAAACTTCGTCAAAGACCTAAGGATGTATTTAAGTATTATAATACAATGTCAGCTCAAATTTCCAATCAATTTAAATCGGTTTTGCTTTGATATAATCAGATTTTGTTTTTGTATCAAATTGCGTAGACATTTGTAGATGGAAATATGATTAAAGTGTCAACTTTCTGTTATTTTATGTTGTCCAATTATTTATGGTAAATTCCTCAAACAATATAAATAAATATAGCCTCGAAAATGTTTTGTGTGAAATGGTTAAACATTTTTATGATTATGTGAATTTTAACGACTAACAAAATAGACCTTAATCAAATATGAAATAAGTTTTATTTGATGATCAGTGATAAAATGACTCGCACCTTGGCTAACACGATAAATACGACTAAATCTAATCTTATATATACGTTCGTATCAATATTAGCTCGTAGTAAATATATATTGATGTGTACTTGAAGCTTATTTACTGACAATTGACTGCGATTTTAACAATTACAAGGATTTACAATTAAATATTACTTCTAATACGTTAAACTTTTAAAAAAACTTGTAATTTACACAATTACTATTAAAAATGCTACTAGTTATTATTAAAAACCTACAAAATCAAACGCAAACATTATTAAAATTATGCGTTGAATAATCTATTCAAATACAAACGTAATATTTATTCAATAATCTATTCAGTACGTAAATTTTGATTTATGGAGAGTTAAAATGATATGGTTATTGATTGACAAACAATATAGAATTTCTTACGAACTGTTGCAAATTTGTTGCAAAACAAAAAAACATAACGTAGTCGTTACTTGCTGATGTATAAATTAGGACTGACATATTACTAAGTAATTGCGTACCTAACGGCATTTCTGGGTATTCTTAACTTTATTGGTCCCTAATAATAACACAAAGCACTTTGTGTTATTACAGACAAACAATATGTAATGTGTTATCCATATTACAGTTTTAAATTATTAATATATATATATATATATATATATATATATATATATATATATATATATATATATATATATATAATCAATTTAGGTTTAATACTATTAAATAAATGCTATATTTGCTGGCCTGAGATAAGCTTTCTTTAATATAAATAGATCTTATTACGATATTAGCTACATAAATACACCATTTATTTACTGCTAATAAATCGTACTTGCAGTAAAATATGCTATATAAAATTATGTTGTATTTAATCACAAATCTATTAGTATTAAATAAATTTACCTTATAATAAAAACATAAACAATGTAGTTATAATAAATAAACTAGTTTATTAATGAATAAATTGAGTAATATTAAAGAAACTTATCTTGAAATTAAAAGTTATATTAAATAAATGTTATATTTGTTAAGCCCAGTATTGTTTAATATAAATTGATCTTATTGCCGTATAAGGTACATAAATACCCCATTTATTTATTGATAATAAATCGCACTTGCAGTAAAATATGTTATATTAAATTTTGCTGTATTTAGTTGCAAATAAATTTACTAATTTAGATAAGCTTTCTTTAATATAAATTGATCTTATTACCGTATAAGGTACATAAATACACCATTTATTTATTGATAAAAAATCGTACTTGTAGTAAAATAAGCTAGATTAAATTTTGCTGTATATAGTTGCAAATAAATTTACTAATTTAGATAAGCTTTAATATAAATTGATCTTATTACCGTATAAGGTACATAAATACACCATTTATTTATTGTTAATAAATTGTACTTGTAGTAAAATATGCTATATTAAATTTTGCTGTATTTAATAGCAATTTTACCTTATAATGTGGCTATAATAAATTAACTATTTTATTAATAATAAATAAATTTTCTAGAATTTAGAAAAAAATAACTACAAAGGCAAGTTTTATATATATATATATAAAATAACACATCTATCAAAAACTAGTATAAAATAAATCATGATTTACATAAATAAAATTTAATATATATACAAAATATATTATATTTTAAATATTTATATTATAGCCATAAATATAGTTAAAATAAACAATTACGGTTTTACGGGAATATTTGATCTAATAACTAATGTGTACAAAAACAAACATGCAAGCATCAACGTCCCCAGCGAGTGCGTCAAATTTATATTAGATAATAAATAGAAAAAATTGCAAATTAAATTTGTATGACGTTAGTAAATATCAATATAGAAATATGAGACGTCTGTACCTATTCTAATTAATTAGTGTCAGGGTGTAACGAATTGTTTTACTAACTAACTGGGTAATTTTGACGCTTAAAATAAATAAAATAAATATTTTTACTGAATTCCAATGTGCTATGTTTTCAAAATATGTATTTTTAGAACGTCTGTTTTGATTTAACTTTCAATATAAACAAAGGTGTAACGTCCGTCACTGTACCACAAATTCATTAAATTTATTTGACATGTGTACATAGTGCTCTGCACTCGACTTTTTTTACTATTTATATTATATAAATTCAATTTTTAAATTTAATTAATTAAATTAATTTAAAAAAAAACAACCAATTGGTGCTTGTTATTTTTATATATTTCACACACAACACAAACATGTAAAACATATGTTTAAAATGTTAATAGTATAAACAAAAATAAACAATTTTTTTTAATTGTTAGAAACAAAAATTTAGATTTATTACGAAATCATTTTGAAATGGCGAATAAAATATATATTCCTATGAGATTTGCACAGAGATATCAAATAATTCTGAACTATAAACGTAATTAAATTAAATGATAAGTAATTGATAACATTTTTATCTTATTATAAATATATTCAATTTTGCATATCTGTAATTAATAACAGATAAATATTATAGTTTAAAAAATAACTAGGATTTTGGACATTGATTCAATCTGCCATATTACTTAATTGTTCGGTTGTTCAATCTCTAATTTGTTTAAATCTAATTAATTAAATATAATATTTTCTTTATTTGATTAATATTTTATTATCGAATTAAACCGTTTTAGTAGCATCTGGTCTTTGGTTATCTATATTAGCGTGTCAGCGCTTAAGTAAACAGCGATAGACCAACAAATATTGACAGATAACCAAAAACTAATTTTCTGACAGGACATTTATTATTTATTGATTATTGTATTAGGCCGAATTAAATCAAATATTTGTTTAGTTATATTATTATTATTAAAAACCTTTATATATATACAAATATACATATATATATATATATATATATACAAATATATACATATATATATATACATATATATACATATATATACAAATATATACATATATATACAAATATATACATATATATACATATATATACATATATATATACATATATATACATATATATACAAATATATACATATATATACATATATATATATATATATATATATATATATATATATATATATATATATATATATATATATATATATATATATATATACATATATACATATATAACATTCGTTATTAATCTGAGAACGCTACAGACACACAACCGATTACTTAACGCTTCTGTACTTCGTACAGCGAGTTTTTGTGAATTAACAAAATTAATATTAACTTTGCAATTGTAAATAAAGTATTTGTAAATACAAATGCTCAAATTGGGATTAAATATTTAATTTGCAAATACAACTGTGTTTTTAAGGAAATAAATACATTAAATGTGAAATTAATTAAACCAGAATAAAATCGATAATACTTGACATATCAACAAATTAACTTTAAGAACTTTGAAATTACAAAGGAAATTACTTTAGGAAAATTAATATTTCTTTACGTTTTCAGAATCAAACTCAAGATCAATTGAAAACATGGAAACGAGATATCGGTGAGTTGCAATTGCTATTTTAATAAAGAAACAGTCCTAATAATTATTAATATAATGGGGATAATCAAAAATATTTTTTAATTTTTTTAATGCTAAATTATAAAATTCTAAGAGGTACCCAATTTTTTTTAAAGCTCTAAGTTTCATAGAAATGCATTTATAAAAGTATTTCCGTTAAGGATTTATGACGTCATACTCTCCTGATGTCCATTGCAAGTTTATTTTATTACTAAATGATGGGGGACCATTGCTGTTTTATTTCCTGAACTGTCATTTGACTGTTAACTTGTTTAAATTAATTAAAAATGGCAACAAAACATTTTAAAATTATATACGTTTTATTTTTTAACAGTGCAAGATTTATCTATCAAAAATATAACAATAATGCCATTTGTCAAAGACGACAAAATTTATTTAAGGGTATCATGGCACACAGGTATGTATTATACCCCAATTTTTAGCAAATATTAATTATTTAATGAAAATTGCAATTTTATACGAATATTATAAATGTTTTACATATTTTGTAGAAGGGGATTTACCAAAATATTATAAATTGGAGTTACAGCCCTTACATAAAATGGACCATTGCGAAGATACTACATCCGCGTATTTATATGGTGTAGTAAGTAGTTCTTATACGAATGTATTAAGGAAGTATTCCGTGGTCCCGAAAAAAAAAACATTTATTTGTTTATTATAATATATAATTTAATTTTGGTGCACATTTTCATAAATTAACTAATTTGAATCTAGAGCAAAACACAAACAAATGCCATATTTAATTATGTAATAATATTTTAAATAGCTTAAAATGTAATAAATTATTATAATTAACTAACAAATACAATGTTTAATAATTAGCGCGATAACTAATCACCCAAACGTAAATTTAGTAAACAATTTTTATTTATAAATTAGCAATTAGTATGTTTATATAATTTACTCAAAATTGTTATATAATTCAAATAATATAAATTGCTTCAAGAGCAGAAATATTTATTAAATAAAAGTATATTCATATTATTAACCGTACGAAGTACCGAAGAAGCTAAAGCATTCGGTTGTGTGTCTGTAGCATTCCCGGATCCCCAAAAGTGTTTGTCTCGTCGCTTTAAATTGATGTTAGTCGTCACTCATAAGACTAAATTTGTGCCCTCTACTCCTCTGAAGGTACCGGACCGATTCACACCAAATTTGCTACACATACTAATTGGCACCCCAATTGAATCTGCCCCCAGTTTAAATTTAATCGCCCGTATACTTCCCGAGTTATAGGGGCCCAAAATTTACAACCCCCCTTAATACTGCCCTTATAAAAATAATTAAAACCCCCAAAAATTCTACTAAGAATTCTAAGATATTTTATATCTACAAGATTTTTCCATATTGTTAACTCAAAAGCCATAAAAAATTATTATTTTAGACTAAAACCAATATAACTTTTGATGATATGCAAGTACACCCCGATTGTCCCTATGAGCTTACAATATTTCCAAATCCAGGATTAACTAAAGTGGGAGTTAAAGTAAACTATACAGTACCTGGTAAAACAATTAGTTTAACTATAAATATTAAATTTGCAATTATAAAAATATATATATATTTCTAGATTGTTTAGAAAATAGATGCAGTTGTAAACAAATACACCGATTACCTAAACCAGAGTTAAAATTTAATATTTTCAACTATTATCAATATGAAATATTATTAACTATTACAGCAGACAAACATTGGTTATTAAAAAATAATTTGTCACTAGTTAAATATCGGTAAGATTATTTATATACCAAAAATACCTAAAATATAATAAATATTATTTCAGGTTTGTTAATAAAAATTATTCTGGGGATAATTTTAAATTTAATGAAACAATAACTAATGAAAATGCTAATTATGTGAAAAAATTACGTATTAATAAAACAGAATTAGATTATGGTAGTTCATACCTATTAAAATCAATAATAATCGATTCTAGGCAGTGCGAAATTGCTGTTACAGAATTAGATATTATTACTACATTACCGGCAGAGGTAAGACAACATTTTAATTATTATTTTAAACAATACATAAATATATATTAACAGAATGAATTCGTGAAGAACTTACAAATTCACCCATATTTTTCCGAGGAAAACAAATGTATCGAATTAAACGTAACTTGGGAAAAAGGTAAAAAAATTGTTTGATTATAAATTTTACAGTACGTATATTTAAAACAACAAATATGCTTTCAGTTTCAGCCGATTGGTATCCTGAAGGATACGGTTTCAAAATAACATCATTGTCCACTGAAGGCCATTGTACCGAGGCAAACGACCACGAGGTGTTCAACATTGCAAAAGTAATATTTATTTACAACACATTTGTGTTTATTTTTCAAAATACATAAATCAATATTTAATTCGCCGGTGTTGCGGCAAGTCGTGGCCGCAACCGACGAGGGTCTCGCGGGTACCTATACACAAATTTGCGGGGTTTTACAATTTAGGTCAATATTTTTATTTTTCAAAGATAATTATTATTTTTAAATTAAATTTGTAATAAACAAGCATTAATGCAAGCACCAATGCATCCAGCTTGTATTACAGTGTAATCTCTTTTACAATATAAGTCATTATTTTTATTTTTGTAGGATAATTTTGATTCTTAAATTAAATTTGTAACAAACATGCACTAGTACAAGCACCAATGCATCCAGCTTGTAATACAGTGTAATCTCTTTTACAATATAGGTCATTATTTTGATTTGTGTAGGATAATTTTGATTCATAAATTAAATTTGTAAAAAACATGCACTAGTACAAGCACCAAGGCATCCAGCTTGTATTACAGTGTAATCTCTTTTACAAAATAGGTCATTATTTTTATTTTTGTAGGATAACTTCGATTTTTAAATTAAATTTGTAACAAACAAGCATTAGTACAACCACCAATGCATCCTGCTTGCCTTACAGTGTCTCAGTTATTTAACTTTAAGAAGAATTTATTAGTATAATTATTGATTCTGCAACAGGAATTTTGTAATAGGTAAAACATGATTATAAATAATTCGCCGGTATTGCGGCAAGTCTTGACCGCAACTGACGAGGGTCTCGCCGGTACCCATACACGAATTTGCGGGGTTTTAGAATTTAGGTCAATATTTTTATTTTTGTAGGATAATTTTTATTTTTAAATTAAATTTGTAACAAACACGCATTAGTACATCCACCAATGCATCCAGCTTGTATTACAGTGTAATCTCTTTTACAATATAGGTCATTATTTTTATTTTTGTAGGATAATTTTGATTCTTAAATTAAATTAGTAACAAACAAGCATTAGTACATCCACCAATGCATCCAGCACTTGTATTACACTGTAATCTATATTAATCTCAGTTAGTAATAATACTTATTAACTTTAATAAGAAATTATTAGTAATTTAGGAACCAATAATGATTTAAAATTACAATAAAATGTATTTTAACACACAGACTGCCACGACAGCGATTATAAATCAAACAAAAATCGTACCTGGTTGTAATTATACCATGGAATTAATGCCACAACCGCATAACTCCAATATTGGACCTCATATTAACATAACAATACCTGGTGAGTTTTTTTTACCACTAAAACTGTAATATGTGCTGCACTATTGCTTCCAGCTTACCGTACAGTTATATATAAATATGTGCTTGTGTAACTAAGTTAAAAAAATGAAATTCGGTCATTTTAATTACAGATTGTGTCGGGAAAATATGCAGTTGCACTAACGACTTATTAATTGAGCCAAAAATAATAAATATTAAATCTAGTATAAAACGTATTGAAATTAAGTATAGAATTATTGCTGAGCCAATTTGGTTATTAGACAATAATTTGACGGATGTTATATTCCAGTAAGTAACGTCACTACTAAAGGGTTACATAAACATTAATTGAAATGTATAATTTTGATAGTTTTTTCAATGGTTTTAAAACGCAAAGTTTTAAGAAATTTCTAACTAATAGCGACACTAATAAAAATTTGAATTTTACAATAAATATTGCCGGTTTGTTGACGCCGAAGAATTACGACTTTAAAATAATTGTTAATAACAATAGAAATTGCCCAGTGATGTCTCGAATTGTTCATTTTAAATGTGAGTTATTTAATAAACACTCTTTTATTTATAATAATAGATTTTGCATGTTTTATGTTTGCTTATGTGTTTTATATATATATATATTTTAATTAAAAATGAAATACAATTTTGCCAATATTGAAATCGCGAGATAAAGTATGTTTATTCAATTACAATTTCAAATAACAAATATTCAGAATGAAAACGTATAATTTTCTAATTATGGTTTCGTATATATTTTTACATTGTGCCATTTCTGTTTCAGTACCTTTGAGCCCTAAACAGGTGAGCAATTTTTTAATCCGATTATACAAGTATATAATGCGATTCTTTAGAATCGGTTTTACGAGTTTCAATAATAAGAATATTATTTTGTGACTAAGAAAACATTGATTATTCCTAAAATTAAATACTCAGCGTACAGTGGCGCTCGTCATTGGGAACCATTACACATTTATATTTAAACCACTCGTCAGATAAATGCATATTTCTTAAAGTTTAATTATTAAATAATTAGTGCCAACTATTACGTAAATACAGTGGTGTTCCTGATTAGGAACACTATGCTTTTAGCATCTAAGAGAACGAAATAAAAATTTAATAACAATTACACCGTATTTTAACAAATAATTAAATCAGTTTTTGCAATAAAAATTCGCTAATATTACGTAATATATTAATATGAAAAAAAAAAAGTGTTTTAAGGGGCCAAAGTATTCTTTTTGGATCTGTTTCAGCAACCGCTACACTGGGTGTTCACAGTAATGATACCATCGATGTTTATTTTAATGTTTTCTGCCATTTTAATAGTTTTCATAAAACAACGAAAATGTTGTTGGATTTTACGAAAATTATGTTTTTTAAACAATCAATGTGCAGCACAGACACACGTGCGAAGGATTTACAGGCCTACCAACCCCGACAGTAATAGGGGGCGTCCCTATCTGTCAGTACCGATGGAATACAACAATTTATATATCGAAAAAGAGATTTTAGTAAGTTTTTATTTTACTTGTAGATATAAAATATCTTAGAATTATTAGTAGCATTTTTGGGTGTTTTAATTACCATTTTGGGGCCCTATAACTCGGGAAATATACAAACGATTAGATTTAAACTGCGTACGGATTTAAATAGGATACTAAATAATATATGTAGTAAATTTAGTATGAATCGGTCCGGTACCTTCAGAGGAGTAGAGGGTACAAATTGGGTCTTACTAACATTCAAGTTATATATATTTTTGGATTCAGGGCGACGAGACAAACACTTTTTGAGAATGCTACAGACACACAACCGATTGCTTTAGTTTCTGGGGTACTTCGTACATATATATATTAATGATTTTCTCGGTTTTAGGATGAAATGGATCGAGGGAAAGCTGACAAATATGAAATATCATATTCCCGATTAAAATTTGAGCATAAAATTGGCGGGGGCGCTTTTGGGCAAGTTTTCTTGGCAATGACAACTGCAATCAGTGGCGTACCTGGATTTAGTGCTGTTGCAGTCAAAACACTGAAAAGTACGGCATAAAAAACTCATTTGTACCAGTTAAAAGAGCGCTATAGCGAAACAGCGTTAATAATTTTACGTGAAAAATATTTTATTTAATTGGTTTAATTTCAGAAAGTGCAACTTCTGAGGAACTAGAAGAATTTTTGCTAGAAATTGCGATGTTAAAACAAATTGGACAACATCCGAATATTGTTAGGTTGTTAGGTTGTTGTACAATCAAACATCCATATTGTATGATTATGGAATATATACCATGCGGGGATTTGAGCCGGTATTTACGGGCGTTAAGAGATCGATTCGAGAAAAAAGGCAAATCATTTGTTTTTACTATGAACAATAGTTTTAATTCTAGTAATAGTCAAGAATCACAGAAGTAAGTTGCTAATTACTAATTAATATTACTAATTAGTTGTCCAAACTGTTAAAATATATATATATATATATATATATATATATATATAAAAATCTTTGCTTTTTCAGGATATCAGAATCTTCCTACATTCAGCCTGAAAATTTGGCATCGACTCGCCTACCTTCAGTTACTGAAAGTAAGTAACTAAGTAAAATATGAATTCAAACGACATTTATAACTTATATTGTTCTTAAATATCCATAAATGTATTAAATTAGCTCGCCGTACAAAGTACTGAAGAAGCTAATGCAATCGGTTGTGTGTCTGTAGCATTCTCAAAAAGTGTTTGGTCTCGTCGCCCTGAATCCAAAAATATATATAACTCATATACTGTTAATCCCAACGGTCGTCACTCGCTCAACCAAATTTGTGCCCTCTACTCCTCTGAAGGTACCGAACCAATTTACACCAAATTTGCTACACATATTAATAAACATCCCATTTGAATCCCCTCACAATTAAAATCCAATCGCTCGTATACTTCCCGAGTTATAAGGCCCCAAAGTTTAGAACCCCCCTTAATACGACCCTTATAAAAATAACTAAAACACCCAAAAATTCTACTAATAATTCTAAGATATTTTATATCTACAAGATTTTTTCATATTGTTAACCTAAAAGCCATAAAAAATTAAATTAAATATTTTAATTTTAAATTTTAAAATAATATAATACTTATAAGGTTAAAAGCATAAGTGCTAGTACCTAAGCTTGTTTATTAATGGTAATAGTTGTATTTTGACTATTTTAGCTGAATATACGTTATTGAGTAGCGAAGGGATTCCGTTGACTCCGAATACACCGCAGCAGTGTACTCAAGCGATATTAGAATGCGAATTAGACCCTAAAGAACTACAGAATTTCGCCCTACAAATTGCTAAGGGCATGGAGTACCTTGAGTCCAAACAAATTGTGCACAGGTTAGGATTTTAAAGGGTTTTTACTTATACGCAGCTTCGATTGACACAAATAGATTAACAGAACGTGTTAAAGTAGAAGAGTATTATTGAGTATTACTGAGTATTACTGAGTATTACCGAGTATTACTGAGTATCACTGAGTATTACTGAGTATTGCTGAGTATTATTCAGTAACACTGAGTATCACTGAATATTACTGTTAAAGAAGAAGAGAAGAGAGTATTACTGAGTATTAATGAGTATCACTGAGTATAACTGAGTATAAATGAGTATAACTGAGTATAACTGAGTATTATTGAGTATTACTGAGTATTATTGAGTATCACTGAGTATGACTGAGTATTACTGACTATTACTGTTAAAGGAGAAGAGTATTATTGAGTATTACTGAGTATTATCGAGTATTATTGAGTATCACTGAGTACTATTGAGTATCACTGAGTATCACTGAGTATTACTGAGTATTACTGTGAATACTTTAAATAAGAAAGTCTCCCCTTTTTAATGTTTCAGAGACTTAGCTGCAAGAAATGTCTTAATAGACGAAAACAAAGTGTTAAAAATCTCCGATTTTGGTCTTTCACGTAGTGGCATTTATGTAAATACGAAACATAAGACAGTTCCTTTACGATGGTTGTCAGTTGAAGCTATCAGGGACAATTTGTACACTAGTAAAAGTGATGTTTGGGCGTACGCGATAGTTTTATGGGAAATTGGAACTTTAGGTACTTTTTTAAACGTAATTAGTTCCAAAATGGGCTAAAAACAAATGTGTTTATTGTTTCAGGAGCTTTTCCGTATCCAGCTATTGCTAACCATGAACTATTGGGGTTTTTGCTGAAGGGTAAACGTTTGGAGAAGCCTGAAAACTGCACGGATGAGTTGTATAATTTAATGCTGAAATGCTGGGCACATTCAGGCGATGAAAGACCGTCGTTTAATGAACTAGTTCGATATTTAGAATCGATTAGTAATCGAAAACGTGTATACGTCGATTTTAACCAGTTGAATCCTTCGTATATGTTTCCGCCGACTGAAGAACAAACTGTAACTCTCATGAAAACTGAAAATAATGTTAAAACTATCGAAATTATTTTGACTGATAAATAGAATTAATTTTTTTATAAGTTGTACACATGTGTAAATAAATCTCAATATTAAATTTTAAATAAGTATAATTTATGATTAAAATTTAAAATTACAAGAACAAAAATACTATTATTTTTCTAATTTTAATTTTTGGATGAATGTCTGGATGAAATATGTATATCCGAATTCATAACTGAATTATCCAATTCTATGAGTGATATATTTAAAATGATTATCGTTTATATGTGTGTATCCAATTATCCGAATCTACGTATGAAGTATCCGAATATATTATTAATCATTCTTGGACCAAGACGATTGCCTAATAATTGTACGATTTCCGGGAAATTTCCATCGCCTCTGTGGTCTAAATTGCACAATTTGTTACATATGTATTCTGCCACCCAATTTACAGGAAAAATTTATTAAGAAAGTTAACAAATTTTCCTAGAATAATATATTTATAAAATGCCGCATTTGCATAAACAAAGTGTTGGTAACCTTTGGAAATGTAAAAGCGAAGCATTTTTATTGCGAAATTAATTAGCAAAATATATTTCACAAATGTAAACTTTTAATTTCGCACTAATTGTATTAAATGTCGCAATTTGTGACTAAAATAAATTTAAATTAATTTTTGCACATTTCAATAAATATTAATAATATTTTTTCTTATTTACGAAAAAAAAAATTACTTTTGAAAATAGTTATTTTATATTTACGTCTAATAAATACAGGTAGTGGGCAATAAGTCGAGTGCAGGCCACAGTAATTTATTACAATTAAAAAATGCTTACCGGCTCTAGCTAAATAGTGGTGATAAACCGCGTTATTTTGAAGAATCATATTTAAATTAGCTAATTGCTCCGGGTGTAACTATATTCAGGGAGAATAAAACTTGCATTATTTAGATTATTTTAACTTTTAAATAAATATAAAAATACGCCTGGTTGTGGTTGAATTCTGTGATCAAATTGATCAATTTCAGTAAATGGTAATAAAGTCGGTGATAAATTAATCATTTCCATAAAAACGGCGGCGATTGAGCGCCATTTAGACAAATGTTGCATCTAAAAGTACAAGTGCAAGCATTACTGCATACAGCTCGACGTTCAGCTATACTATACGTACAACGCACCAATGCGTCCAGATCGCCTCATAAATAATAAATGCGAATAAATTAATTAACAATTTGAAAAAAATATTTATTCATTTTTTTTTGGCTTTTAGGTTAACAATAATAGAAAATCTTGTATTTATAAAATATCTTAATTGTTTAGTAGAATTTTTGGGTGTTTTAATTATGTTTATAAGGGCAGTATTAAGGGGGTTCGAGAACTATATTTATTATTATTTTTTAATGGCTGTTAGGTTAATTAATTTAAATTCTTATAAGACGAGCTGAAGACATAGGTGCTAGTACCTATGCATATTAACATCATATTTAAATATAAATTCGTAATTTTTAATATTTCACCTGTAAATTAAAGAAAACCGGCAACATTGTTATAGGAATCGCCGACCCACCTAATTCGTGGTTAACAACAAACAACCGAACGTGATACATCAAATCTAACAACATTGTTATTAGCGACAAATGCCTATCTTTAACATCTTGGGCAATCAAACCAAGAATATCTGAAGCTACTATTTCTGGTTGAATCTCATCATTAATATCTAAAATAATATTTCCTTATATATTTGATAATCTGTTCACCCTTAGAAATGCATTCCAAGGCTGCAAAATTAATTATTATACCTAAACCTAAAGTTTGTATGTATTGAGGCAATAGTGGATTTGATAAATGAACCAAGAAATACTGTAGCCCCGCGGCGACTTCAACCGCGGAGCTTTGCTCTAATACATCGCGTATATGGGTGCAACCAGCAGTAATATATATCGCAACTTGACGTACGTGCCTGTGAAAACCAGTGGCAGTAAATAGTTGTCTGTTTCGAACGTCTGTAAAATAATTTGAAATTAAATATTTTTAGCTTAAAGTTTGAAGCACTGTAACTAAGAAACTAGCAAAAATATCGATTCACGCGTAGCGCCAATCGATTCCTCATTGTTTTTACTTTCTTTTATGTAACAAACAGACAAACAGATAAACCGACAAACAGAGAAACAGACAGATAAACAGACAAAGTCCAGAAAAAGCGCCATTCGATTCCTCATTGCTTTTACTTTCTTATATGTAACAAACAGACAAACAGACAAATAGACAGACACACATACAAACAGACAGGCAAACAGACACACAAACAAACCGACAGTTAGGCAAAGTCATTGTGAAAATAGCCAAAATAAATTCAGGGGTTTTCAAAACCGGATATTTCTATTAAAATTCCGAAATAGATTTATTTTTGTGGTCACAATACTTTCTTTAATATATTAAGTATATGAAAATAAAATGGTAACGTTAGTGCTCTATTAGATTTCGCGTAGTATTTTTTTAGTAAACTGTAATATTTCAAAAAATTGACATTAGTTTTACCGATATGAATTTATTATTTATTTATTAAAAATAAATATATTTATTGTAAATAAACAACTTACTCATCTTTAAATAAGCTACCACCACGGCGATAGTCTGTAGTTGTGCTTCGGTAACATAGTCCCTATTACGAAACGCGGAAGGTCTAATAAAGAAACAAATAAATATTATTTATTTATAATCAAACAAAAATATTTGACCCAAATTTATCATATATATAAGTAAATTCCTAAAATAATTAAAGTTAAATCTTACAAAATGTTTGCATTAAACCTATTGGGTGTCTGTGCTATATTATTAACTTCAAACGCGTTTCCAGTCGATGAAGAATCATGTTTTGCTCAAAAATACAATAATGAAGTGTTCTGTGAAGTTCCTCGACGATTTGAACGTGAAATAAGATACATTCCACAAGCTTCAAATTCAGACGAAATTGAAGCCAATTTAAAACTTCCAGTTTCTTTAAATGAAGACTCCAAAAAACTGGGATACCACAACTTGAATTTCTTCCAACAACCCAAAGATTTGAAGTTCCCCAAACATAAGAATTACAGAGAGAAGTTTGCAGAGTCCAAATACCCGTATAAAAATTATTATAAGGGATATTACGGTGAGAAGAAATGGCATAAGGAAGTAAAACCAGATGTGCTTGAAGATATTGAGGAGGAAATCATAGATAAACCTGGAGATGTTGAAGAAATTGTGGTGGAACGAGTTATTGAAGATCCTTGTGTTCAGAAGTTTGGGAATGAAGAAACTGGAGAAGCTGAGAATGAAGAAACTGGGGAAGTTGCAAATGCTTCTTTAACTGAAGATGCTAATATAGAAGTAGCTGAAGATGGCGAAGCAACAAATGAAGAAATTCGAACTGAAGATCTAAATCCAAGTTTGACTACAATTGAAGATACAGGCGAAGATGCTTCTACTACAGAAAATGCAGAAAAGGAAGAAGGCCTTACCCCTACACTTAATTAAAATGTACGCCATTACCCACCATAATGAGGCAGAATTAATGTTTAGTTATAATAATAATATTTAAATATGTATGAATAATTTTGTATTTTCAATAAAATTATAATAATATATTTCATGAGTTAGGGGGATTTCCCCGAGTTATTTAAATATTGTAGGGGGTTCACAGACACACAAAAACAAATTTAATATTAAATAAATTACGTTATAATTTAAAATAATACAATATTGAAATTAAAATATTATTTTAGCTAACGTCAACAATAAAACTGAATGACGTATTAATTCAAATATTATTTGTGTCATACAAAAATGTCAAAAATAGATCATATTACAGTTTGAACAAATATTGTTTTCTAGAAAATAAATATGCATTGTCAACAATATTAGTAGTTTGGTATTTTATGGCAAATTAATTTAAATAATCATAAAACTGTTTAATTAAACAAATATGTCGATATATTATTTGTAAATGTCCATATTGTGTTCAGGCCCCTTATTTAACGCATCCCCAACATAATTACAATCAAAAAATAATAAATCTGCATCAGTTAAAAGTACAGTTCAACGTATTCCGCAAAAATGCTGATCGGCCAATTCGCACAACTATAAAACTCGACCCGGCCAAATAGTTGAAGTTAGTTCACGTCGATATTGGTTAGGCTAAACATGGCGCTCATCAAATTCACTACAATCATCGCCATATTGGCCTTAGCCATTGCTCAACTAAACGCTGAAGACGAAGTCCCAGCAAAAATCGCCAAAACACTACCATACCCCAAGAAATATCAACCAATGGTGTTAAGGAAGTATCGTCCAGTTACTGAACCAGCAGAATCGCCTACAACTGAACAACCAGTTGAACCAAACAGTTCAACTACTACTAGTAGTACAGGGGTGCCTAATCTAGCGGAAACCGATGAGGAGATAACTCGCAAGAAGAAGCACGCTACAACCACGTTTTGCGTAGAGATTCGGCCGAGTAATCCATACCAGAAACCATTCCAAGTGTGTGAACCAGCTGGACAAGAATACAATCAAGTTCGACCTGTGTATGAGCATCAACAAGTACCGATGAGGCCTCATGCGTACGAAGCCCAGCAGGCAAGCTACAACCAGCCACAAACTGGTTATAACCAGGCTCAAACAAGTTATAACCAGCCACAAATGTCATATGTGAAACCACAAGTCCAGGGTTATGGCCACAACGTTCAACATAATCCCCAAGGGTATGGAGGTGAGAAAAGTCCAATGGTTTTACCACATGTTCCGGTGGCAGAACCTTACCATATCCCTACAACTGTTTACCAACATCGTCCCCCGGCTGGATATCGATCCAGCTGGGACGGAGAGGGAAGTCCAGCTGAAGTCACCCTGGTAATCGATGAAGCCCAACCTAGGAATTCGTACGATGATTCCTATGAGAATTCCTACGATAAAACCAACATTTATGACTACCACAAGAAGAAAGAGATAAGTTATTTACCGCTAATTACCAAATCGTATAAGAAAACCAAACCGTTAGACTTCCTAAAAACTATGAAGGATCTAAAGAAAAACAAATATAAAATTATGGACGATTACGACTACAAGAAGCCCGAGTACAAGCATGACGACGGCTACAAACATGACGACGGCTACAAACATGACGATGGCTACAAACATGAGAAAAACCCCCATGGTTTGGTAATTACGTGTCAACCATCCGCTGTTGGTTACACTCAGGGGTATGCGCAACCCCAATATGGACAACAAGATCAATATGAACTCATGAAACATATGTACGAAGATGCGCATAAACCACACCATGAAATGGAAACCGTTTGGCCAATGGTTAAGAAAATGTATGAAGAATGGCCACTAATGAAGCAAAGGCTAAATATGGAATTAGCACAACGTCAGGGCCAATTTGGACTAGCCAATAATCAATTGGGGGGACAATTCGGCCAAATGGGACTTGCAAATGGACAAATGGGGCTATTAAATGGGCAAATGGGGCTAGCAGGACAAATGGGGGTACAAGGTGGACAAATAGGGATACAAGGTGGACAAATGGGGATACAAGGTGGACAAATGGGGATACAAGGTGGACAAATGGGGATACAAGGTGGGCAAATGGGGCAAAATAATGGATATATCCCCCAATCGACTTATAGGAGTTCTGGTGGGGGTGGTGGGGGTAAATGGCAACCTACAGGGATGCAAGTAAGCCCTACGGCTACAAATGAGCAAGTTATGGCTTCCCAGGCTAGCTCGATGGCGCAGCCCACAATGGACAATTTGAAAATGCAACAGACGGAAAAAGCTACAACTGATGAAATCAGATTGGCCCAAAGGCTTAGTGATGTAATGAATGCGATTAACACGCAAAATTAATTTTGATTATATTTATACTTATTTATTTTAAATAAATGAAACAATTGTATTATTTATGTGTGCGTTTTATTATTTTGTTTTTCAGATTTTAAAACCGTTTTATGGAATCATTGTAGCTATGTAATTTTGGCAATTATTTGGCAACAGTTTTTTTGTAATATTAATAAAATATGCACAATTAAATAAATACTATGTTAAAATATGTTGACATTAAAACGACTTACTTGTTTAATCGATTGCCCATTTTAATCATTTTAGATATATGAGTTTTCATGAAAAATGATACAAATGATTTTGATTAGATTCTATTATTTTTGTAAAAATGTCATACTGACGTTATGGCCTACGATATTTTGATAATTAAAATATATTTATAATAAAATTGTATTTAGGCAAATAAATGCATAACTGTGAAGCTGGTTGCATAATTCGGCTGCCCCTTATTTTTCTTTTATTTCATTACGGACTACATTTATCGACCGGGAATATTCGTTTTGAGGTTCGTTGGGTACATTTTGACTAAGTTACGCGTTAAGCAAATATATAAATGGGAAATATATAAAACAAATAAGTTATTCGACGAATAAAATGAGTAGATAACATCCAACTTTCCCACGGATACGAAAATTCGTTTGAACGGAAACTTATTTACGATAAGTAAACCACAGGTTTATAAAAAGGCTGTAAGGACTCATTTATTTCATTCTAAATAATAATTGACATCAAAATGTACAATTTTATAATAATTTTAATACTGTTTGGTTTAACCATTACAATTTTTGGATATCCAGTCGAAGAGGATGAAAATGTGTCTGGAATTGGTAAATTATGGAAAGACTGGATAGGGACAATCCGGGATTGTCCCTCTGGCTACCAAAAGGACTATAAAAATATTTGTCAACCCTATTTTGACGAGGATTATTATGGTACGTTATTATTGAATAATAAATAAATAATATTATATATAAAATTAGCACTAATGCCTCCAGCTCGTTTTAAGTAAGTTTATAGTCAAATTTGGCGTAGATATTTTATTATCTTGGATATTTAAAGTGATAATCTAATTATAGAGCTATTTTTTCATATCTGGTTTAAGGGTGGACATCTAGAGTGGCTTGCACTCGACTGTCTTATACGTAGTGGTCACTGAATTGTGTTTTAAATTCATTAAACTTATTGTAAATATATTTTAACATGTAATATTACAGATAAAATTAGCACTAATGCTTCCAGCTCGTTTTAAGTAAGTTTATAGTCAAATTTGGCGTAGATATTTTATTATCTTAGGAATTTAAAGAGATAATCTAATTATAGAGCTATTTTTTGTTATCTGGTTTAAGGGTGGTCATCTAGAGTGGCTTTCACTCGACTGTCTTATACGTAGTGGTCACTGAATTGTGTTATAAATTCATTAAACTTATTATAAATATATTTGAACATGTAATATTACGTATAAAATTAGCACTAATGCTTCCAGCTCGTTTTAAGTAAGTTTATAGTCAAATTTGGCGTAGATATTTTATTATCTTGGATATTTAAAGTGATAATATAATTATAGAGCTATTTTTTCATATCTGGTTTAAGGGTGGACATCTAGAGTGGCTTTCACTCGACTGTCTTATACGTAGTGCTCACTAAATTGTGTTTTAAATTAATTATACCACTACCATGTGGTAATTAGTGCTAATTGCAACAATTATAATGTTATTTTATTATTTATAGTTTTATTTTTATTTTAAGGAGATTAAAACACGTTCAACCTTGGATCTACATACGTCTCAATAAGAAGAATTCCTAATCATTCATATGTTGTGTTATTTTACATAAATATTTAATAAAAACTTTAATGTTGTATTTGTTATTTATTTTACTGTTACATTAATAATATTAAAACACAAACGTCATATTGAAAATAGTTGATACAGGTATGCACAAAACGTGTATTTCCGTTTATATATATTCGTAAATTGATTATATAACAAATTATTCTACCATTTGGGCAAATATGTCCTTGGCATTGTAAGCTGTGTTGCCCAAAAAGCATTTAGGATATTTTTAGCCACACATAGACACAACGGAGAACATATTTCAATTTGACACAAAATAATACACTGTTATCAATAAGTTAATACGCGGACACGAGAGGGGGCACTTAACCCTAATTTGTGCCAATTAATATCCGAGCAGAAATTTTATTGAACTCGCCGACAGTATGCGATTATGTTGACATGGGCATAGGGGACGGTGGGGCCAGATAACACCAAAACATAGGGGGGGAAAAGTACATTTTTATATCTTACCGCGAAATTAGAAAAATAATAATGATAATGCGTTATATAAATTATTTCGTAGTTTTTGTTTTGCCAAAAGGAACTGATAAGAGTTTCGGGTCAAATTTCAATTCCTATTGAATCAACAATTGTAATTTGATTTAATTCGTTTAGAACGTCATTGGGTTTATTTTAAATGCCAATTCATTGGAAATATATTTTTTATTTATTTGTTTCAATATTAATAACACTATTTGACCTTATAACCGAGACATGCAATGAAATATACATTATTTATTGAACAATTTGAACTTGACCATTCTAAAAATAACTATTTATTGACACGAACGAACTTTATGTCTTTGTTAATACAAAATAACTCAAAATTACGGTTCAAACCAATATTACAGGCACCAATACCTTCAGCTTGTTTTTAAGAACTTTTTTAAACATATATAAATTACATGTAGGTTTCCCCCAAAAAATAAAATCAGAAACTTTTAGATTTCTAATAAACTACGTCAGAGTTTTTTCTTTTTTCACGGTTAATTACTATTGACGTTCGCTCAGGTGTGCAGTGAATCATGTTAAGAATTGACCACTTCGTGCGCTTAGTGTTTCCAGTGTTTTATTAACAACGGAAAAACCCGAGATGACCCGATTAACATTTATCTTTAGTAGTTAAAGGTCATTTTGGTTAGTAGAAAAAATTCGTGAAATCATTCAGTCTGATTCTGTTTGCTTACAGCGTAGTTACAATTGTTTACAACATATGTAAGTGCTAATAAGTATAAAAGTATTAAATAAACTAGTTTAATATATTCTGGAAACTCCAAAACCTTCTAGAAATTGTAGGTCATCTAATTCCCCTAATGGGCTGATGACTCACGCTCTTAACTGCGCATGATCAAGCCATCAAAACAGGAAATATCAATCGGAAATTCCCAGTACTTGTTGCCGAACCATCAAACTGTTTAGTTATATTTAAGACGACATTGTCTAAAGTGCAAATAATCATGAAACTAACAGCGCCCCTAATAGTGTTAGTGTTGAGTGTGTTATTAGTGGAAACAAAGCGAATCGGGGGCGGCGGAAGCCGCAGAACCTCTTGGGGCCGTCCCAGTTCAACATCAGTCAGCAAACCCAAAACAACATCAAATGGGCACTCAAACATCGACAACACACGGTTAAGCTACGGCCACAATGAGCCTACGGCGCATCGACCAGCTACCCCCCCTAAAACAAACCATAACCCCTCAGCGCCTGTTGACCATGCGCCTAGTGCTCCAGTCAGCAAGGATGTAGGCTGGAACGTAGGGAATAACGCCCCTAACGCGCCTAATCAACCCGGCAACATTGGTTGGAACGTTAACAATCGTAATTCCCCTAATCAAGGGGCTCCCCCTCCATATCCAGGCGCGCCAGGCGGTCCTGGTTCACACCCAGGTGCACCCCCACCATATCCAGGGGCAGGGGCTCCACCACCATATTCTGCGCATGCTGGTTCCCCCCCTGGATACAACAATGCACCTCCACCCCCTTATCCAGGGTATCCAGGCGGTAATCATTATCCACAAGGTGCTAATTATCCAGGACAAGGTGCTAATTACCCAGGAGGGAGTTATCCAGGCCAAGGGGGTTATCAGGCTGGAGGATACCATCCTGGATATCAAGGGGGATCAAATCCAGGATATGGGGGTGGGTATGGGGGGTATGGACAACAAGGATTTGGGAATAATTACCCTGGACAATATCAAGGAGGTCTTCCAGGCGGTGGAGGGTTTAACAGTTTTGGAGGCGGAGGATTTGGAGGCGGTGGTTTTGGAGGAGGGGGGTACCCGGGGGGGTATGGTGGGGGGTATCGATCCAGTGGTTTTAGTGGTACAACTGCTCTGACGAGCGTAGTCCTTGGTTTGACTCTCTGGAATTTGGCTAGGGACCACAACCACTATCACACTTACGCCCCTAACAGCCAGAATGTCTATAGAACCCCTAGCGGGGAAGTAGTCAACGTATCCCATGATATAACTCCAGAAAAGGGGACAATCACTGAGCAAATTGGTAACGTTAGTTGTGTGTCTGTTTACAATGCAAGAGCAGTTAGTAAATGGGCGAATAATACTTTGAAAGACTTCCATAATTCGTTTCCAGCGACTGCTTTCCCCATTAGTGTGAATGGAACGAATGAAGGGTTGAATTTCACAGTTACTCCTGGGAAAATTATCCATAATGAAACCTTGTATTTAACTTGTTGTGGCACTGAGCAAGGACAAGTGAATTTAATGAAATTAGCCACTGGAAAAATATCAGATGTCAATTGTATTTATAAACAATATACAATGCCTTTCAGGAAACTGAAATTCGTCCCAATTAACAGCACAAATGCAGAAAATAGCACGACTACTGCTCCAGTAAACGGCACCGCAGATAATTCAACTGTTACTACACCAATTAGTACTGCAATGCCTATAGTATCAGACGGTACTAATGTTACTGTAGTACTAAATAATACTACTACAGAAGCAACAAATGTTACTAACTCAGAAAATACTACTCAAAATAACGTAGAAATAACTACAATTACCTAAATGATTTATGTGATTATTGTGTAAATACGAATTTCCTATAAATGCGAGGAATTTTATACTCATTTTTTATTTTAATTAAATGTTTGTAAATTTTAGAAAATTAAATGCTAAATTCTAGTCATAGTGAAATATATTCTCTTATACAAATAAATAAATAAGGTTGTATGCTACCCCAGTTTTTGGGGGAGCCTTGTTAAGTGTGACAAATATGATTTTTGTAATTAATTTCATGTATATATATATATTTATTTACTCCTATAACATCCCTTTTATTTACAGAATAAATTAATTATAACTATTTATAATTAATAACTCATTATAATAATTGCAATAATAACAACTTAATACTTGCTTTTATGTATTAGGAGCGCAGAAAACGTAGGAGTTATGTTACTGTAACGCAAGCGTGTTTCTTCGTATAATTATAATTTTCTTAGAATCGTAATTAGTTTATTTATTGTTTATTCAAAAAGGACTTATAATTATTAGTTAGAAAAATCAAATAATGTAGTTTTAATTATTATTTATACTTTCTATAAATTGCGCATTTGTGTTTAAAACACGCATTACATATAAGTATTGCGGGTCACCTAAGTTACACATTAAAGTTATTACGACTATTTCAAAAGCCCCGTTTAATTAAGAGTTGTTAGTTAGCAATTCGCACTAATAATGCAATTAAATTAATTAATACATTTTATGCAACTCAAAGTAATAGTATTATTTGTGAGAAGTGCGTAAGCCCCGTCACCACGTCAAGGTCAACTCTACGAACAGGCCCGCACTTAGCCCATTGACCCTACTAGGTCCAAATTGTATTACGTTTCTTATATTTATTAAACGATTAACTCATTAATAATTAAACATTGGTTTATGTTCCAACGCACTAAATATTCTAAATATCCTTTTGGTTGTTAAGTGGGGCCCTGTTCGACGGGGCCCTAAATTCCCTGCTTAATTAAGAGCTAGCTAGCTAAAGGGGCCGATTAACTAACGCGCAATTAAACCTATTGTACCATTACGTATTTTAATTGTATATAAATACAACATGTTTGTCGTAGTTTCGATGTATCTGAAAGAAATGTTGTGATTAGAAGGCGATCTGCCAAAGGGGCAGTGTGCAGGTCCGGACTTGCACACTGCGAAAACTTTAAAAGAGCGGATGCCCAGCAACCAGAACTGGGACACCCTAATAAGTTAAATGACATACAAATAAAGTACAGTTAGTTATGAGGTCAACCGGGACGCTACGACCACGCGGGTCAATCAACTAATGCACCCACCGGGTCCCGATGCCTTGCTTCTCCACTGCACTCTGGCAATACAGTGAATAGGCGTGGGACAGCCCCAGACACCGAGCACCTACTGCCATCAACAACCATCAAACTGTTTGGCCCCTAACGGAGCCTACTAGGTATATCAGACACGTTGAGACAAATAAGCTTTTTAGGGGATGCGATTAGTCAATTTCAGAAAACGCGCCAATTATAAACAATGTAAGTAATCTCAGTTGAACCACAAAAATACAATATGGCAAAATAGGTGTAATAACTCTCCAGCTATATAACACCCATCCCCATTGTACGTTTCAACACTGCAGAATGGAACTGCCGGTTCTTTACCCTCGCCGACTATCGGTGTATCCAACCAAGAGCCGCACTGATACCGCTGAGTCATTTGCCAAACGGAACTCGCAAATACTCACGATTAAACAGATGGAACAAATGGAAGCTACGATAGGCGACAGGGCCCGGAACTAGGAGCCCAAACTGAGAGCGCCTACTGAGTACTACTGACACCCGTAATGTCAGCGTGATGGGTAACGCACACACCATAAATATACTTAAGCAATCCAAGATATTGATTACAACACTGAATAATATCAGCTTGACTTTAAAACTAAATTAAATTAAATAAGAAAGCGCGAAGCGCCCACCCAAAACACCCGTAAACAATTCCCTCCCAAAGTAAACAGGATCTGAGTTAAACAAACGACTCAATCCAAAGCTTATTTAATTCATTTAAGGCCCCGGGGCCAGTTAGGTTGAGCTGTTGTGTTGCAGGCGCCCCTACTTGTAGCAGAGGGGCCTGTTGATGATGTTATAGGTGCACCCAGGTGGCATTGACGCTTCCATTACACTTTAATTTCCCTAAATTAGCGTTTCTAACCACCCAAGTGTTCGACGCGAAGTGTTGTTTAAATATTATAATTAATGAGTAATAATTTATGATGCGCGAAGTTATGCTGAAGTTAAGATGAACGAATCCTGGAATAAAATAAAAGGGGGGGAGAGTCGTGCCATTTTTCAAAATAACTTATTCCCTTACCCCTTAAATATTAGAAGAATACAATTAAGGGTTAAATAAGTTATTATGCTTTATATTTCCCAGCTGGGGACGAACGTAGTTCGAAAGTCGCTCCAAGAAAGACTTCCTGGAATTGCATCACTCCTGTGATTAGCCAATGCGTTTGCAACCATAAAAATGATTGTACTAGACGGACTCTAGTCGATTTATATTCAAGTTCGTTGATATTAGGATTAAAAAACGACTTACCCCTTAAATCCAAATTTGCTCCCCTCCTATACCAACCAGGGAAATGCCCCAAGTTGCAAGAAGTTTACCTAAAGAACGCCCTAGCAATATAGGCGTAGATTTACGCCATTTTGCTAAAACATTTATTTGGCAAACGTCTAGACAACTTGGCAACATTGCGCTGGTTGGGTAAACCACAGCTGAAGTTCTAGTTGTCCTTTTTGGTGAAAATGCCACAATTTTATCGCCCCGAATTACGAGTTTAAATAAACACACACTTTTCACATATTTCAAACGGACTATTCATTATTTTTAGAACACCGACTATTCACTGTTTATAGCACCGACTTTCGCAATTTACTATTGCGTTCGAAAAGAAACACTCGCGTGACTCCACCGAAGGGTCAAAATTGCGAACGGTACAGACATACATATAAATATAAATGCACAAATACAGAAATCAGGTGGGAAATATAAAGATGGCACGTGGGGCTAATAAAAAAGCACTTACCCCATTTTCATTTCGGATGAAGCGTCGACTTTAACCCAGTCTGTAACAAAGTAAAGTGGAACTTAAGTACAGTTGTTTATTTTGAAAAATATTGTAAAGAAATAGTGTAATAGCAAATTTAAATTCGATTTATTTGGATAGTTTATTGTGTGATTGTGTAAAAATGGATTCAAATTCGCATTTTTAAGGGAAACTAATTGTGTTTTTAAGTGAGGGCTTGAGCGATGTTTTTAAGGGTTGAAAAAATAATAATTAATACTTACTAAAGGCGACGTCCTCATTGGCTTCCACTGCATTCGAGACTCGTTCTAAATCCATTGGAACTTCAGGGAAACTATTCCATTTATAATTTTCAGTACGAAGACACTTTTTTTTAAAGTCATATTTCGTTGATTTATTTATTATTATTATTTTATTTATTTAATAAAATACAAGTTTTTATTTCTCATAATTATTCTTTTAATATATACGAAGTTATGATTAAATTTGTTTGTTTTTTTATTGGCAATTTTCGAAATAAATGTGTAATATTCGAATGAATGTTAATTCGTGCCCAAAAATTCGTATTAAGGTGCCAGAATCCCCCATTTAATTTCGTAGTAATCATTTTTCGTAGCAAAGTTTCAGAAATGTCCAATCCAAACATTCTGAGGAGTCGAATAAAGTTTTGCGATTATATTTGAAACTACGCGCTAAGAAACTGCACGAAATAAACCCGGATTAGCGCCACCCTTGGCGGTTAAGCCTCTTATACAAAGATCCGAAATCACCCATCATTTAGTGCAACGCGCAAACAAGAATCGAAGCCAACGAGTTTATAATAACATCACGCGCTAAATGTGAGATTAGTAAATCACAGATCGCGTGATTAGTTAGAATGCCTCGTTTAAGGCGAACCTATTTCTGGTACGACTGTCGCTCGCGAGTTAATTTCCTTTTTGTTTTGTCCACTAACTCTAAGAAACAGCCACTGCTAGTGCTCACCACAATAATCCCCCCTCAATACGGGGAATTTATTGAGGCGATCGCTTGAATGTGTTTGCACTGAATTGTCGTAAAATTGATCATAGTTTTGTATAAGGCGCCAATGCACTAAGCGATTTAATGCACTCAAATAGAACGCAGTTTCAAATACAATTTTAATTTGGAAACTTTTTTATTTAAATGCGAATTTGGCCCCAAATATAATTATTTGGTTATTGTTATTAAATTTATTTAAATATAAACATTTATTTCGTAAATTGTGTCGTGTGTAATTCTGAAATATTTATCGATATTACAGAATTAAATGGTAGTGTGTGTCTGTTTGTATCGCGCGCAATTACTAATAAATATTTTAAATTAACTCAAATACTATTTAATTAAACTAATATTTTTGAATATTTAATCACTCCCGACTAGAAATCAATTAATTAACTAAAACACTTATATACACGAAAATATTCGCTTGTCAACATAAATATACTTTAAAATAATAATAATAAAATAAACCAAGCTGACCTTGACCCAAATATATGACTTGTAACTGGAATAACGTCGAACTCACTTTAAAACCACTTGTAATTATAAATAAACCCAATAAATTGTTTTAAAACACACGAAAAATAAATAAAATATGCACTTGTATTCACTAAACCACCATTTTGTATGTCGCAACCTCGAAACTAATAAAATAAATACTGAAAACCCGTAATCCTTAATATGCGGTAGCGAACATGTATATAAACTGGCACTCACTTAAAAGTTACACTGGTAATAATATATTTGCACATTTTAATGTTATTACAATGTAATTACGACACTACATTAAATATTTCACCCGCGAAATTCAAAATGGCACCCACCTTGATACCTGTTGCCGCCCGCGAAATCTAACCAAATTCCCGCGAACTTTTCCAGCCGTATTTTCCAAAAATCAACGATTTTCACTCACTGCACCCACCAAATAACGTTCACAACAATTAATTATTAATTAAAAAGATTTTCCAACACTTTTCCAAGCGATTTCAACGCAATTCTTATGAGAACCGACGTGGACTCAACGAGGTTCAAAATTACACTAAAAAAGTATCATGGTGGCCCATTGTCTATATGGAAAATAACCCTTACACCCAATGCCTCTACGGGCGAACTAATGAACTACACTCTATATTAATAAATTATGAAAAAAATATGCAAAACTAACTCCAAAATACGTTTTAGCATATTCTAAAACAAATTTTAAGCCTTTTCTATAATTTCTAGCGTATTTTATAAGCTCACAAAACATATATAAAATTTCACTTTGACACCTTTGACAACTTTGACATTTACCAAAAAAATTATGCATTTCTTTATTAATACATCATTTTAAGCCCTGGAAACTATTTCCACCTAAATAGCGCGCCCTTAAAATGCCCCTGAGCGTTTTCCCCGTTCAATTCCATGCAATTTTGCAAAAATTTTTGCGCAAGGGGTCAACGCCTTTGCAATTCAATGATTTGGGGTTTTCTCTTGCCTTAAGCCATAAAACAAGGGTTTTAGGGCTTAAATCTATTACAACTAGCAAATGTATAGACATTTGTTAGTTATTAGGGTAGAGAACCCAATTCGGATCATTTTTGATCCGAAATTGCAAGTTTCCAAACGGTTCCACTTCTAAATATGCAAACCCTACTCTCATTTCAAAGAATCACGCCCTAATTCAGTTATAAATCATAAATAGGTTGTCTGACAATGATTTGGGGCGATTTTTATAAGCCCCTAATCATAAACACTAAAGTTGGAACCAACTGAAGTTTGGTTTCCACAACAAGTCAGAAATCCTACCTAACCGAATTTAATTTAATAAGTACAGCTAAAATTTAGGATCTTTTGCTCCCCCCCCATATATATTAACCCTTCTATTAAGTACATTTATAACGATTTATAACCCATACAATCATTAAATAAAGATTCTGGAACATTTTCCATTTGATTCATACCCAGAGCGTTGGAGAATCTCATGTAACTTAAGGAATTTTAGGAAATGCAGATAAAATTTAGGCCCTTTGACCTACCCAATACATTTATCCCTTTATTAAGTTGATTTATAGCGATTTATAATCCATACGATATTTAAATAAAATAGTTATAGCTTCTGGAGTAATACAATTAGATCTCCAAGTGTTTGGGGAGTGAAGTATTGGAAGGAATTCGTGAATATACAGGTAAAATTTAGGCCCTTTGACCCATCCAACTCATTTATCTCTTTATTGAATTGGTTTATAGCGATTTATAATACATACAATATTTAAATAAAATAGTTAGAGCTTTAGGAGTAATACAATTAGATCACAAAGCGTTTGAGGAGTGAAGTAACGGAAGGATTTCTTGAATATACAGGTAAAATAAAGGCCCTTTGACCAATCCAACTCATTCATCTCTTTATTGTGTTGGTTTAGAATGATTTATAATACATACAATTGTTAAATAAAATAATTATAGCTACAGGAGTAATTTCAATACGGATTAATTTTAAAGCGTTTGGAAATGTTAAGAAATTTTTAATAGCTAAAATTTAAATGAATCTAGGTATAAAACCTTTAAATCAGTTAGTTTATAACGATTAGTAACCTTGAACATTGTTAAATAAAAAGTTATTGATATTTAAGCGCAGAAAATCTAACATTTACGTATCTAATTGCATTTAAAGAAATACAACGGGAATTACAGTTTTATTTATATGTAAATGCTTTAATTTCTAATTGTAAATTGTTTATAGCGATTATTAATTAAATATTTAGTAAGTTAAGCCCTAGTTTTTCAATTACTGGTTAATTGTAGATTAGTAACCATGGTTAAAGTAGAGATTAAGATTATTGTGCATTTTTCAATCCCTGGTTAGTTTCGTGAGTCTGTAGGATATATAACCATGGTTACAAATGTTACAGTAAGTTAATTATGGGTAAATTAATTAATTAGTAACTAGAAATTGAAAAACTGGGGCATTGAACATATGTTTATTATAATATTATTAAATAACTAAAGATTAAAATTAGATTTAAGTAACGAATCTTCATTATTGACGGCGTCAGCTTCGAGTTTTCCAGAAGATGTTGAATTAAAGGCTGAAATATTACAAATTGCTGCTTAAATATACGAAATATTGTTGGAAAAATGTTATAGTTTAAGGCGTTAGATTTATTTATATTTAAATCGGTTAATATTAATTAATTTCGAACTTATTAAGATTTAAATTAATAATTTAGTAAAATCGAAGCGAAAAACCATATAATATTTACAATATGCTGTATTTTTAAAAGCGCAATATAATTATTGTTGCTGTTAATTAATATAAATCAAAATAATAACTATATAACAATTTACAGCTGCAGTAATTAAATTTCGTTGTAAAAAAATATGCCATATTGTAGATATGTTTTGGTTTTAAGTTTCTGCTTTATAAGATTATTTAAATAAATTGTAATAATGCTGAAATCAATTGATATGAATGGAATGTGTTTATGTTCTACAGTATTTGCCTGTAGTGTTCACATATACGAAATCGCCATTAGCAAAATTAGTAAAAATGGCTACAGTGGGTTTCAAACCCAATATTAACCCATTAGCCAAACGGCTAATTAATTAACGTTTGTTTAAATTAATTTTCGTATAAACTAAACACTAATTTGTATAAATAACGTAATAATGTCTTACCTATTCAATTCGTAGTTCGAATTACCCAATTTGTAGAAAACTGTGAATTCTTTTACGCTTTTGGGATTATCGAGGGCCATTGCCCTTGTTGCCTAAAGGCGGTTCAAGGTCATTGGGCCAATCTGAAATACTACAAGGTTACTACCAGTTTTAGTCCATTCATTCCTCGTCCCTAATAGCTTACCTGTATATATATTCACCTGTTCCGTAATCCATGAATGGAATTCTTTCGTTTGAATACCATTTTTATTTTTATTTGCGGTTTAAATCCTCGTTTACATTTATTAAAACGATTTGCCTCTGTGTATGAAGTCCTGGGTTCACTAATTACTTGATAAAATAATAAATATTAGAATTACGTTGATATTTACCTTAAATTTCTTGTTGGGGATACATCTAGTTGCGCAAATAGACAAAGCATTCATATATACTGCATCAGGTTGTGGATTGTCTTCGTAAGCTGCCACAATATGGCATCAATGTGTTGTTTTGGTCACTCTGTAAATTATAAAAATATATGCATCTTGTATGGGACTACATGTACAAGCTGTCTTGATTTATCATTAAAAAGTACTATTAAGTGAATGGAATCTAGTTAGGGACGACGTAAGCAATCTGTCTTGGTGTATTATTAATAATAACTATATATATATAATTTAAAAACAAAGTGTAATATGTTAGGGACTACTACAGCAAGCTGTCTTGATACACCATGGACTATATAATTTTAAAACAACTTAAAATATATGTATGTTTCTTGTTTGACACTTTTTCAATAAGCTGTCTTGACATATCATTAAAAATAATTTAAATTAATTAAATAAACCATATTTTTAATTAGGTAACAAATTCTGGCATATGTACAAAAGTACATAAAAAATTTACGATGTTTTAGAATTAAATGGCTATTTAATTATTTTCAAAATGGGCTATTGTGGCCGTAAAAATAATCGTATTTTTTCGACAATTTAACTACGTATTTATAACTTAAATATACATGTTTATCCCAATTTTCGTAAGGATCTAATTATTATTAAGTTAGTTATTGCATTATTAGTGAAATGTGTCCAAAAAATTTGCATTCAAATCGCGCTAACAGCAAATTCTAACGGTTTCTCATAACTTTAATTAGCATTTTTGGAATCAGCGTAGTCAAATTAATCTAAATATATGTCAAACTCAAAAATATTTATGCGATTTTTTTGCCGAAAATGTCGTAAGGGGTACCCCTTACCGTTTTTGCGAAAATCGACGATTTTCACTTATTTTTCATGCGGTTTGCTGTGGAGGTCGTAATATTATCCGAATCAAGTTGAAAAAAATTAACAATATACACCAAATATAAGTTGTTTGACTGTCCAAATTTCAACTTTCTATCATTTATGGTTTGGTCGGAAAAAATTCGCAAAGTTTGATAAAAATTTAAAATTAAAAAAAAAGTGAAATGTGAGCAAATTTTTTTTTCTTTTCAAACTGGCTGAAAGTAAGTTTCTAGAGTAATTAAATATCGGGGAACTCAAATCTGTTAACGGCGGCTCGATACGATGCACCGTTTTCGAGTTATATGGATATTTGTATTTTATTAAATTCAAATCGCGCTAATAGCAATTTCTAACGGTTTTTCGACCATTTAATTAGCATTCTTGGAATCAGCGTAGTCAAATTAATCTAAATATATGTCAAACTCAAAAATATTTCTTCGTTTTTTTTGCTGAAAATTTCGTAAGGGGTACCCCTTACCGTTTTTGCAAAAATCGACGATTTTCACTGATTTTTCATGCGGTTTGCTATGGAGGTCGTAATATTACTCCAATCTATTTGAAAAAATTTGGAAATATACACCAAATATAGGTTATTTGTCTGTCCAAATTTCAACTCTCTATCTTTTATGGTTTGGTCGGAAAAAATTCGCAAAGTTTGACAAAAATTACAAGTTAAAAAAATTACGTGAAATTTGAGCAAATTTTTTTTCTTTTCAAACAAGGTGAAAGTAAGTTTCTAGAGTAATTAAATATCGGGGAACTCAAATCTGTTAACGGCGGCCCGATACGATGCACCGTTTTCGAGTTATATGGAAATTTGCATTTTATAAACTTTAAATCGCGCTAACTTAAATTCTAACGGTTTTTCGACAATTTAATTAGCATTTTTGGAATCAGCGTAGTCAAATTAATCTAAATATATGTCAAACTCAAAATTATTTATGCGTTTTTTTTGGCGAAAATTTCGTAAGGGGTACCCCTTGCCGTTTTTCACCAGGTTTTTCGCCCGGTTTGTTGTGGAAGTCGTAATATTATCCGAATCAAGTTGAAAAAAATTGACAATATACACCAAATATAAGTTGTTTGACTGTCCAAATTTCAAGTTTCTATCATTTATGGTTTGGTCGGAAAAAATTCGCAAAGTTTGAAAAAAAAATCAAGTTTCAAAAATGCCGTGAAACGTGCCCAAATTTTCAAACAAGGTGAAATTAAGTTTCTAGAGTAATTAAATATCGGGGAACTCAAATCTGTTAACGGCGGCTCGATACGATGCACCGTTTTCGAGTTATATGGAAATTTGTAATTTATCAACTTAATATATGCATACTAACCATGTTTGGGACCCATTTAATAAGCTGTCTTGCACTTTCACACTAACTTTATTAAAACTATTGTTTATAATTTCATGTTATATTTAAATTACGCTATTTGTAATAGGGTATTTTTAATTAATTATTTAGGAAATATTTGTAGACTTATAACGAATAATTATTTAGTCTTATTGTTACAAAATATTTTTAGAAATAAAATAGACATCGATAAGTGTGTAATTTCACGTAAACATTTTAGCAAAATAAATCTAAAATAATGTGTCGAAGTAAAAACTCTAAACAGTGAAACTAAATGCATTCAAACGCAGGCAATAACTGGTTCGGTTGGGGGTAAGTGGACCACCCAGGCTCTCATCGATATTCCAATGTATTTATATGCAAATGAAATGCATAAAATCATTGTACGATTGGAATATATTATTTTACAACCCAATTTCTTCCTTACACGTGTTTATTTTAACAAATACAAGTAAATATGTGTATATACATTCATTTACTTTACTTATATATTAAAAACATCTACGAACTTATAGACAAGGGGGGTTTAAATATATGGAGGGAAAAGGGGGACTATTCCAGAGTAGGAGAATTAACTTATACGGTTATACCACATACAAAACCAACTGATTTTACGTTTCTTCGATTCCTTATTTAAATATACTATGAAATTATTAAGTTAGATTAGGTTAAGCAAGGTTTTAAACCTAGATTAATTTAAATTTTAACTATAAATTAAAAACTCCTTGAATACCTCAAGATTTCCAAACGCTTTGAAATAAATCCACATTTACATTACTCCTGTAGCTATAATTATTTTATTTAACTATTGTATGGATTATAAATCGCTATAAACCAACTCAATAATGAGATGAATGAGTCGGATAGGTCAAAGGGCCTTAATTTTACCTGTATATTCACGAATTCCTTCCGTTACACCAGACTTTAAACGCTTTGGGATCAAATTGTATTACTCCTGAAGCTATAACTATTTTATTTAACAATTGTATGGATTATAAATCGCTATAAACCAACTCAATAAAGAGATAAATGAGTTGGTTTGGTCAAAGGGCCTTAATTTTACCTGTATATTCAAGAATTCCTTCCGATACTTCACTCCTCAAACGCTTTGGAATCTAATTGTAATACTCCAGAAGCTATAACTATTTTATTTAAATATCGTATGGACTATAAATCGCTATAAACCAACTCAATAAAGAGATGAATGAGTCGGATAGGTCAAAGGGCCTTAATTTTACCTGTATATTCAAGAATTCCTTCCAATACTTCACTCCTCAAACGTTTTGGGATCTAATTGTATTACTCCAGAAGCTATAACTATTTTATTTAAATATCGTATGGATTATAAATCGCTATAAACCAACTCAATAAAGAGATAAATGAGTTGGATAGGTCAAAGGGCCTTAATTTTACCTGTATATTCAAGAATTCCTTCCAATACTTCACACCTCAAACGTTTTGGAATCTAATTGTATTACTCCTTGTGCTATAACTATTTTATTTAAATATTGTATGGATTATAAATCGCTATAAACCAACTCAATAAAGGGATAAATGTATTGGGTAGGTCAAAGAGCCTAAATTTTATCTGTATTGCCTAAAATTCCTTAAGTTACATGAGATTCTCCAACGCTCTGGGTATGAATCATATGGAAAATGTTCCAGAATCTTTATTTAATGATTGTATGGGTTATAAATCGTTATAAATGTACTTAATAGAAGGGTTAATATATATGGGGGGGAGCAAAAGATCCTAAATTTTAGCTGTATTTATTAAATTAAATTCGGTTAGGTAGGATTTCTGACTTGTTGTGGAAACCAAACTTCAGTTGGTTCCAACTTTAGTGTTTATGATTAGGGGCTTATAAAAATCGCCCCAAATCATTGTCAGACAACCTATTTATGATTTATAACTGAATTAGGGCGTGATTCTTTGAAATGAGAGTAGGGTTTGCATATTTAGAAGTGGAACCGTTTGGAAACGTGCAATTCGGATCAGAAATGATTCCAATTGGGTTCTCTAGCCTAGGAACTAGTAAATGTCTATACATTTGCTAGTTGTAATAGATTTAAGCCCTTAAACCCCTGTTTTATGGCTTAAGGCAAGAGAAAACCCCAAATCATTGAATTGCAAAGGCTTTGACCCCTTGCGCAAATTTTTTTGCAAAATTGGATGGAATTGAACGGGGAAAACGCTCAGGGGCATTTTAGGGGCTGGCTATTTAGGTGGAAATAGTTTCCAGGGCTCAAAATGATGTATTAATAAAGAAATTCATAATTTTTTTGGTAAATGTCAAAGTTGTCAAAGGTGTCAATGTGAAACTTTATATATGTTTTGTGAGCTTATAAAAAACGCTAGAAATTATAGAAAAGGCTTAAAATACGTTTTAGAATATGCTAAAACGTTTTTTGATGTTAGTTTTGCATATTTTTTTCATAATTTATTAATATAGAGTGTAGTTCATTAGTTCGCCCGTAGAGGCATTGGGTGTAAGGGTTATTTTCCATATAGACAATGGGCCACCATGATACTTTTTTAGTGTAATTTTGAACCTCGTTGAGTCCACGTCGGTTCTCATAAGAATTGCGTTGAAATCGCTTGGAAAAGTGTTGGAAAATCTTTTTAATTAATAATTAATTGTTGTGAACGTTATTTGGTGGGTGCAGTGAGTGAAAATCGTTGATTTTTGGAAAATACGGCTGGAAAAGTTCGCGGGAATTTGGTTAGATTTCGCGGGCGGCAACAGGTATCAAGGTGGGTGCCATTTTGAATTTCGCGGGTGAAATATTTAATGTAGTGTCGTAATTACATTGTAATAACATTAAAATGTGCATATATATTATTACCAGTGTAACTTTTAAGTGTGTGCCAGTTTATATACATGTTCGCTACCGCATATTAAGGATTACGGGTTTTCAGTATTTATTTTATTAGTATCGAGGTTGCGACATACAAAATGGTGGTTTAGTGAATACAAGTGCATATTTTATTTATTTTTCGTGTGTTTTAAAACAATTTATTGGGTTTATTTATAATTACAAGTGGTTTTAAAGTGAGTTCGACGTTATTCCAGTTACAAGTCATATATTTGGGTCAAGGTCAGCTTGGTTTATTTTATTATTATTATTTTAAAGTATTTTTATGTTTACAAGCGAATATTTTCGTGTATATAAGTGTTTTAGTTAATTAATTGATTTCTAGTCGGGAGTGATTAAATATTCAAAAATATTAGTTTAATTAAATAGTATTTGAGTTAATTTAAAATATTTATTAGTAATTGCGCGCGATACAAACAGACACACACTACCATTTAATTCTGTAATATCGATAAATATTTCAGAATTACACACGACGCAATTTACGAAATAAATGTTTATATTTAAATAAATTTAATAACAATAACCAAATAATTATATTTGGGGCCAAATTCGCATTTAAATAAAAAAGTTTCCAAATTAAAATTGTATTTGAAACTGCGTTCTATTTGAGTGCATTAAATCGCTTAGTGCATTGGCGCCTTATACAAAACTATGATCAATTTTACGACAATTCAGTGCAAACACATTCAAGCGATCGCCTCAATAAATTCCCCGTATTGAGGGGGGATTATTGTGGTGAGCACTAGCAGTGGCTGTTTCTTAGAGTTAGTGGACAAAACAAAAAGGAAATTAACTCGCGAGCGACAGTCGTACCAGAAATAGGTTCGCCTTAAACGAGGCATTCTAACTAATCACGCGATCTGTGATTTACTAATCTCACATTTAGCGCGTGATGTTATTATAAACTCGTTGGCTTCGATTCTTGTTTGTGCGTTGCACTAAATGATGGGTGATTTCGGATCTTTGTATAAGAGGCTTAACCGCCAAGGGTGGCGCTAATCCGGGTTTATTTCGTGCAGTTTCTTAGCGCGTAGTTTCAAATATAATCGCAAAACTTTATTCGACTCCTCAGAATGTTTGGATTGGACATTTCTGAAACTTTGCTACGAAAAATGATTACCACGAAATTAAATGGGGGATTCTGGAACCTTAATACGAATTTTTGGGTACTAATTAACATTCATTCGAGTATTACACATTTATTTCGAAAATTGCCAATAAAAAAACAAACAAATTTAATCGTAACTTCGTTTATATTAAAAGAATAATTATGAGAAATAAAAACTTGTATTTTACTAAATAAATAAAATAATAATAATAAATAAATCAACGAAATATGACTTTAAAAAAAAGTGTCTTCGTACTGAAAATTATAAATGGAATAGTTTCCCTGAAGTTCCAATGGATTTAGAACGAGTCTCGAATGCAGTGGAAGCCAATGAGGACGTCGCCTTTGGTAAGTTTTAATTATTATTTTTTTCCACCCTTAAAAACATCGCTCAAGCCCTCACTTAAAAACACAATTAGTTTCCCTTAAAAATGCGAATTTGAATCCATTTATACACAATCACACAATAAACAATCCAAATAAATCGAATTTAAATTTGCTATTACACTTTTTCTTTACAATATTTTTCAAAATAAACAACTGTACTTAAGTTCCACTTTACTTTGTTACAGACTGGGTTAAAGTCGACGCTTCATCCGAAATGAAAATGGGGTAAGTGCTTTTTTATTAGCCCCACGTGCCATCTTTATATTTCCCACCTGATTTCTGTATTTGTGCATTTATATTTATATGTATGTCTGTACCGTTCGCAATTTTGACCCTTCGGTGGAGTCACGCGAGTGTTTCTTTTCGAACGCAATAGTAAATTGCGAAAGTCGGTGCTTTAAACAGTGAATAGTCGGTGTTCTAAAAATAATGAATAGTCCGTTTGAAATATGTGAAAAGTGTGTGTTTATTTAAACTCGTAATTCGGGGCGATAAAATTGTGGCATTTTCACCAAAAAGGACAACTAGAACTTCAGCTGTGGTTTACCCAACCAGCGCAATGTTGCCAAGTTGTCTAGACGTTTGCCAAATAAATGTTTTAGCAAAATGGCGTAAATCTACGCCTATATTGCTAGGGCGTTCTTTAGGTAAACTTCTTGCAACTTGGGGCATTTCCCTGGTTGGTATAGGAGGGGAGCAAATTTGGATTTAAGGGGTAAGTCGTTTTTTAATCCTAATATCAACGAACTTGAATATAAATCGACTAGAGTCCGTCTAGTACAATCATTTTTATGGTTGCAAATGTATTGGCAAATCACAGGAGTGATGCAATTCCAGGAAGTCTTTCTTGGAGCGACTTTCGAACTTCGTTCATCCCCAGCTGGGAAATATAAAGCATAATAACTTATTTAACCCTTAATTGTATTCTTCTAATATTTAAGGGGTAAGGGAATAAGTTATTTTGAAAAATGGCACGACTCTCCCCCCCTTTTATTTTATTCCAGGATTCGTTCATCTTAACTTCAGCATAACTTCGCGCATCATAAATTATTACTCATTAATTATAATATTTAAACAACACTTCGCGTCGAACACTTGGGTGGTTAGAAACGCTAATTTAGGGAAATTAAAGTGTAATGGAAGCGTCAATGCCACCTGGGTGCACCTATAACATCATCAACAGGCCCCTCTGCTACAAGTAGGGGCGCCTGCAACACAACAGCTCAACCTAACTGGCCCCGGGGCCTTAAATGAATTAAATAAGCTTTGGATTGAGTCGTTTGTTTAACTCAGATCCTGTTTACTTTGGGAGGGAATTGTTTACGGGTGTTTTGGGTGGGCGCTTCGCGCTTTCTTATTTAATTTAATTTAGTTTTAAAGTCAAGCTGATATTATTCAGTGTTTTAATCAATATCTTGGATGACTTAAGTATATTTATGGTGTGTGCGTTACCCATCACGCTGACATTACGGGTGTCAGTAGTACTCAGTAGGCGCTCTCAGTTTGGGCTCCTAGTTCTGGGCCCTGTCGTCTATCGTAGCTTCCATTTGTTCGGCTGTTTAATCGTGAGTATTTGCGAGTTCCGTTTGGCAAATGACTCAGCGGTATCAGTGCGGCTCTTGGTTGGATACACCGATAGTCGGCGAGGGTAAAGAACCGGTAGTTCCATTCTGCAGTGTCGAAACGTACAATAGGGGGGTGTTATATAGCTGGAGAGTTATTACACCTATTTTACCATATTGTATTTTTGTGGTTCAACTGAGATTACTTACATTGTTTATAATTGGCGCGTTTTCTGAAATTGACTAATCGCATCCCCTAAAAAGCTTATTTGTCACAACGTGTCTGATATACCTAGTAGGCTCCGTTAGGGGCCAAACAGTTTGATGGTTGTTGTTGGCAGTAGGTGCTCGGTGCCTGGGGCTGTCCCGCGCCTATTCACTGTATTGCCAGAGTGCAGTGGAGAAGCAAAGGCATCCGAGACCTGGTGGGTGCATTAGTTGATTGACCCTGCCGTGGGTCGTAGCGTCCCGGTTGACCTCATAACTAACTGTACTTTATTTGTATGTCATTTAACTTATTAGGGTGTCCCAGTTCTGGTTGCTGGGCATCCGCTCTTTTAAAGTTTTCGCAGTGTGCAAGTCCGGACCTGCACACTGCCCCTTTGGCAGATCGCCTTCCAATCACAACATTTCTTTCAGATACATCGCAACTACAACAAACATGTTGTATTTATATACAATTAAAATACGTAATGGTACAATAGGTTTAATTGCGCGTTAGTTAATCGGCCCTTTTAGCTAGCTAGCTCTTAATTAAGCAGGGAATTTAGGGCCCCGTCGAACAGGGCCCCACTTAACAACCAAAAGTAGTTTTAGAATATTCAGTGCGTTGGAACATAATCCAATGTTTAATTATTAATGAGTTAATCGTGTAATAAATATAAGAAACGTAATACAATTTGGACCTAGTAGGGTCAATGGGCTAAGTGCGGGCCTGTTCGTAGAGTTGACCTTGACGTGGTGACGGGGCTTGCGCATTTCTCACTTTTAAATACTTTATACTATATATATATATATATTATTCAATTAATCTATGATTTATTTTACAACAATAATTAACTTATTTAAATTTGTGAGAAATGTCAACAAATAACTCTACTTAAAGGGCCGATTTTTTTGTGAAACATTTACAACATTATAAATCTTAATCGTTGTGTTGGGGATATCTTTAGTAAGCTGCCATGTTTGATGAATCTATAAATAATTAAAATGCGTGAATGAATCTTGTTTGGGACTACTCTAGCCAGCTGTCTTGATACAACATGAACGACAATAATTTAAAACTACTTAAAACACTTGTCGAGGATTATTTGAGCAAGCTGTCTTAATATAACATTAATAATACCGTATATAATTTTAAAATTTTTATAATATGTAGAAACAGCTTGTTTAGGACTACGTTAGCAAGCTGTCTAGATATATATAAATAAACTATATAACTATATGTTAATTAATCTTGTATGGGACTACGTTAGCAAGCTGTCTAGATATATATATAAATAAACTATATAACTATGTGTGAATTAATCTTGCTTAGGACTGCTTGAGCAAACTGCCCTGATATATAAAACTACAATATATATAATTACAAAACATAATAAATATGTTTTGGTTTATTAAAGCAATTAAAATCGATTATTTAATCAACAAAATTGATTAAAATACATCAACATACGTATAAAACTTGTTAGGGATTCATTTAATTAACTGCCCTGATTTCTAATCACGTTTAATAATAAATTAAAACATTAAAACAAACACATTGAAATCTATTAATTTAAATGTAGTGTTTTAAACTGAAAATATATATACAAACCTTGTTTGGGATCCATGTAATAAGCTGCCCTGATGCATATTTGCACTAATACACCTTCGGCACTAACTTCCACTAAGTCTTACCCTAGCAAAATCTCGTTTTTTTGTAATAAAAATGGTTCTAGATTATTAAAAAAGCATTATTAACTTTTGCGTAATTGTTCTATTAAAAATATCAATAATATATAAATGTTAATACGTTAGAAGCTGAAATAAAACGTAAAAGTAACCCTAATTGTTGAAACTGTACGGGTTCATTTGACTGTCTGAAAATATTTACGCAACTGTGCAAGTTAAAAAAGGATGCAAGATCCCGAAACGCAGTAACAAATTTGACCATGAAGAAATGGAGCAACCATAGTCTAACTTTAACTGCTAGTTTAACCATAGGATTGCATTAAATGTTTGGGCAACCTAGACGAAGTTGTATACAAGCTTAGGTGTCTATCGATTTTTAACTCGTACTAAGATAGAATGAGACAGATACGTGTTTGGACTTGTCTGTTATACTTGCATAAATGTAGCAGACAAGTCCAAACATCTGTGGGGCTCCCAAATCTACACGCAATTATTTCGGAAATTAACCAGATTTCAAAAAACAATCCCTGAACTCCATTTAATAATAAATATACGTTTTAATTATTCCAAAAACTCTGAGATTTCCTCAAAACAGATACAAAGTTGACCTTACAGATAACTGTAATCAATATACATACATAATCAACTATATAATATCGCTACAAACACTTTAATTTAGTTCTAAATACGAAATGTCTCGATTTACATGCATTAGCATAGTTCTAGTTTTAGTAGTGCTAGTTGATTGTAGAGGGGGCCGAGGGGGTGGTGGTCGGGGAAGTAGCGGTAGCAGCGGTAAAAGTAGCGGTTACAGCAGTGGTAGCAGTAAAAGTAGCGGATCTACTAAAACTCATAGCAGCTACAGTAGCAGCTATAATAGTCGTTCGTCCCCCCAAGTATCGCCAACTCACTCATTTGACTACAATTCCTGGAAGAAAAGTCTGCCCAATCTTGGGACAATCTCCAAACCGTCCCAATTTAAACCAGTAGTATCACATGAAAGGGGTTTGGGTTCATCGATTATTCCAGTTTCCACGGGTGCTAGAACTAGAACTACCAACACAGAACGTCCTAGAACCTCCTCGACAGTTGCTAGACCATCTGGTAGTACTAATCGTACAACTAGCACTTCTGGACCCGCAAATACTTATGGAAGAACAGTTTATAATTCAACTGGACAATATAGACAATCACCAAGACCATTAAGTGCACAAAATACTACAGCACTGCATGCGCCACCTTTACAATCGATTAGTAACGGTTTCCATAATCCGTCTGCGCCACCAATGGACCTATTTGCAAATAAACCAGGATCTAATGGTGATCTTTATAAACCGTCTGCACCACCTTTAGATAATCCTGGATTTAATACTAATCCTAGACCATTAGGCTTTGCCAATACGGGAACTAATCAGCCAATTGGTTGGAACTTTGATAACCAAAAGCAGTTTGGGCAATCAAGTAACCAAGGATTTGGAATAGCAAATGCAGGGGTGAATACAGTTCCACTTCCAGGAACTCATTATCAAGGGGCTTCACCTGGATTTCACGCTACCCAAGGATTTGGAATAGCACATTCAGGGGTGAATACAGTTGCACATCCAGGAACTCAAAATCAGGGAGCTTCGCCTGGATTTCACGCTACCCAAGGATTTGGAATAGCACATTCAGGGGTGGATACACTTGCACATCCAGGAACTTTTTATCAAGGGGCTCCGCCTGGTAATAGCGCTTCAAATAATTATGGAACAAACTACAATAGAAAAACAACTGCCACGAACTATCAAGGATTAAACTATCCTAGTGCAACGAACTATCAAGGTGTTAATTCACATACTCCTACAAACTATCAAGGTGGTAACAACAATTATCCCACTAATCAAGGGTTTAACACAAACTACCAAGGTGCAAACTTCCATAATTCAGCTAATCCAGGGTTTAATCCTCATAATCCTACGAACTATGGTGTAAACCCAAACTATCCTAGCCACAACCAGGGCTACTATCAGCAGAATATGTATCAACCTGGTATGAGTGGTTATTACAATATGCCTGCACAAAACTACTATCAACCTACCAATTTACCCCCTCCCCCACCCGGTTATTCACCGGTTATGTTCCCGACTTACCAGAAAAGCTCCTCCAACTATGGAACAAAGATTATTCTGGGGTTAGCGTTATGGCAACTCATGAAAGGGAACCAACACCACCACCATTACCAAAATAGTTATCAACCAGGTTACCAAACTGGTTATAGTTCCCCTGACTCTATGGACTATCGCCCTAAACATACTACGTATTACAGTTCATCGGGTTCTAATTCTAGGGAGTCTGGAAATGTTGTAGAAACTACACATTATATTACCCCAGATTTAAATGGTAATAGTACAGTTTTAAAAGGTAACATGACTTGTACGTCCACTTATAATATGGATTCAATGGGTAAATGGTCCAATTTCACCCTTAATGACTTCCAGAAACAATACCCTAACTCAACTTTCCCACTTTTTGCCTCCCCAAACGCAACTGAAAAGTTTGAAATTATCCAAGGTCAAATTATACATAATGAAACAGTTTCCATAACTTGTTGTGGCACCCAATCAGGTCCAATTGACATTCAGTTACTTTCCAGTGGCAAAAACAATAACGTCAATTGCGTACATTTTGTTAAAAAGGTCCCTTTTCGAAAATTAATTTTCCATAAAATACACAATAATGAAACTTGGGTTCCAATTCAGTTAGCAAATGGCACTCACTTTGGAACTCCATTGGCACCTTTCCTAAATACAACTACACATTTTGGGACCCCTTTGGCACCTTTCCCAAATATAACTACACATTTTGGGACCCCCTTAGCGCCAATGCCAACTTTGGGCTCTACTGGAAATGGCACCCAATTTGGAATTGGAAATACTACTGATTATTTAGTGGATTTGACTCAAACTTTTGACGCTTTAGGTGTTAATTTAAATCAGACGTTTAGTTCTTTGAATACCAGTGGTGAGAAAAATGTTGGGGCCCAAACAGTGGATGTCCAACAAACATTTTTGGCACTTGGGGCTAATAGCACTACAATAAAACCCATTTTGGGGACTTTTTAATAATTATTAAGAATAAGAACAAGCATAGAGGTTCATTCACCAATGCCTACAGCTCACCTTAGTGGATTTTTTTAATTGTATATAAACATCCTATTATAATTATAAAGTTTTACAATATTTTGTAGATTTTTTTGATACACTCAAAAAAATAATATAATTTAGTGTACACTGTAAAAATCAAATATATAATTTTAAATAATTTTTTATTACCTTTGGGTTAACAATATGAAGAAATCTTATAGATATAAAATATCTTAGAATTGTTTATAGAATTTATTGATGATTTAATTATTTTTCTAAGGGTAGTATTAAGGGGTGCAATATATTTTAAATTTCAAATTTCAAGATAATAAGGCTTGTTACGCTACTGAATAGGCAGTATTTGCAAAACTAGCCTTTAATATAGATAAGTCTTCAATATTTTTTGTAATTATGGAATGTTTCTCCGAATTCATTGAATAAAAAAAACTATTTAAAACATTTATTGGTCGTCCTTCAAATCAACTACTTGAATATTATTTCTGACACTTTGATGAGCATAGGCGTGCTAAGTAATTTCTTACCCAAAAAAAGTAAGTAAAAACCTGAATTGCAATGCAATTTAAATGGTAATTAATTTTTTATTATTTCTTAACGCGTGGAACTGAATAATTTTAAGGATATTATTATTATTCATTGCTATATAAATTGATTTTGTACTTATACCGGGTAAGGTTGGATATTATGTACATTTACTGGTCAATGTATTAGTAAACGTACGTGCGTATAAGCACAGTCTTAATCTAATAATATATTATTACTTAAACTACAATGCATTTTGTATAAAATTCTAACTATTTTATAGTCACTTCCTGAAAAAAAAAAACTCACATGTTTACGTAATATATTTTTCACACGAAAAAAACTAACAATAATTTAATTTATTTATCACGATTTTGTTACTTCAATTGTATAAATTATTTTGTTTTAAATAAACAAACTATATTATTATAAGACGAGCTGAAAGCACAGGGGCTTATCTATATAATTATAAATAACTATTTCAAAGGTTAAAATATGAATTAAAATAATTGTTTTTATTATATTTAATATAATAAAAATATTTTCTACATAAACGATTTTTATTATAATTAATTTAAGTTTACTCAAGTTCCAAATATTAATATTACAAATATTAACAATAATATAAAATATATTTCTTCACCAACGCGAAGCTGATTGCATTGACGCCTGTACCTATGTGTGTTTACAGTGAAATAGTGCCCCCTTTGAAAACACTAGTGTACACCACTGAAAACCTAAATTATATTTGTAAACATGATTAATAAACTGTAAACACATTTTTTTTTATTTAAAAAAAATCTCAACTCGTCTGAATTAGCAAACAAATATGTCCTTAGTTTAAAACTACATACGTCTGAGTATTAGTGATGCATTAGCACTATATAAATAGACCTTCGGCGCTAAATGCTTCACAGTAGCTGCCAAGCGTCCGCCAAGAACACATCATTAAATATTTAATTAAATAAAAATAAAATACGTGCTTCAACATGAAATATACAATTTTCACGCTGTTATTGGTGGTAATTGCGCTAAGTGTAGCGCAGGCCGCCCCAGATCACTACCTTGGTCACCATGGGCACGGCGTATCTGGAGGTAATACCCATATTTCTGGAGCGGGGGAAACTGGCTTCCAGAAAGTCCCCGCTGGGTCGAACGACGGCTACCATGATTCTGGGGCTGGGCAAACTAGCTTCCAGCCCCAAGCCCCCCATGAACATAGCTCTGGGCCACAAAGTGGATACAACTAAAGGTAATGAATTATATAAAAATAAAAATATTATTATTATAATTATTTATATCTGCATTAATTAAAAAAAATATATATTAAAATAAGTTTTCTTTCTCGGAATAAACAAATTTTAAATACGCATACAACTGAATACTATAGCTCTTTTATATTATCATATAAATAAAAATTAAGTGACTAAGGATTAAATTGTATTTAGGATCATTCACAGCGAACCAATTAATAATTAAAATTAGTAATTACACACACACAGTAGTAAAATTTATAATTATTGTGTTAATTTTAGTTTTGCCAATAAATGGAATATTAATTGTAATATCTAATTTTAATTGCTAATTAACTCGTGAATGAACGATTACGTATTTATTATATTTACAGAATTGGCAGTATACTAATGGAATTACGAGGAATTGGAATTAAATAATGCTTAAACATCAAATATATATTATTTTAATATCAATATTTTAATTATATTTAAGAAATGTGTGTGAATTTTTAATTTTACTTATAACTATGTGATACACTGTTAAAATATCAGGCAGAATTTTTCCGTAACTATTATAAGATTTTTTTATATATAAATATATAGATAAATAAATAAGTATTTAAAGGAAATTAGTGTAAAAATATATAAATGCCATTTATATAATAATAAAAATTATTAAGTATATATATTAACATTATAACAAATGATATAATAAAAATATTAGTTATAGGTATAACTGTTTTATTCACTCCTAGAGCCGTTCCTGTAAATAAAACCTCAGATTTTAATTAATATTACTTGAAATTAAAATAATTTTAATTCGCCAAATTCCTTCCCCAATCAGATTGAATTATTTATAATTTAATTTCAGTGTTCCTAGTGTGAATGCTCGCATAAGATAGCATACAAATGATTTACAGGGCATGTCTTTGTTTTGTAATTAGTTAAAATTAATATTTTGTATATATTTTATAACGTTTCTAAGAAATTATTTTTATGGATTTATCACAGTTTTATTCTAGGAATATTAATATTTTTAATAAATAGGATATTGGGTCAATATATTGCGGAAGCTATATTCTCCGACACACAGCATACAATGTAGTATATTAACTATAATTATAACCGCATATTTAGCTCGCCGTACGAAGTATTCTGTGTGTCTGTAGCATTCTCGGATAAACAAATGTCCTTAATCCAAAACTATATATACTTGGAAATTTGTACCCTCTACTCCTCTGAAGGTACCTGACCGATTCACACCAAATTTGCTACACATATTATTTAACATTCCATTTGTATCCACTCGCAGTTTAAATCCAATCGCTCGTATACTTCCCGAGTTATAGGGCCCCAAAATTTATAGCCCCCCTTAATACAACCCTAATAAAAATAATTAACACATTCAAAAATTCTACTAATAATTCTAAGATATTTTATATCTACAAGATTTTTTCATATTGTTAACCCAAAGGCCATAAAAAATTATTAAATATAATTTTGAATTTCAAAATATGCACTATGTTTGTTGGTGCATAGGTGCGTTGTACCTAAGCTTGTTTAATAACAAAATAATCTACAAAGAATTGTACGACTTTTTATATCAATAAGATTTTTTGTAATTGTTAACCAAATTGGCTATAATAATTAATAACTGTTGCTCGCATCGCATTACTCATAAGGCGAGCTGGACGCATAGGTGCGTTGTACCTCAGCTTGTTTTATATCAAAATAATCTACAAAGAATTGTACGACTTTTTATATCTATAACAATTTTTCAAATTGTTAACCAAAAGGGCATAATAATTAATAATTAAAAGCAATACTAGATTGATTATAACTGAAGGCATTGGCGCTTGCACGTATATTTAATACAAGTAAAATTTATTACTTATCAAAATTACAATAATTAACCATATTTTTAACAGGAAATCCACTTGTGGTTTCCCTAATAAAAAATCCTAAACTTATACATATTTTGATTAGTTTTTGTTGTAAACCCAAGAAATAAAGTAATAAAAATGTTATATTTGCAATTGTTAATATTATTAACAATGATTTTAAGTGTTAAAAGTGATATTTGTTGTATAAAATTTAAGGAAATCTTTAAACAAAAAATCTGTGAAACACTTGTAACATGCCCAACGCAATCAAGCCCAAATATGATACATGGATTCCTAGATCCTGGATTTTTTAATATTGAAGCCCCAAAAATAACAGTTACAAAAGTTGAATATCAAAACATTGATAAACCAAAACTTGATTTCGCCCAAACTGGGACTACAGGTGTTGTAAATCCAATTCCTGGAACTAATCCTCCTGGATTTAGAAGTAAACCTGTTGAGGGATATCCAAAAATATCGATGGGGTTAAAAAAATTACTGGACCAAATGCAAATATTGTATTATGACACTTTGCCAATAATGGAGGAAGATACCTGGAATAGCCATTCTGGAGTTATCCCAGGGGACAAATTTGGGCCAGGAAGTGGCCCAGAAGTGCACAAAGGATTTCAATTACCAAATGTGGAAAACAATGATGCAAATGTAGAAAATTCGTTTAACGAACCGGATTCATTGTTCACGGCTTCCTTTAACTGCTTCAATGCCAATACGTTAGTTTCGGACACAGAAGATTGCGTTCAAAGCTTTGATTTTAAATAATTTTTAAAGTTTCCATAAAGTAATTATAAAATATTAATTGTATTAAAAATAAAGATGTTGATGTAATTTGTGTTTTTATTTTACCAACCAAGCAGGAAGCATTAGTGCTTGCACCAATATTTTGTTGTTTTCCAGATAAATTAAATTATCTCCCAAACATTTGACATTAAGTTCAAATGATAATTAAAATCAAAATGGCTGAACTCAAATACTCAATATCAAATGTATTCATAATATTTGTATGTTTAAGTCTGACTTATGTTGTGTTAAGTGAAGCTTATCCTACTAAGGTACGTACAATTTGCGTATATAAGTGTCAGCTTTGGTTTAAGCTCAGTTTCAATTGGGTTAAGGAAAGTTTATTAGTGTACAACTAAGACGTAATAATACTTATAGTTATTATATTTATGCTAACTCGTGGGCACTATGTGCCCGCATCATATACAGAATACAGTCCACTCTATATATATATATATATATATATATATATATATATATATATATATATATATAATTAAAATTAAAACAGCAAAATTTATTTATTATTAATAAACGAGTTTTTTAAGGTCTTTATAATATGGTAATTTATTTAAAAGTAATAAATTTGCGATTAAATACAGCCAAATATTATTTATTATTAATAAACTAGTCTATTTATTACAACTACATTATTTATTTTACGTATCTGTCTTTATTATAAGGTAAATTTATTTAAAAATAAGTATTTATTATTAATGAACTACTCTATTTATTACAACATTATTTATTTAAGGTTTATTTCTTTATTATAAGGTTCAATTAGTTAATAGTAATAGATTAGCGATTAAATACAGCAAAATTTATTTATTATTAATGAACGAGTCTATTTATTACAACTACATTATTTATTTAACGTTTCTGTGTTTATAATAAGGTAAATTTATTTAAAAGTAATAGATTTGCGATTAAATACAGCAAAATTTATTTATTATTAATAAACTACTCTATTTATTACAACATTATTAATTTAAAGTTTTTTTCTTTATTATAAGGTACATTTATTTAATAGGAATAGATTTGCGATTAAATACAGCAAAATATATTTACTATTAATAAACTAGTCTATTATTTATATTTACATTATTTATTTTAGTTTCCTGTCTTTATAAAAACATACATTTATTTAATAGTAATAGATTTGTGATTATATACCATGTTTTACGCAAGTACTATTTATTAACAGTAAATACGTGATACATTTATGTAGCTTATACGGTAATAAGATCTATTTATATTAATGAAAGCTTATCTAGGGCTAACAAATATAGCATTTATTTAATATAACACTACATTTATTTGGCTGTATTTAAATATGGGATTTATTTAATGGATAAAGTAAATTTATGTCCCAATGCAGTACATTTTTAAATTATTAATGTGTTTAGGTAACTGGATTATTCAGGGCTGTATTCAGGTAGAATTGATAGTTTTTTTTTTGCTAAAAATGTAATTTATATTTACAGTATTAAGTTTAATTCATTTTTTTTAATTTTAGGCTACGACAAAATCACCTAAGACGACTACAAGTAAATATTATAATATAATAACGGCCCCAATTCGTGATTGTGCCGAGGGCGAAAGACGTACTGAAAATGGGGAATGTGTTTCCCGGGGTTCCTATTTTGTTTTAAAACATAATACTACGCACCCAAAAAAACACTAATACCATAAAACACATATTTAATTGATTAGATTTTAATAAGTTATACTATTTAGGCTGTCGTTTACTTTAAATGTCCTAAACTATACATTCAATACACCAGGGAAGTATGACGTCATAAATCCTTACTAGTTTACAAATTCATATCTTCGAAACTAGGGGCTTTAAAAATAAAATAAAAAATATAGTAGTCTTAAAATGTTCTGATCTTGCATTAAAAAAATTAAAAATTATTTGTGCATCTTGCCTATTAACTTATATATAATATTTTTGCAAAATTGTTTACTAAAATAAGAGAAAAAAAAAATGGTGACAGTTTTAAGAAGTTTAAGCGGTACTTAACAACTACTTTAAGTATCTCACAATGAATAAATGAACTATTTGTAACCTAGTTCTAGTTATATTTAACAAATGTCGTTCTAAAAAAAGATTTATGTTAAATTTAGAAGTTAAATGAACTTTACTTTCTCTATCATTGTTTATTTTTGTTACAAATTTATGTAATTATTATTTGTTAAATAAAACAAACAAGTAATAAATGCATATATTGGTTTTATTATCTTGGACAAAGTCTAAAAGGAACTAAAAACGGAAATACACGTTTTCCTCTACTACTCTGAAGGTACCAAAGCGATTTACACCAAATTTGGTATATATATTAATTGGGGCCCCATTTTAATCCGCTCGCAGTTTAAATCTAATCGCCCTTATATTTCTCGAGTTATAGGGCCCCTAAATTTAAAGCCCCCCTTAATACTACCCTTATTAAAATAATTAAAATACCCAAAAATGCTACTAAAAATTCTAAGATATTTTATATCTTTAAGATTATTACATATTGTTAACTTAAACGCCGTAAAAAATTATAAAATATTATAATTTTGCATTTTAAAATATGCATTAAAAATGATGTTTATTTTAATAAAATTGATAAGTTTAAAATAATAAATGAAGTGTTATCAAATAAACAACTGCCGTGAACATATTTACTTTAAAATAACAACTCTAATCTTAAAAAATGACAAGTTCTTACATACGGCGATGTCTCTCTCGGTTTTAACACGTTTTAATATCAAAACTGCTTCGGTAATTTAATCCCTGATACACACTGTCTACCTGTGTCCACTTTTCCAGGTGTGTTTAGGCCATCAGGCCATCAAGAACAAAGCCTAATCCTCGGCTTAAGTGCACTATTAATTTAATCGAGCTAAAATTATCTTGGCGACTATTAAGGTACAAAGTTCATTTATTATTTATTTTTAATCTATAATTTTAGCGCGTGTTTTGAATTGGTATTAAGTTTACGTATAGTTTAAGGGCGAATTTACATTACACCCAGGGCTGTATTAAGTTAAAATTACTCGGTAAAGAATTGTTTACATTTTTATATAACATATAATTTTAAAATATGTTTAAATAGTGAAGTATTCGTTTTGAATTAATCCTAGGGTTATTAAAAGGTTTATGTATCACTTAAAGCTAGATTAGCATTTTATTAAGGGCTGTACTAAGGTATGTTATTTTGTATTGGCTTAAATCTAGGATTATTAATTATATGTATTTTCAAATATGCTTAAAAAGTGAAATATTCGTTTTGAATTAATCCTAGGGTTATTATATAGTTTACGTGACACTTAAGGCTAGATTAGCGTTTTATTAAGGGCTGTATTAAGGTATATTTTTGTGTATTAGTTTAATTCTAGGATTATTAAATATATGCATTTTCCAATATGTTTAAAAATTTAAATATTCGTTTTGAATTAATCCTAGGGTTATTATACGGTTTACGTGACACTTAAGGCTAGATTAGCATTTTATTAAGGGCTGTATTAAGGTATATTTTTTGTATTGGTTTAATTCTAGAATTATTAAATATGTGAATTTTCCAATATGTTTAAAAATTGAGATATTCGTTTTGAATTAATCCTAGGGTTATTAAAAGGTTTATGTGTCATTTAAGGCTAGTTTAGCGTTTTATTAAGGGCTGTACTAAGGTATGTTTTTTTGTATTAGTTTAATTCTAGGATTATTAATTATATGAATTTTAAAATATTTTTAAATAGTAAAGTATTCGTTTTGCATTTTTCCTAGGGTTATTATAAGGTTTACGTGTCACTTAAGGCTAGATTAGCATTTTATTAAGGGCTGTATTAAGGTATATTATTTTGTATTGGTTTAATTCTAGAATTATTAAATATGTGAATTTTCAAACAGTGAAATATTCGTTATGAATTAATCCTACGGTTATTATAAGGTTGACGTGTTACTTAAGGCTAGATTAACCTTCTAATAAGGGCTGCATTAAGGTATATTTTTTGTATTAGTTTAATTCTAACGATTATTAAAATATATGAATTTTAAAATATTTTTAAATAGCGAATTATTCGTTTTGAATTAATCCTAGGGTTATTATACGGTTTATGTATCACTTAAGGCTAGATTAGTGTTCATTAAGGGCCGTATTAAGGTATATTTACTACGCTAAATGCGAATTAGTTTTAATATAAGTGTCACTTAACGATCTACTAAGGTGCAAATATGCTACAACTAGGATAATAATAGTATATTTAATTTTGTAACTGTACTAAAATTTGAAGTTTACGACTAAAATAAATCATTTTTAAGAGTCTATTAAAATACGTATGTCTGTTACACATTTTAGGTGGGGGAGAAACAAAATGGCGGACCCTACAATACAAACATTCTGTTGTCACCATTCAAATGAAACTGATGTTTCAGTAAAAATTATGGAAGAATTTAATTCGGATGCTTACAACGCTGTATGCTTAATGTCCTCTGCCATGGGTATCATTGGTGCTATATATCAAGTATGAACCCCCGCCATGTCCATCTTAACACACTATATTGTTTATTTTCCTGATTTTAACTGTCAGAAAAATATTTAAACAATCTTAATTAAATTAATTCCTAAATAAATTAAAACCCCTTTTTATCTAAATTCGTACTGCTTCTAGATTTTGCCACGAGAACAAGGAAATATTACGCATCGCTGGTTATCATTTAGCGCCACAAGGGGTCGAAAAATTATAGTTTGGTTAGCAGTTGCAGACTTATTAGCGGCTTTAGGTAATTTTACAAATTCGCTAAATCGTAAAACTTGTTTACGTTAATTCTATTTATATTAAAAAATATTTCCAATAATATTTGCGATTTTGTCAATTAATATAAACCAATTAATAATTTTTTTTAGGAGTATTTGCTAGATCTAGTATTTGGGTTAACTTTAAAAATATAATGCCGGCTATTGACGATAATTCTAGTGTATTATTTTGTGCATTGTCATCGGCCTGGACACAATATTTCTATACAGCTACGTGGCTGTGGACTTTATGCTACGCTATAGACATGCGCTTAATATTAGCGGATAAAGACGAGCGTATCAAGTGGTATCACCTTGCCTCATGGACAATTCCAGCTGTATTAACTGCAGCAGGATTATCACTACTATATATTCCTGATGCGAAGTTAGTTATTTTTATATACATATATATTAAGCTGGAGACATTAACGGTTGCCTAAAATTAGTTATATTGCAAAATTAAATGTATATTTTAAAATTAAATTATGAGTTATTAGTAAGTAGAGTTTTAAATAGGGCGTTCTGGACATATACACACATATATACGTACATTGTTTATATATATATAATAGATAAAAACAATTAGAAGTACTAATTCGTGCAATATTGATTTCATATTTGAAGTATATTGGATAAATATTTATATTTCGTAAATTATTTAATATCTCCTACAATTATTATTTAAATTTTATGAAACTTAAGGGGCGTATAGTTAAAAGTATGAACAATTTAATGATGGTTTTAAAAAAAATTAATTATGCGTATTTTTTGCAAAATTAATTATTAAATTAAATACATATTTAAAATTTACATTTTGAGTTACCAATAGGGTATTTTTAAATTAGTGCGTTCCGGACATATACACACATATATACATACATTGTTTACATATATATTATAGTTAAAAAAAAATTAGTGCACTAGTTCGTGCAAAATAAATTTTTTATTTGAAGTATAATATTGGATAAATATTTATATTTCACAAATTATTTAATATCTCCTACAATTATTATTTAAATTTTATGAAACTTAAAGGGCGTATAGTTAAAAGTATAAACAATTTAATGATGGTCTTAAATAAAATTAATTATACGTAATTTTTGCAAAATTAATTACTAAATTAAATACATATTTAAAATTTACATTTTGAGTTACCAATAGGGCATTTTTAAATTAGTGCGTTCCGGACATATACACACATATATACATACATTGTTTAAATATATATATATATATATATATATATAATAGTTTAAATAAATTAGTAGCATAAAGTCGGGCAAAATTAATTTTTTATTTGAAGTATATTTTTATAAATATTTATATTTTGCTAATTATTAATTAACTCCTATAATTAATATTTAAATTTTATGCAACTTGAAGGACATATAGTTAAAAGTATGAACAATTTAATGGTGGTCTTAAAAAGAAATTATTATTCGTAATTTTTTCAAAATTAATCACTAAATTAAATACATATTATAATTCAAATTTTGAGTTACCAATAGGGCATTTTTAAATTAGTGCGTTCCGGACATATACACACATATATACATACATTGTTTATATATATATATATATATATATATAATAGTTAAAATAAATTAGAAGCACTAATTAGTGCAAAATTAATTTTTTTATTTCAACTATAATAATTTTATAAATATTTATATTTTGCTAATTATTTAATATCTCCTATAATTAATATTTAAATTTTATGCAACTTAAAGGACATATAATTAAAAGTATGAACAATTTAATGGTGGTTTTAAAAAAAATTAATTATCACTACATTTTGCAAAATTAATTACCAAATTAAATACTTATTTAAAAATAAAATTTTGACTTACCGGGCAGCAGTTACCAGCTTCGACTAACAATTATACCTAAATAATTTAGAGTTAATTAAGGATTATTGAGGAGGCATTTCGATCCAGGTGAATAAATGTAACAAATGATTTATTTATTTATAGTTGTCATACAAATTCATCAATATCAACAGCGTTATATCGCATTTTGCCCAATTATATTGCCACGTATGTGCCAATTTTAGTCGTCCTAATTGCTAACCCAATTTTGTATAAGTTATCCACGAAGGACATGGAGCGTTTAATCACTAGCAGCTTGGGCCAATTTACCCGAAAAGAACGTGAAGTTATGGATACCATAAAAATGAAATTTTCACTCATTAATTTGGTGTTTTACATTTGTTGGATACCAAATTTAATAAATGGCATTTTATTGTGGAGTTTATGGTTTCAATTGCCTATCAAGGTCATTATAAGTGTCTGGTATATTATGGTATGTATTTATACTGATTTAAACGTTATTGATTTATAATTTCCTTAGGCAAAGTCTAAACAAAAGTTAAGCTCGATATTTAAACGTAATTATACGTCTTGAGTGATATCTACTAATATAAACGCGACATATATATTTTACTATTTTATATAAATGTATATAAAGAACTATTGTAATCATAAAAAATTCAAACTCGATATATGAGCGGATATACACGTCTTGAGCATTCCTAAGCTAATACAACTATTTTAACTCTATAAACGTCGTTAAAAAAATGAATATAAAAATTTTGTTACTAAATGCAGTATTTGGTATCACTAAACAGTATATAGCTGCAGTTCCACATTATCCTATGTCCATTATACACCTGAATTACCTTCTAAGCATTATATTAACCCTTTATAGACATCGTTTAATATAAAAAATTCAAATTTTGTCCCAAAATAGAAAATTAAATTACGTATTTGATATCACACAACAATTTCAACTTGATATTAGACCGGAAATACACGTTTTAATTACACTGATATTTACTATTTTAACTCTATAAATGCCATTACAATATGAATATTAATTTTTTATTTACTAAATACAGTATTTGGTATCACAAAACAGTATATAGCTGCAATTACACATTATCCTATGTCCACTTTACACCTGAATTACCTTCTAAACATTATATTAGCCCTTTATAGACATCGTTTAATATAAAAAATTCAAATTTTGTCCCAAAATAGAAAATTAAATTACGTATTTGATATCACACAACAATTTCAACTCGATATTAGACCGGAAATACACGTTTTGAGCATTCCTACACTGATATTTACTATTTTAACTCTATAAATGCCATTAAAACTATGAATATTAATTTTTTATTCATTAAATACAGTATTTGGTATCACATAACAGTATATAGCTGCAGTTCCACATTATCCTATGTCCACTATACACTTGTATTACGTTCTAAACATTATATTAACCCTTTACAAGCATTCTTTAATGCTTAAACCTTAAATTTGGTACATGAATCCTAATTAAATTAAATATTTACAACACAAACCGGTATAAGTTGAATTTAGCTTCAGTTCCACAGTATTCTATGTCCAGTGGTTGTATATATTACGTTTTAAACACCTTTATAGTATGTTTATTTAAGTATAAACCACAAAACGGTATAGTATAAGCAACAAAACCCAAATAAATAATTATATATTTATTTAAAAGACAATTCTAATTATTGTTTAACCTTTTCAGGCTTTTATTAACCCTTTACAAGCCCTTTTCAACAGTTTGGTGTACCGTAGATGGACTAAAGGTACGGAGAAAATTACGATGCCTTGTCATTTAATTTGTTCGAATAGGGCGCGGTTAAATACTACACTGGTAGCTTCAAATTCAGCTAGTCAAACTTCTAGCATAATTAGGGAGGAAAACTTACCTTTGCTGCGTAGTATACCGCGCGCTAGTATCAATAGATATTCTTAAATATGTTGATTTATCGATATTTATTGATTATGTTTTAGAGGGGGGCATATGCCCCCCCCTTTTTATATTTAGGATAAGGTCATACATTAGTATTAATTTTAGTAATAAAATAATTATTATTCTGTAAGAATCTGTAATATTTACAAATATATATTTATTTAATAAAATACTTGTTATTTTTACATAAAAATATTTAATTTCTATAATTTACAGATGAATTATTACAGATCTGTAAGATACGTAAATAATTTTCTTACAATTTTTACAATTTGTCTTCTATAGATAAGCTTAATAAATTTTTTGTTCATATTTAAAATTTGTGGCACAATGTTACTACAACAAACATAGGTGCATGCACCAATGTCTTCAGCTCGCCATACGTATTAAAAAAATCGCATTTTATTTTTATTAATATTATAATTAATTTAGAATTTATTCTTTCAAAGAATTATTTGAAATTATTCGGTTTTGATTTTTTTTTAATTAGTTTAAGCATACGTATTAAGGGGGATAAATTTTTTAGGGGAAATTAGTACTTACGACGAGCTAAAAATTGTTTTAATACTTATAAGTGCACGCACCAATGCCTTCAGCTCGCCATACGTATAAAAAAAAAACGCATTTTATTTCTAATAATATTATAATTCATTTAGAATTTATTCTTTCAAAAAATTATTTAAATATATCGGTTTTGAATTTTTTTTAATTAGTTTAAGTATACGTATTAAGGGAGATAATTTTTTTAGGGAAAATTAGTACATACGACGAGCTAAAAATTGTTTTAATACTTTTAAGTGCACGCACCAATGCCTTCAGCTCGCCATACGTATTAAAAAAAAACGCATTTTATTTTTAATATTATAATTCATTTAGAATTTATTCTTTCAAAAAATTATTAATAAATTATTCGGTTTTGAATTTTTTTTTAATTAGTTTAAGTATACGTATTAAGGAGGATAAATTTTTTAGGGCCAATTAAATTAAAAATGCGAGGAAAATTAATACATACGACGAGTTAAAAATTGTTTTAATACTTTTAAGTTGCACTTACGTTAAACTACAATATTATGAAAATAAAAGTATTGATTTTGTAACCTTTCAAAAGCGCTTTTGACTCAGCTAGCACCATGACTCGACTAGAAATTTGTCCAAAAAAATATAACACTAATATTAAAAAAATATTTATTTTTTCAGCACAAATAATCACGTTTTATGCCCAACGTCTTTTAACGTAACATTAGTGACGTCTTTAACGATCATTTCCGCAATTTGCCAGGCCATTTCCTCCTTACTTTTAGTTTCCTCAACATTTATCAACTTTTTCACAACTTTCGTGATTCGTGACTCACCGCGTCGGCCGGGGTTCGGTTCTACATCCGTTTCGAACCGACCCAGGTCGGTTATCCGTCCGAAGGACAACCTACGCGTCTTTCTCCGTCGCCACAACGAATCAGGGTCATACAATTGCCGAGTATCAATACACATATCATGTTTTTTTGATTTTTCTTTCGGGAAATTTGAATTCGCTAATAAAGTGTTACTATATTCGGAACTTCCGTCCGAATTCGTACGATTATGGCCTCTATTACGTAAACCATAGGTTTGTACTGTGTTAATTAATTCCGATAGGTATTTAAAGTAAAGTTGCGAGGAGACAAATTGTTTTAAATAGTTTTTCTCTAAATAGTTTTCTATTAATTTAACAGGGGTAGCAAAACAGTTAGGGTAAATGCCGTTTTCATGACAAATATTCTCTTCGATGATAAAACGAATTTTATCTGAAAAACCTAAAGGGCACGTCGCTTGCAATGAAAAATATTTATCATATAAAATAATTGCGTCGTTTTGCGCTTGGGTTTTGTCATAATTGTCACTTAGTCCAGCCCTGAAGTTTAACACAGCTAACCAAAACTCTAATAATGCGCCTAGGCGCTCCTGCTCTAAAAACTCAATAAAATAAAACAAAATCGCCTCATTATACAAAATATCTTGCAAATTCAAGTTTCCAGAAGTTAACACATCGATTTGATATTTACAATTATAATTACTACGCAAAAACAAATCATAATATTTATTATTTAAAACTTCAAACACATAATTTTGAATATTATCAAAACAATGTAAATCCATAACACCGTTCACACTGCAAATATTCTCAATGATCTCATTGCGCAACGCGTCTGGGCACACAATAAAATAAACGCTCTCTAAAGCGATATATTTTTTAAATATACGTAGCGCAAAATCGCTCAAAACGCTACTAAATCTATCACTAATATCGCTAATTTTGGTCTCCTTTAAATCTAATTTATTTATTTTATTACTAATATCACTAATATCACGATAATCCATCGAATAGTCGAACAGACTGTTTGAATCCGCGGTAAACGAGTCACAATCCGTGCTAAGCGAGAGACTGTCATGGTCGGGCAACTTTACCGACGTTAAGCGAGTATCTGTATCACTGTCTGTTAACGAACGAAAATACTGTATGTCCAAATAACATTTTATATACTTTAAACCGTCGTGATTGTCTAAAAACTGTATAAAGTAACTCTGAGCGTTTTTATCCGTTAATACTTCACTTAACGTCTTAGAGAGCCTTGAAGACTGCTGTGTTTCGGTATCTATTTGAAATAAAACCGTTTTAAACCATTACCTATTTAAATTGTACATGCATTAAACTTAAAAAAGAACCCTTACGGTGCACACTGGGTGATTTTCACCCCGTGGGGAGAAACTACATTAATAGAGGTATCGTTAGAGACAAAAATCAGTAAAATAGCTTGTGTCGTTTCAGAGTTATTCGGGCTCAAAGTTGAGTCACCCCAGTGTGCACCGATCGATCGAAAAATGTAAAAATTGTGGTAATGTACCATTTTTGGTATCCAATTTTCATTTTTTGTACAAAAAAATAATGAATTATTTAATAAAATTAACTATAATTGTGTAAAATAAAGTAATAAGTGCTTTAAGTTTACTAAAAAAAAATGTTTTACTTTGTAATATCGAGTAATTTCTTCCCTTTTCTTTTTTTTTTTTTATATAATTTGGAACGTAAACTATGTAATTATGAGGTTAATTATTTTTTAGTATTACTTAAAGTAAAGTTATAATTATTTGAATTTTTTATTTTTTATTTAAAGTTTACTTAAATCAGTTAAAGCTTTAAAAAATCAATTTTGGGCCAATAGAACTCGAGTTATAAATTAGTTTAAAATGCAGGAGGGTGAAAATCACCCAGTGTGCACTAATCGCGAGTAAAATATTACGTAAACTATGTAATTTTAATTTAAAGTTTAATTAAAAATTGTAAAAAATATACAATTTATATATTTTTTTTCTATTACTTTAAACTTTTACACAGTTAAAGCTTTTAAAAAAAATTAATTCGGGCTAATAGAACTCGAGATATATTAGTTTAAAATGCAGAGGAGTGAAAATCACCCAGTGTGCACTAATCGCGAGTAAAATATTACGTAAACTATGTAATATTATTTTTAATTTAAAGTTTAGTTAAAAATTGTACAAAAATATACAATTTATATATATTTTTCTATTACTTTAAACTTTTACACAGTTAAAGCTTTTTAAAAATATTAATTCGGACTAATAGAACTCGAGATATATTAGTTTAAAATGCAGGAGGGTGAAAATCACCCAGTGTGCACTAATCGCGAGTAAAATATTACGTAAACTATGTAATATTAATTTTAATTTAAAGTTTAGTTAAAAATTGTACAAATATATACAATTTATATATTTTTCTTCTATTACCTTAAACTTTAAAAAGTCTAAGCTTTAAAAAAAATCAATTTCGGGTTAATAGAACTCGAAATATATTAGTTTAAAATGCAGAGGAGTGAAAAACACCCAGTGTGCACTAATCGCGAGTAAAATATTACGTAAACTATGTAATTTTAATTTAAAGTTTAGTTAAAAATTGTACAAAATATACAATTTATATATTTTTTTTTCAATTACTTTAAACTTTTACACAGTTAAAGCTTTTTAAAAAAATTAATTCGGGCTAATAGAACTCGAGATATATTAGTTTAAAATGCAGGAGGGTGAAAAACACCCAGTGTGCACTAATCGGAGTAAAATATTACGTAAACTATGTAATTTAATCCATAATCTGAATATAATACGTCGTAGACCGTGGGGTCAAGGAGGCCCGGTGTGCCCTATATGCATGCAACATTCAAACAGTGCGCAAGCAAATATCGAACTCCCCGTGCAGCAGAGGGGCCAACGAGGCCCGGTCTGCCCTATGTGCCACTATTTAAGGTTAGGTTTACCCAACAACTATTAAATAACTAATAAATAAAAAGCAATTTGTGGGTAAATCCCCATTATTTGTGAATTTGATACAACATGCACATTCCCAACAAAACATTAGATCATATACCTATAACAGCACAGTCGTCATATTCCAGAGTTGGGAAGCTCGGATTTTCGTGTTTACAATCGAAATTCCGAGGTTCCGAACTCTTTTGGAGGACTGAAGAGCCAGTGTGTTGAGTCTGACCTGTTAAATATAAGAGTAAACCTTCAAATTTGGACAGTTTTGGGTCTCGACGACCGGATTACCTGTTCTCTTGAAGAACTGGAACATATTTCATAGTCACAAACACTTATCAAACACTAATACAACAGCAAATTATCGATAATTCATCGATGTATACAATTAAAATCACGGTTTAACTGATTGTTTACAAGGGGCACATTACGTTTTGACATGACATATTCCACCTTCCATACAACACAACAACATGGCTGTTGGCTGCCCATGGTCACCATCGTTGCCATGCGCGAGAATTATATCAAAATATATAAAATTGTTTCGTATAAAAGTTGTAGATAATAATATAATTAACAAATATTTATAATAAAATAAGTCTCTAACTTCTACCGTTTACGAAATATGAATTAAATAAATAATTAAAATGTATTTTTTTTCCTAAAAATTATTTTTTAACAAAATGTTTTTAATAAAAGTTGTAGATATAAATATAATTAACAAATATTTATAATATAATAAGTCTCTAACTTCCACCGTTTACGAAATATGAATTAAATAAATAATTAAAATGCATTTTTTTTCCTAAAAATTAATTTTCAACAAAATGTTTTAAATAAAAGTTGTAGATAGAAATATAATTAACAATTATTTATAATATAATAAGTCTCTAACTTCTACCGTTTAGGAAATATGAATTAAATAATAATTAAAATTCATTTTTTTTTTCTAAAAATTAATTTTCAACAAAATGTTTTTAATAAAAGTTGTAGATAAAAATATAATAAACAAATATTTATAATATAATAAGTCTCTAACTTCTACCGTTTACGAAATATGAATTAAATAAATAATGAAAATGTATTTTTTTTCCTAAAAATTATTTTTTAACAAAATGTTTTTAATAAAAGTTGTAGATATAAATATAATTAACAAATATTTATAATATAGCAAGTCTCTAACTTCTACCGTTTACGAAATATGAATTAAATAAATAATTAAAATGTATTTTTTTTCCTAAAAATTATTTTTTAACAAAATGTTTTAAATAAAAGTTGTAGATACAAATATAATTAACAAATATTTATAATATAATAAGTCTCTAGCTTTTACCGTTTAGGAGATATTAATTAAACAAATAATTAAAATGCATTTTTTTTTTCTAAAAATTAATTTTCAACAAAATGTTTTAAATAAAAGTTGTAGATAGAAATATAATTAACAAATATTTATAATATAATAAGTCTCTAACTTCTACCGTTTACGAAATATGAATTAAATAAATAATTAAAATGCATTTTTTTTTCCTAAAAATTAATTTTCAACAAAATGTTTTAAATAAAAGTTGTAGATACAAATATAATTAACAAATATTTATAATATAATAAGTCTCTAACTTCCACCGTTTACGAAATATGAATTAAATAAATAATTAAAATGCATTTTTTTTTCTAAAAATTAATTTTCAACAAAATGTTTCAAATAAAAGTTGTAGATAGAAATATAATTAACAAATATTTATAATAAAAGAAGTCTCTAGCTTTTACCGTTTAGGTGATATTAATTAAACAAATAATTAAAATGCATTTTTTTTTCAGCCAAAAGTTACAAACAAAAGTTATAAACAATAATAAAATAAACAACTTTAGTCATTAACTTATTTTAATTACTATTACCGTTTTCGAGATATTAGGAAAAACATGAATGTATTAAATCCCAAACGTGCTACATGCTGCATTCTACCGGCAAAAGTGTGAACTAAATAAAAATGATTGAAATATTTTGAGTTAAAACTCAAATTTCAAAATATGTAAAAATGTTTGAAATAAAAGTTGTAGATACAAATATAATTAAGAAATAGTTTAAGTAATAAATAATTCTAACTCCTATTGTTTAGGAGATATTAATTAAAATAATAATTATTACTAACTGTAAGATTTCAGCAAAATAGTTTTAATAAAAGTTGTAGATAATAAATAAATAAATAATTATTGTAAATAATAAAAGTTTGTAACTGTTACGGTTTTTGAGTTATATGCAATAATATTGTTTATGAGATATTATTTAAAATAATGTGTAAATATTAATATTTGGACAAAATGTTTTAAATAAAAGTTGTAGGTAATAAATCAATTAACAATTATTGTACATAAACAAATTCTCTAACTCCTATAGTTTACGAGATATTAATTTATTATTAAAAAAATATATATTAAAATCAACTATTTTGTATCTAAATAAAATTTACACAACTTAATTCTCAAAAATTGTATGATTTATAGGTACTCCCGTCTTAGGACGGGTTTTACTCTTGGCCAGGGTCAAAGATACTCGAGTTTTTTTACTGAAATACTCGAGTTTTTTATGTAATGGTTTCCTGTGCAATTTTATGTTGAAAATATAGTTATATACAGTTAAAAAATGGTAGATTTTTTATTTTTTATTAACAGTTCGAAGACCTGCAAAGAAATCCCTACCAGTTAACCTCTTAGGCCAACGTCCTCATCACGAATCCTCAAGAATACGCAACAATCGCCATCGAGCACTTGACCAGTACAGTAGTGATATTAATAAAATGGATTTCAACGTTGTTGTTTTTGTATTCATCATCTGCTTTTTACCTAATTCGTGGCAATCTCCTTACAGAAGTCGGTCAAAAAATCGAAACAGTGCCCCAACGTACGACCAAAAGCAAACCGGGGAATACAACATACAATTACATCTGAAAGACTTTGAAGTTGTTGCATTACTATCGGACTCGGCCTTCGGCGACCTAGGGGTAATTATTTTACGTTTATAATACTGTACGAGTACCTAAGAATACCTACGAGTACCTAAGAATACCTACGAGTACACCTGGGGGGTACTCGAGGACCACTAGAGTACACTAGAACACCTACAGATACCCTGAAGCACCAAGAGTACCTCCGAATACTTAAATAATTTCAAATATCGTGTGTCTGTAACATTCTCGGATCAATAAGTGTTTTTGTCGTCGCCCTGAATCCCAAAATATATATAACTCACTTGTCACTCGTAAGACTAAATTTGTGCCCTTTACTCCTCTGAAGTTACCGGACCGATTCACACCAAATTTACTACACATATTATTTAACATCGCATTTGAATCCACTCGCAGTTTAAATCCAATCGCTCGTATACTTCCCGAGTTATAGGGCCCCAAAATTTAGAGCCCCCCTTAATACTGCCCTTATAAAAATAATTAAAACACTCAAAAATTCTACTAATAATTCTAAGATACTTTATATCAACAAGATTTTTTCATATTGTTAACCTAAAGGCCATAAAAAATTAAATTATGTATTAAAATTTTGAATTTTAAATATTCGAGATTATTCAATACTTTGCAAGTGTTCTATAAAGTTTCTAGGTGGTTCAAGAATATCCCCGAGTATTCTAGAGTATCCCCGAGTATTCTAGAGTATTTCCGAGTATTCTAGAATATCCCCGAGTATTCTAGAGTATCCCCGAGTATTTTAGAGTATCCCCGAGTATGCTAGAGTCTCCTCGAGTATTCTAGAGTATCCCCGAGTATTCTAGAGTATCTCCTGGCTAACATGAAATATATAAGTTCCCCCCGTAAAAGAAATATTTATTATAATTCCACATATCCCGGATTACTTTAGGATTACGAGTACAATTATGACTACTCCGAATTGACGGTTAAACCTGGATTACACCAATCCACAACTAAACGTCCAACGACATCGTTGTCAACGTCGAGTACAGGTCCAATTGAAGCCACGTCAACTAAGGCCCCAATCGTAGAGCCTAAACCGTCGGAGGCCCCCATTCTAGAGCCTAGCGCTGTTCTAACTGAAGAAACTACTGTTAAATTAGATTTAGATCCTGAAGTTAATGTAACTAAGGAAATTATAGAGAAAACATCGAATGTTTCGACTGAGATTCTTGTAAAAGGGCCGATTGAGAGCCTAACGATTTTAGATAATAAGGATGTGGAGGTAAACCAAGAGGAGGAACATATGCCTATTGTTGTGCACCGGAAGTGCGCTAGTGGGTTCACCAGGGACAAGATGGGCCGCTGCCGAAGAGTCCGAAGACCCCAAGCACCGTTTTCGTAGGAATAAAATCGCAAATAATTAATTAAATGTAATAAAAATATGTTTTCAGATTCGGTATATCTCGATTGGCCACTTTGGCCTCAAAGTTACGGCAAAAAAATGAATCCGAAATAATTGAGAATTCGTCTGCGGAGGAACAATAATATTTATTTAATTATTTACTAATAAATTTGCCATGAAATAATTTAATCAATTTTTTAGCTAATATATTTATGTATTGTATTTTTTTTTTCTATAAATAAACAATTTTATATGTATTAGCTTTATTTATAAATCCTTGTTTTTGGTACTAATATGAAATAAACATGCTTAGAACCACTGGTATTCATAAATACAGTTATATATATAAAATATGTACACGTATATTTAATATACGTGTATATAATTTTTATTTTTTCTTAATAAACAATATTTTATGTATTTTGTGTATATTTATTAACCCTTTTTATGCGCAAATATTAAATACACATGTTTAGAACCACTGGTATACATAAATACATTTATATATACATTATATACACGTGTATTTAAATATACGTGTATATAATGTATATATACTATATTATATACTGATATTATTACTAAATAAAATTACAGAAACATGTTTAGTACCACTAGTACTTATATATATTAATGTACAAGCACCAATACGTCCAGCTTCTTGTTAATAAGAAAAATAAATTAAATACACGAATATTAAATATACGTGTATTTAATTATTATTTTTCTTATTAACCAATATATTTATTAGCTCTTATTTTATGCACAAATATGAAATACACATGTTTAGAACCACTGGTATACCTAAATACATTTATATATACATTATATACACGTGCATTTAATATATATATACGTGTATATAATGTATATATACTGATATTATTACTAAATAAAATAAAATAAACATGTTTAGTACCACTAGTGCTTATATATATTAATGGGCAAGCACCAATACGTCCAGCTTCTTGTTATTCAGAAAAATAAATTATATACACGTATATTAAATATACGTGTATTTAATTATTATTTTTCTAAATAAACAATATATTTATTAGCCCTTGTTTTATGCACAAATATGAAATACACATGTTTAGAACCACTGGTATACATAAATACAGTTATATATACATTATATACACGTGTATTTAATATACGTGTATATAATGTATATATACTATATTATATACTGATATTATTACTAAATAAAATAAAATAAACATGTTTAGTACCACTGGTGCTTATATATATTAATGTACAAGCACCAATACGTCCAGCTACTTACTTGTTATTCAGTTAAATAATTACGCCCGTATTTTAAACCTTTATAATAGTTAATTTTATTTTAAAAAAAAACATGTTTGGTACTACTGCTTATTTTATATATAAATGTATGCATGTGCTATTTTATATGTAGCCATGGTTACTACATTTACAAAATTGTTTCATAAGAGCAATTAAACAATTTTTTAACAACATTTATTACATGTTTTATGTATATATTGTTCCGGATAGAATATGGGAAGGAGTGAACTAGATTCTGTTTATGATATGGGCACATGGTGCCTACAAGTTCACCTAATATACATTTATTCAAATTGTGAAATTTTTTGTGGCCCCTAGGTTCACAATTTGAAAAAACTTCGTCGACATAAAATATCTTAGATTATTTAGTAGAAAATTCGCATATTTTTAAAAATTTACTAAGGGCAGTATTTAGGAGGGTTTCAAATTTTGAGGCGCTATAACTCTGGACCTGTACAGTTAATTGCATTTAAATTGCAATAGGAACTTCACGGGCGTAGACATTATATGTATAACAAATTTCATTAAAATCGGTCGGGTACCTTCAGAGTAATTACGTCTACAAAGTTGGTCCTACGAAAATCGAGCGACATAATGCAAAATTATACATTTTATAATCTTTTTGTTAAGAATTTGTTTTGTTTCGAGAATGTTACAGACGTACGACGAGCTAATTGTCACTAAATAGGGTATGCAGCGTGCTGAAGGCACTGGTGCTTTATGTATTACGATTGTTTGTTTGTATTTAATTAATCGTAGATATTATTACAAAAACAATTGTTAAAAGTAGAAATATGAGATATGAAAACGTTCGTAAATAATAACAAATTAATTGCAATTATATATTTAATCGTTGAATAATTAGGTGATTTTACAATAGCTTTTCTGAATTAAACACGGGTTTTTTTCCGAGTTGAACGCACCGTTATTCTTCGCAATATTTATACAGAAAATAAAAAATAACGACACGTTAAAAAAAAGTGCAAAAGACAGTTAACCGTTATATATAAACTAAACAATCTGGCCATCATCAACGGTCAGTGCTAGCAGAATCTTCCTCGAAGCAAGATGGGTATCACCTGGTTTGCAGTGTTAATAATAAGTGCCGCGGTCGCCAGGGGCGCGCCTAGTGTGAAATACGACCAAAGACAAGAGGGCGACGTTAACATCCGTGCCGACCTAGAAAACTTCGTCATTCTAATCATCCCAACATCAAACTCAGGCAGTATGGGCCTATTAGACATACTAACAAAGTCTCTCCCACGAAAAAACGCGTTCAAACATTTAAACAAGCACCTAGACTCAAAGAGCCCAATCGCACCGGTGCCAGTGCAAGACGACCCCAGCGAGCACTTCATCGAGTCGAAAACCGCGCCGTATCACGTGGACATCAGCCGCACCCGCTCGCACCTCGCCAAGTTGCACCCTAACACTCAAAAACTATCGAATGCCGAAGTGTTAATAGCACACTCGCCTACAGTGAGCCTGGCCAAACGCGCCGAAGGCTCAAGGTCACGCCGAAATATTATTATTGAAGCCACCGACGATTTAGAAGCCCTGGTTATGCCACTGGACAAACAGAAGAAAATGACGAATAGAAATGGAGAAAATCTAACTTTACTAGGGGCAGAAATGGACCAGTGTGGCCCAGACCAAAAACGGGACATTATGGGCATTTGTCAACTCATTAAACCGTAATTTATATATTCATAGCATTGTTATTTGTAGAATAGAATTTACATTGTATCATTGTGCCAAATTTGTACACTTAAATAAATTATTTGTTTCATTTTCATTTTTATTAGTAATAAAGTATAAATATAATTCATTATGTATTTCATTTATTCGTCTTGGTGTCCCCTACGTAATAATCCTTGTAGTTGCTTTACAAGGTGCAGTTTAGATCTAAAACAAGAAATTATATTAGTAACAGGTCCCTATTTATAGGGAAACAAACAATTAGCCTCTTTTTACAGCTTGTTTCGGTTAAAACAGAGTGAGCCTAGCTGAGATTTTGGGTAAAAAGATTACAGCTATTATAACTCGTATATACGTGTAGAAATATCAAGGTTATTCTAGTGCGGGGCCACGCTACGCGATGCCCGCTACTCCCCTAGCGTTTGCTGGGTAAATATAACGAATGACCGTGCTCACGCGTGTTAACCTGTTGAATCGAAAACTATTTACTTTTAGTTTATTTAAAAACTAGGGAACAAATCGAGTAAAATGATTTTATTGTTTTTATTTACTTTTACAACAAGCGTACTAAGCACCTATGCGTCCAGCTCGCTTGCGAGCACCAGTTTTTAATTATTATAGCCTTTTGGTGTTAACAATTTGAACAACTGTTTTAGATATAAAAGTTTTACAATTCTTGTAGATTATTTTGATAAAAAACAAGTTTAGGTGCAACGCACCTATGCGTCCAGCTTGCCTTATAAGTAAAGCGATGCAAACAGCGGTTTTTAATTATTATGGCGTTTTGGTTAACAATTAGAAAAGATGTTATAGGTATAAAAAGTTTTACAATTTATTGTAGATTATTTAGATAAAAAACAAGCTTGGGTCTAACGCACCTATGCGTCCAGCTCGCCTTATAAGTAAAGCGATGCAAACAGCGGTTTTTAATTATTATGGCCTTTTGGTTAACAATTAGAAAATATGTTTTTGATATAAAAAGTTTTACGATTTCTTGTAGATTATTTTGATAAAAAACAAGTTTAGGTGCAACGCACCTATGCGTCCAGCTCGCCTTATATAAGTATTGCGAAGCAAGCATCGGTTTTTAATTATTATAACCGTTTGGTTAACAATTAGAAAAGATGTTATAGATATAAAAAGTTTTACAATCTCTTGTCAAGTATTTTGATAAAAAAACAAGCTTAGGTCTAACGCACCTATGCGTCCAGCTCGCTTTATAAGTAAAGCGATGCAAACAGCAGTTTTTAATTATTATAGCCGTTTAGTTAACAATTAGAAAAGATGTTATAGGTATAAAAAGTTTTACAATTCTTTGTAGATTATTTTGATATAAAAACAAGCTTAGGTGCAACGCACCTATGCGTCCAGCTCGCCTTATATAAGTAAAGCGATGCAAACAGGGGTTTTTAATTATTATAGCCGTTTAGTTAACAATTAGAAATAATGTTATAGATATAAAAAGTTTTACAATTTCTTGTAGATTATTTTGGTAAAAAACAAGCTTTGGTATAACGCACCTATGCGTCCAGCTCGCCTTATATAAGTAATGCGCTGCGCGCATCACTTTTTAATTATTATGGCGGGAAGTATACGGGTGATTGTATTTAAATGGGAAGCACCAGTGCATTCAGCTTGTGCATATATAAATATTACTCTATATAATTGTAATTTTAATTACAAATACCTTGTTTTGTGGTTATTGCGTTTCCTTATAACGTTGTTGAATGATGTTGGGTCTTCCATGGTTTTATTACCTTTAATGCCTTTATTATGAGTTTTAGTACCGCGGAATAAATCCAGTAATGTCGCATAAGATAATAGGGTTTCTAGCGGCGCTGTTACTATCACCATTCCCTTCATGTGTATCTGATAATTCTCAGTGCCATTCTGCCTCTGATCATACACAATATCTGTGTCTTCATTTTCTTCAACTGGCGCACACAATCCGTAGATACATAAAGATGCAATAATGATGGTGAATAATATGTAATTATTGAAGTGCATTGTACTTGTAAAGGTCACTGTTATTCACTTATGTTGGAGCAGTCAAGACTGCGTTCACATGGATATAGATGAGCAAATGAATGGCTTAAATAGCAGATGAACTGGTAAACTGCATTATTAAAACCGGATTGAGTTTTATTTGAGGTCAACATTTTGCAAAACAGTTATGTTGTTAAAAACAAAAACATTAAAACAAAAAAACCGTTAATTATATTTAACTATTTTACAAACTAGCAATTATTACTAGCTTTGCTGTCGTTAAAGAACGAGCTAAAGCAATTAGTTGTGTGTCTGTAGCGTTCTCAGATTAAAAAAATGTTTCAACAGTTGTTGCCGTGGTTTCTCGAACTATTATAAACATTTATTATTTATTCTGACAAAAAAACAAATAAATATCAACTTTTACTTGTAAACCATTAATAAAAACAAAAATAAATAATAATCCTGATCGATACGATGTACCATTTTCGAGTTATCAACTTCATAACTCGCTAATTCAAATTCTATCAGTTTTTCAACAATTTAATCGCCAGTTATGGAATCAGCGTAGTCAAATTAATCTAAATATATATCAAACTCAAAAATATTTATGCGTTTTTTTTGCCGAAAATTTCGTAAGGGGTACCCCTTGCCGTTTTTGCGAAAATCGACGTTTTTCACTGTTTTTCACGCGGTTTGCTGTCGAGGTCGTAATATTAATCCAATCAAGTTGAAAAAATTTGACAATATACACCAAATATAGGTTGTTTGACTGTCCAAATTTCAATTTTCTATCTTTTATAGTTTGGTCGGAAAAAATTCGCAAAGTTTGATAAAAATTTCCAGTTTAAAAATTTCGTGAAATGTGACCAAAATTTTTTTTCTTTTCAAACCGGCTGAAAATAAGTTTCTAGAGTAATTAAATATCGGGGAACTCAAAACTGTTAACGGCGGCTCGATACGATGCACCGTTTTCGAGTTATATGGAAATTCGACAATTTAATTAGCATTTTTGGAATCAGCGTAGTCAAATTAATCTAAATATATGTTAAACAAGGGAATAAATAAATAAATATGTATTTTAATTAAAATTTTATTTGATGAATAAACAATATACAATTTATAATATTGTAATTCAAACCAGTGTAAGTGTGTAATGAGAATAAGTGTTACTTTACAACAATTTATAGAGTCATTGATAATTGAGTTATTAACAAACATTAATATTGCGTAACTTATCAATAATATTAACATTTTTAATTGTCATAGAAAAATATCTATTTCTTAAAAGCCATAACGTGTGTTTAAAGCTAAAACAAATTATATAATAACTGAAATAATAGACTGAGTAATAAAAATTATTGCTTGTATTACAAACGTTGAGTAATTAAAAATAATTAAGATTCAATAGGATAATGATCAGTAATATGATGTAAAAGAGACTCTAAAGCCGTGGACGGTGTTTTTGAGTACTTCCGGCGCCATAACATATTGCTCAAAAACGATTGAACTTCGTTTTGAGGATACGTTTGAGCGACTTCACAAATATGCACCGCAGGTTCCCATATTGTTGCTAAATCAACATATAATTATATAAAAATAATTAATTTATTATCAAACCGCCCAAAATATACCTAAATTCTGCAAAATTGTGCTCCTAGAAGTATTGTGCAGCATTAAATCTTGAATACTGACAACCGTTGGGTACTTTTTGAGCTCTTTAAGTTCAGAATATGAGCAAACTTTTGAGTTGGGATCCGCTACTAATACAGAACCAGGTTTTACCATAGCTTCTACAACGTTTAGAGCCTCCATTTTCGCAGCAGCTATGTCCGTGTTGCTCATAACGTGAAACCAATAATTTGTAGGATTGTTCTATATATATACATTAAATAAATGCATGAAATCGCAATTTTACAATAAACATAACGCTTATAAAACGATTTAGGGCCGAAAGATAATAAATACAACGTTGAAAATACGTTATAATAACGCGTTTAAAACTACCGGGTTCGGCGCTCATGTTATTAGCGCATGAGCAATGCTGCTGCCTTATACCAAATAAATTTGAAGGTGTACACCTCGTACGAGCTTAAAACGCGATTTTATACTAAAATAGCGCTGTTTAATCGCAGAAAAGTAGTATTACATTAACTTAAACAGCTATTTTAACGATTAAGTGTAAAACTACAATCGCAGATATTGAATTAAACTTATAATCGTGTGTTAAAAATGTGTTTTTCGTAAGGCTAAAATCCCGTATTTGTCTGCGCATCGGCGCAGGCGCTGCAGCGTCTAAATCAAATATAAAATACACGAGTGCATGATGAAAATCGCGATTTTATAGTTTAAAAGCGATGTTTAATAGTGTAAAAGTGGTGTATTATTGAATTTAAGTGTACATTTAACGATTTAGTGCAAAATCACAATCGCAGATGTTGAATTAAACTATAAATCGTGTGTTAAAAATGTGTTTTTCGTAAGGCTAAAATCGTGTAATTGTGTGCGCACCGGCGCAGGCGCTACAGGGTCTAAATCAAATAGGAGATACACTAGTGCATTAGAAGATGAAAATCGCGATTTTATAGTTAAATAGTAGTGTTTAATAGTGTAAAAGTGGTGTATTGTTGAATTTAAGTGTACATTTAACGATTTAGTGTGAAATTATAATCGCAGATATTAAATTAAACTATAAATCGAGTGTTAAAAATACACTAGTGCATTGGAAGTTGAAAATCGTGATTTAATTGTTAAAAAGTGGTGTTTAATCGAGTAAAAGTGGTGTAATGTTGATTATAAGTGGTGTAATGTTGATTATAAGTGGTGTAATGTTGATTATAAGTGGTGTAATGTTGATTATAAGTGTTAATTTAGCGATTTAGTGTGAAATTAGAGGTGTAGATAGTAATTTTTTGTTATTATACACATTATATGTAGAAATTATGTATTTGTAATAATAATTATGAGTAAGACGAGTGGTTTTTTTTTTTTAAATAATTCCTCTTACCTTCGCCTCTGCCAGGCATAGTATTTGGATTGGATTATTATTTTGTAATTCGATATTAGATCCAGATATTTTTGAGCATCCATCAGGGTATAAGTCGACAATCACTACAGATCCTTCGCCGCCCATACGGAAACTACTTTTGTGCGCTTGTACATAGGTTTCGGCTATTTTCTTACAGGCGACATATAATTTATTTATTATATGTACTTTTACCGCTAAATCACATTTAAATAAATACACATTGGTATAAAACATTTGGTATTTACAAATTAACTAGTAATATATTCTTAAATTAACGGTACAACACATTTTTCTATGCGCCCAGGCGCAAATGCATCCTAAAAGGCCTCAAAAATCTTAGCTTTGATCCTTTAAAGACAGATCCTATATATATTATAACTAAACAACATATTTTTGATGCGCTCAGGCGTAAATGCCCCCTGAAAGTGCCTAAAAGGCCTCGAATATCTTACCTTTGATCCTTTTAACACAGATATAGACATATATTAAAACTAAACAACATATTTTTGATGCGCCCAGGAGCAAAACCCCCCTAAAAGTGCCTAATAGGCCTCGAAAATCTTATTTAAGATGGATATATATTAAAACTAAACTAAACTAAATATTTTTGATGCACCCAGGCACAAAGTGCCTAAAAGGTCTCGAAAATCTTCCTTTTGATTCTTTTAAAACTGATATCGACACACAGATATATATTAAAACTAGATAACATATTTTTGATGCGCCTAGGCGCAGAAACCCCATGAAAGTGCCTAAAAGGCCTCGAAAATCTTACGTTTGATCCTTTTAAAACGGATATAGACACACAGATATATATTTTTGATGCGCCCAGACGCAATTACCCCCGGAAATTGCCTAATAGGTCTCAAAAATCTTCCCTTTGATCCATTTAAAACGAATAGACACACAGATATATATATATATATATATATATATATATATATATATATATATATATATATATATATATATATATAAACTAAACATTATATTTTTGATGTGCCTAGGCGCAAATGCCCCCTGAAACTACTTAAAAGGCCTCGAAAATCTTACCTTTGATCCTTTTAAGGCAGATATAGACACACAAAAGAATACATATTAAAACTAAACATGTTTATTGTATTTACAAAATGTTTACAAATTACTTTTCTTTTTTTAATACTTACATAATATATCCACTAATTCCCGAGATGGTACATCCTTGCACCAGCCTAAAAGGATTCTAATACAGGTGGTAAGGCTGCATTTCGTGTTTTTGAAAAAGGAGTCTTCCCTAATCGGCCTTTTTCGCATACATAAACATATCCATTGGTATTTGTCTAAAATGCGGGCGTGGGTCCATTGCATTGGGATGTTACAAGAGGTGTTTTTATCGGCATTTGTGCAAATAAATGTACGCTGAATTAACCCCATATCTTTCAGCCATTTACATAATTCTCCCTCGTGGCCCCGGGATAGCATCGGCCTTATTACATACTGATAAAAACCGGGCTCGCTTTAAATAATTAATTAATTTTTATTTCTTATACGAATTAACATTTCATTTTGTTTTGTGCCTAACTTTGCGAGACTAAGAAATGAGTTAGAGCAAAAGTGATGCTTATTAAAGTTGTAGATAATTAAATTTCCAACAACTTTTATTTGAAAAGTTTAGTAAGATAATTCATATTTAAGAAATAAATCACGGTATAAGTTAAATTATTTTATTTTAATCACAATAGTTTCCGTTGTACGTATAAAAAAGAAAAATTGATTATACGGGTATTTAAATTGAAAATCAATAGCATTTTAAGAACGTAGGGTTAAGAAACTATAAAAATTAACTAAGCTTATTTTAATAATTATTTAATTTATATATAAAATGAATAACGAAATTATTATATATATATATATATATAGAAAACGAACCCAATATTATTTAATGCAACAAGTTACCACTTACTTATCGAGTTCTTCCAGAGTTAACATTGATGCATTAATTTTAAATTGATCTAAATCTACTTTTATCGATTCAACAACTTCCATTGTTTATAAAAAACAATTAAATTAAATTACAGAAATAACAAAAACTAAACACGACATTTAACCGTGTTAAGCGTCAGTCGCCATTTTAAAACACGCATTTCTAGGTTATATTTTGTCCCAAAAATTTCAAAATATTTTATTTCTACAAGATTGTTTTATATTGTTAACCCTAAGGCCGTAAAAAAAATTATATTTTTATGTCTTAGACCATTTTTTAATTATTAACCAAATTACTAAGAGGTGTGGTTTTTAATATAAAAAAGTAATTCAATTTTGTTATTTATTTATTTATAATATACATAATTAAGACAATATCGATAAATTCATAAATTCCTCCCGTATTCTATTATACTCCGGTTTTCCCTTTAACTTATCCAAATCCTCATAAATTTTCTTCTGTTGAAACTTCGTCAGAAATTTAAAGCAGCTTCGCATCGACCCCCCCGTGTATATAGAATGTATTACTACATTTTTGTCCCCAATTATATTAATAAATGGCAACGAACTAGCGACAATTTTATGAGGTCCATGCCGGACCCGAACTAAAGCAATCCGGAGTTGTGGGTTGCAATACTTCGCGAGGAATCCATTTCGGATAATCGCATTCCCGAAATCGCCATGAAGTTGCTGCACCTTCTTAAATATCGCCTTCATCACTCCTTCATTTGTTATTTTGAACCCCTCTAGTTGTCTTAAAGGCTGAATCGGGATTATTTCTAGTACTAAATATCTAAAAGTTAGGTTAAAGCAACCATATCTTGATTTTAAATGGATTTATACCGATTCTTAAATCTAACCATGGTTTAAAATTGATCTGAACCGTTTTAATTATTTAGAACGTATTTATTTGTTTGAAAACAATAACCATAACAAATACTCAAACACAGCTACGTCATTTCCCGCCTTTTTAAATATTTTCAAAATGAGTCCAAATATCCCTAGTTTTTAAATACATGGCAAACATAAACTAGAAAAGTTGTTAAAATGTCCGTAGTACACATTAATAATGTATATTTGTTCTACGTTCCCTGAAATTTTGAGCTCAATTGCTCTAAAAATGTAGAAGTTATACTAGTTTTAATTTCTAATGGATCAAATTGGGTAGTTAAATTTGTGTTAGTTTGTAATAAATAGTTCAGTCGTTTACACACAGATAGCGCCACTATCTCGTGTTTGACGTTAATAATGTATATTTGTTCTTTGTTCCCTGAAATTTTGAGCTCAATTGCTCTAAAAATGTAGGAGTTATACTAGTTTTAATTTCTAATGGAGCATAATTGGAAATTTGAATTTACGTTAGTTTGTAATAAATAGTTCAGTCGTTTACACACAGATAGTGCAACTATCTCGTGTTTGACGTTAATAATGTATAGTTGTTCTATGTTCCCTGAAATTTTGAGCTCAATTGCTCTAAAATTGTAGGAGTTATACTAGTTTTAGTTTCAAATGGAGCAAATTGGAAATTTGAATTTACGTTAGTTTGTAATAAATAGTTCAGGCGTTTAGACACAGATAGCGCCACTATCTCGTGTTTGACGTTAATAATGTATATTTGTTCTATGTTCCCTGAAATTTTGAGGTCAATTGCTCTAAAAACGTAGGAGTTATACTAGTTTTAATTTCTATTGGAGCATAATTGGAAATTTGAATTTACGTTAGTTTGTAATAAATAGTTCAGTCGTTTACACACAGTGGCGCCACTATCTCGTGTTTGACGTTAATAATGTATATTTGTTCTATGTTCCCTGAAATTTTGAGCTCAATTGCTCTAAAAATGTAGGAGTTATACTAGTTTTAATTTCAAATAAAGCAAATTGGGAATTTGTGTTAGTTTGTAATAAATAGTTCAGTCGTTTACACACAGTGGCGCCACTATCTCGTGTTTGACGTTAATAATGTATATTTGTTCTATGTTCCCTGAAATTTTGAGCTCAATTGCTCTAAAAATGTAGGAGTTATACTAGTTTTAATTTCTAATGGAGCAAATTGGGTAGTTACATTTGTGTTAGTTTAGTCGTTTAGACACAGATGGCGCCAGCTATCTCGTTTTTGACGTAGGGAGACTGATTTGGTGTGTACTGTCCTCGACTTTCCTCTACTTTTGGCACCGTCTTAGGACTAAACTGGTTATTTATTTCATGTTTAAATATATGCCTATATTTTATTTATTTATTATTCTGTTCTATTAGCAATGTTTAGCACTAAATTACTAGTAATATAGTTAGTAACGTTATATATTTAATATATATATATGCTAAATTTTTTATTTATATATGTTTAATATATAAAAAATGGCGAAATATGTGATAAAATTCGTAAATAAATAGTGCATTGATAAGATAAATTTATTTTTGGTATAGGCCTTATTGAAAATAGTTAAAAAATGTTTCCTATTGTTTATATAATTACCATAATGCTTAAACAACAAATATATATTTATATAATCAACAGTTGGGTTATCACTTCGTAGAGGTCATATTACTATAGAAAGTTACGGCTTTTATTTTCATTTAAAATGCCAGAAATATATTTCATTGGTGTTGACGTTGGCACAGGGAGTGTTAGGGCAGCCCTAGTTACAAAAGAGGGTAAAATAATTAAAATTTCAACTTGCCCCATCGAGACTTGGACCCCCAAGCCAGATTTCTACGAACAAAGTTCAGATAATATATGGCTAGCTTGTTGTACAGTCATTAAGGTTAGTTTTATAATTAAAATTAACAATTTAAGCCCCTTAAACATATTTATTTATTATTATAATAATAGGAAGTAGTAAACGGGGTAAAACCTGAGTTAATTAAAGGTCTTGGGTTCGATGCCACATGCAGTTTAGTTGCAATTGGCAGTAATGGGGGGCCTGTTACTGTTAGCCCCACTGGTAAGTTTAATTGTGCATTAAAAGAATCGACATTTTTTTATTTTATTTAAAAAGGTAATAATAATCAAAATGTTATACTGTGGATGGACCACAGGGCCCAAATTGAAGCCAATATTATTAATACAACGAATCACCCCGTTTTGAAATATGTGGGGGGGAAAATATCCCTTGAAATGGAAATACCAAAGTTAATGTGGCTAAAGCAGCATTTAAAGACAAGTTGTTGGGATAAAACGGCTTTATTTCTTGATTTACCCGATTTCCTAACTTGGAAAGCCACTGGTTGTGAGTCTAGGTAAAGTACATGAGTGCGAGAGAGATGGTTAGCGTACTGGTAAATTTTGGAAGTAGTTTAAATGTGGCGCTATTTCATTGAAAATTGGTGAACATATACTACATTAAAAGGGAAAATCAACGGGAAACTGTAAGATTCTCTAGCTTTTCTAGTTTTCGTAAAAATAAATATTTTGTACGAATCCCAGCAGTTCTGGTAAATTTGTGAATTCTATAGTAGTTTAAATGTGGCGCTATTTCATTGAAATTAGGTGGACATATACTACATTAAAAGGGAAAATCAACGGGAAACTGGAAAATTGTCTAGCTTTTCTAGTTTTCTTAAAAATAAATATTTAAGAACATTTTTTTAACCCAACGTACAATAAAATAAGACAACTGTGTATCTGTGTTCTTAGGAAGTTAATTCTAAAATTCTTTAAGGTCCTTATGCTCCTTAGTGTGTAAATGGACTTACGAGATACACTCAGACGGCACCGACGGCTGGAGTGAGTCATTTTTCCAACAAATAGGCCTTACCGACTTATTAGACAATAACTGTAAAAAAATTGGCCGTATAGTACTGCCCCCTGGTGTCCCATGTGAAGGGGGGCTAACTCCTACAATTGCCGAACTACTAGGTTTAATTCCAGGTACTCCTGTAGGTACTTCCATCATAGATGCCCACTCAGGTGGCTTAGGCATGATTGGATGCTCAGTGGATTCAATCCCAAATGATTTCCATACCCGATTAGGTAACTGGAAATACTTACAGACACATAATGGAAATAAATCACTTTTAACACACCTTCAGGATTAATTTGCGGAACTTCTACTTGTCATATGGTAGTTAGTTTAACGCCTACGTTTGTGCCTGGGGTTTGGGGGCCTTATTATAGTGCTATGGTGCCTGGGATGTGGTTGAATGAAGGTGGCCAAAGCGCTACTGGTAAACTTGTTGATCATATAATTCAATCGCATCCTGCTAGTAAAGGTATCGAGAGGAAACTTGGAAGTGATATGTAAGCGAATTTTGAGGGTTTGCTAAAATAAGAGATAGATGCGTGAAGCGCGATTTGCTATCTTTGTTAGTTTCGCTAGAAACTTCAATTATCTTTCAACCAGTATAATAGGGGTATTGTATAATTTGTGAATTGTGATGTAGTTGAAATTTTGAGATATCGAGCTGAAAATTGGTGGATATATACTACATTAGTAGGGGAAATCAACGGGAAGCTGAAAAATAATCTAGCTTTTCTAGTTTATTTTTAAAAAAATATTTAAGATTTTTTTACTAAACTTATACAGTTTTTTTTTGAATCTAAGTGATTAAATGGAATAATTTGTTCTGAAATGTAGGCATATTCAGGAATACTTAACTAATGTGTTATCCGATTTGGCTTTAAAGCAAAAATTACTATCTGTATCTATGCTAACGAAAGATTTACATATCTGGCCTGACTTTCATGGTAATAGGTCCCCCTTAGCTGAGCCTAACTTAAAGGGAATGGTTAGTTTACTTAATACTGGTACACTTAACTCTTCCAATAACTTAATTTCCCATAGATTTCCGGACTTACGTTATCAGATACAGAGGAAAGTCTAGCAATTTTATATTTAGCAACTTTACAAGCGCTAGCGGTAATATTTAAAATAAGGGACACTAAAGCAACACAATAAATATGTTTTTTTAATTTTAGTACGGCACAAAACACATATTAGAGCAGCTTAAATCGTCGGGGCATCGCGATATTTTCTCAATTTGTATTTGTGGCGGATTAAGCAAAAATCCATTGTTTATTCAAATACAAAGCGATGTTTTAAATTTGCCAGTGTTAGTACCAAAGGAGCCTGAATCTGTGCTGTTAGGGGCGGCTATTTTAGGGGCGTATGCCGCTGGGGTCTTTCCTAACATGAGGGCGGCTATTCAGAACATGGCTGGGGGGGCTAGTTTAGTTAAACCGGGGTTGGAGGCCCATATATTTCATTTAAAGAAATATGGGGTGTTTCTCAAAATGTTGGAGCATCAAAATGTTTATAAAACTATAATGGATGCATAATTGTGTATTAAATAAAAATTGGGGGGGGGGTTTTAAAATAAATTGGTTTCTTTTTTCCCCTTTTCCAACAATCTCTCGTGTATTTGGTCCCCCTGAGTGCGGCCCTGTGATGGTATGACGCATGCGTTAAGCGATAGGTCGATGTTTCGCAGCCAATCGTTTGCTTTGCGGGGACAAAAGTGCTATTAGAACCTGAATACAACTGAATACAGCAAAACCATAATTTTGTTTGTTCACTGGGCAGGCTGTCGTTATGTTAACGCGAGCGTAGCCCCGCCGAAACTTGCCTACAACTACAAAGAAAAAAAAAACGTTAAAAACCGTTTTGCTCAAAGGGCCATATTTACTATATTAGTGATATACGCGTTACTACGAAATTAGTGATAAAAAGTGCTTGGATTATGTGAATTATGTGATTTTATCGAGTTTTTTTACACCAAATTGACGGTTTCATAAATAAAGGTAATTATTATTCAAATAAACATAGTTTTAATTCGTATTTATCGATAAGGTTTATGCCACCCGTTAGTAAATGGACATAGAATATTTACCCTCCTCTTAAAAGTGGTTGAATGCATTTAAAACTGTTATAAACATAGTTTTCTAATTAATACTATATATATATAAGGTTTCTGCTACCCCATGTTACCCTATAATATAATGTGGACATAGAATAATATGCACTTTAAACAGTACTACACTTAAAAGGGGCTGAAAGTCTAATAAATGTATTTAAAACTGGTATAAACATAGTTTTGCAATTAATACTATATATATATAAGGTTTCTGCTACCCCATGTTACCCTATAATATAATGTGGACATAGAATAATATGCACTTTAAACAGTACTACACTTAAAAGGGGCTGAAAGTCTATAAAATGCATTTAAAACTGGTATAAACATAGTTTTGCAATTAATACTATATATATATAAGGTTTCTGCTACCCCATGTTACCCTATAATATAATGTGGACATAGAATAATATGCACTTTAAACAGTACTACACTTAAAAGGGGCTGAAAGTCTAATAAATGTATTTAAAACTGGTATAAACATAGTTTTGCAATTAATACTATATATATATAAGGTTTCTGCTACCCCATGTTACCCTATAATATAATGTGGACATAGAATAATATGCACTTTAAACAGTACTACACTTAAAAGGGGCTGAAAGTCTATAAAATGCATTTAAAACTGGTATAAACATAGTTTTCCTATTAATACTATATATATATATAAGGTTTTTGCTACCCCATGTTACCCTATAATATAATGTGGACATAGAATAATATGCACTTAAAACAGTACTACACTTAAAGGGGCTGAAAGTCTATAAAATGCATTTAAAACTGTTATAAACATAGTTTTCCAATTAATACTATATATATATAAGGTTTTTGCTACCCCATGTTACCCTATAATATAATGTGGACATAGAATAATATGCACTTAAAACAGTACTACACTTAAAGGGGCTGAAAGTCTATAAAATGCATTTAAAACTCATATAAACATAGTTTTGCAATTAATACTATATAAATATAAGGTTTCTGCTACCCCATGTTACCCTATAATATAATGTGGACATAGAATAATATGCACTTAAAACAGTACTACACTTAAAAGGGGCTGAAAGTCTATAAAATGCATTTAAAACTGGTATAAACATAGTTTTGCAATTAATACTATATAAATATAAGGTTTCTGCTACCCCATGTTACCCTATAATATAATGTGGACATAGAATAATATGCACTTAAAACAGTACTACACTTAAAGGGGCTGAAAGTCTATAAAATGCATTTAAAACTAGTATAAACATAGTTTTGCAATTAATACTATATAAATATAAGGTTTCTGCTACCCCATGTTACCCTATAATATAATGTGGACATAGAATAATATGCACTTAAAACAGTACTACACTTAAAGGGGCTGAAAGTCTATAAAATGCATTTAAAACTAGTATAAACATAGTTTTGCAATTAATACTATACAAATATAAGGTTTCTGCTACCCCATGTTACCCTATAATATAATGTGGACATAGAATAATATGCACTTAAAACAGTACTACACTTAAAAGGGGCTGAAAGTCTATAAAATGCATTTAAAACTGGTATAAACATAGTTTTGCAATTAATACTATATATATATAAGGTTTTTGCTACCCCATGTTACCCTATAATATAATGTGGACATAGAATAATATGCACTTAAAACAGTACTACACTTAAAGGGGCTGAAAGTCTATAAAATGCATTTAAAACTAGTATAAACATAGTTTTGCAATTAATACTATACAAATATAAGGTTTCTGCTACCCCATGTTACCCTATAATATAATGTGGACATAGAATAATATGCACTTAAAACAGTACTACACTTAAAGGGGCTGAAAGTCTATAAAATGCATTTAAAACTCATATAAACATAGTTTTGCAATTAATACTATATATATATATAAGGTTTCTGCTACCCCATGTTACCCTATAATATAATGTGGACATAGAATAATATGCACTTTAAACAGTACTACACTTAAAAGGGGCTGAAAGTCTATAAAATGCATTTAAAACTGGTATAAACATAGTTTTGCAATTAATACTATATAAATATAAGGTTTCTGCTACCCCATGTTACCCTATAATATAATGTGGACATAGAATAATATGCACTTAAAACAGTACTACACTTAAAGGGGCTGAAAGTCTATAAAATGCATTTAAAACTAGTATAAACATAGTTTTGCAATTAATACTATACAAATATAAGGTTTCTGCTACCCCATGTTACCCTATAATATAATGTGGACATAGAATAATATGCACTTAAAACAGTACTACACTTAAAGGGGCTGAAAGTCTAATAAATCCATTTAAAACTATTATATACATAGTTTTCCAATTAATACTATATAAATATAAGGTTTCTGCTACCCCATGTTACCCTATAATATAATGTGGACATAGAATAATATGCACTTAAAACAGTACTACACTTAAAAGGGGCTGAAAGTCTAATAAATGCATTTAAAACTAGTATAAACATAGTTTTGCAATTAATACTATATAAATATAAGGTTTTTGCTACCCCATGTTACCCTATAATGTAATGTGGACATAGAATAATATGCACTTAAAACAGTACTACACTTAAAAGGGGCTGAAAGTCTAATAAATGCATTTAAAACTAGTATAAACATAGTTTTGCAATTAATACTATATAAATATAAGGTTTCTGCTACCCCATGTTACCCTATAAATATGCACTTAAAACAGTACTACACTTAAAAGGGGCTGAAAGTCTAATAAATATATTTAAAACTGTTATAAACATAGTTTTAAATCATATTTACTTAATTTTTATCGCTTTTCGTCGCCGAAAGTAAAAATAATCGATAGGACCGGAATAAATCAATTTATTAATTAGGTTTAAATATGTATGTATGTCCAGCTGTTGTTGGTACCACATGTCATAGACGTAGAAGTATACAAACTCAACCCTTATTACGTCAGAATCTATTATATTATTTACATAAACACACAGACGTGTATTCCCGTTACATTCGTATAGGAAAATAAAATAGTTAATTATTCATTTTATTGTTTATAGACAATTAAACTTAAAATTCTGATTGATTATATTGAACAATTAAAACTAATAAACTACAATCAAGGCGAAAGTTGAATATAATGCGCTTCGCTTATTATTAATTTATAACTAGATTGCCTAGAAAAGCGCTGGCCACTACAAATTTCTTATTAGATATATTGTCGACTGCAATTAGAAATCATGTTAGCTTAAGTGACCATTCACACTGTTACTAAACACAATGGACTACTAGCTATTTTACTAAAACCATAATATATATATATATATTTTTGATTCAATTGAAACCGAGTATTGTATGTCTGTACCGACGCAGGGCATTCACATTAGCGTTCAGACCTTACAGCGTTGCCAAACCGGGCGCAATTGTCATACCAACAGTGTCCAATCTAAAATTACGTGCAATAAATCTTAAACAATGATCTAATCGACAAAGAAGTCTAAATTAAACTAAACTATGCATGAATAATGTAGCTAAAGTTAAACCGTGATTAAATACGGTCCTGGATGGCCTGAGGGGCCGAAAATTCTTCTGAAGGTCGACTAGTTATTAAAAAAAAACACCTTCAGGTTACCGTGTACCTGGGCTAAGGCTACGGAATGTTTTTCATTTTGTATTTGCCGAACATTTGTAACATTCAAATATCAAGGAGAAATATACACATTTCAATGTGAATTGTTTGCTCAAATTAGTGAAATACGACACTGCAATGGTCGTAATGGTCGTAGTTGACTTGTAGAATTTCAGTTTATTTGTGGAAAACCGGTAGTAACATTCGCGCACAAGTCTCAACTAGTATTCCATTGCAAACTTGAAACAGAATATATTTGCTTTATCTAAATATATTTTTACTTATAAATATATATATATAAAGGATAGTGTATGTCTGTTATTACAGGCAATATAGTTAAAAACGTAAAAAGACGACAATAATAAATTAATAATAATTATTGAATTGAATTCAATTCCATGTATTTTATTTGTTTAAAAATACATTTGCAAAATTCGCCACCCGGTAAATTATTCTTTATTCTGTGTATGATATGGGCACACTAGTATAAGTCGAGGCCATTCCAGCCTTTAACTATTTGTATTACACTGCAACTTGAAAAACTACTATTTTCTTATAATTTTAAACAAATTTAAAACAAAAATTCCGATATTTTATTATGTTTATGATATGGGCACACTAGGTATAAGAGGCCTTTCCAATCTTATTCAGTAATAAATATAACTATTTGCAATACTCTGCAATTTGAAAAACTACTATTTTCTTATAATTAAAAACAAATTTAAAACAAAAATGCCGATATTTTATTCTGTATATGATATGGGCGCACAAGCCTTCTTGGGTTATAATTATAATTATTTGTAATACTGGCAAGTTGAGAAAACTTATTTTAAACTATAATATCTTTATTAATAATTTAAAACCTATTTGAAAGTGAAATTCCGATATTTTATTATATATGTATATGATAAGGGCACACAAGGCTACTCCAGCCTTCTTCAGTTATAAATATAACTATTTGTAATACTCTGCAAGTTGCGAAAATTTAATTTAAACTGCAATATCTTTATTTATAACTTATAACTAATTTGAAAGTAAAATGCCGATATTTTATTATATATATATATATGATATGGGCACACAAGGCTACTCCCGCTTTCATTGGTTATAAATATAACTATTTGTAATACTCTGCAAGTTACGAAAATTAAATTTAAACTACAATATCTTTATTAATAACTTAAAACTAATTTGAAAGTAAAATGCCGATATTTTATTATGTATGTATATGATATGGGCACAATAGGCTACACCAGCTTTCATTGGTTATAAATATAACTATTTGTAATACTCTGCAAGTTGCGAAAATTAAATTTAAACTACAATACCATTATTAATAATTAAAACAAATTTGAAAGTAAAATGCCGATATTTTATTATGTATGTATGTATATGATATGGGCACACAAGGCTACTCCAGTCTTCTTCAGTTATAAATATAACTTTTTGTAATACTCTACAAGTTGCGAAAATTTAATTTAAACTACAATATCTTTATTAATAATTTAAACAAATTTGAAAGTAAAATGCCGATATTCTATTATGTATGTATGTATATGATATGGGCACACAAGGCCACTCCAGCCTTCTTCAGTTATACATATAACTATTTGTAATACACTTCTATTTGAAAAAAAAATTAATACAAATTGTTTATTTATAAATTAAAACAATTTTGAAAGTAAAATTCCGATAATTAACATAATTTATTACGTTTATTTAATGAAAGAAATGTATATTTGATTAGTGCTTATACGTAAACTAACATCCACACGACCATATGTCCACATGTCATCTATTTTTAGCCTGAAATCTTTTATTATGGTCATAGAATCTCTTTATGGGGTATAGTGTTTATAATTCGTTCAGCTGCTATACAGAGTGCGACCAGTGGTCCTCAAACTGCATCAAAACCCGTGTCACCTCATACAGGGCCGAATTAAACAAAATGTTCCCGCTGCATCAACCCTAATATCCAGTTACATATATAATGTACATAAAAGAAAGTCCAGTGCAGGCCACACCTATTTTTGTTTAATCAAAATGGAAGCCATTGTTAAACAAAATGGCCGATAACAACAATAGATGCATGAACCATAATTCCGTTATTAACAATAACGTAAAAAGATCCATTCAATGTGTTGTGGCGGTTGATTAGTTTTGTGACCTAAACAACTAGTCAGTTGTGACTTCGTCACCACTGGAGGGGGAACCGTTACAGACACACACACCCCTTAGTGCAGCAATTTTAAATAAATAATGCTAATTTTTGTGCTAAAATTATTTCCGCTATTGTTATTAATAATATATGATTAAAACGAGCTACGTTGTTATTAAGATAGTTCCTAGTATAGGTACACTGTTAAAAATGAGTATAATCTTTACATAGAATTCTAATCGTTTTCACATTGTGGTTTTTTCTTATCATTTCTTATCTAATCGAAATGGCGAATAACAAACGCATAATTCACCTTTTTATACGTAATATTCCGTATATTATAGACGATTTTTCAGTAATGGGTAAAGCACTTCCGGTTGAAATATACCCTATTGCAATAATAGGTTTCTCTTCCGGCATTAAAAAAATAATAAATAAGTAATTTCTATTAATGTTTTTTACACATACAAAAAGTGAAATTGTTTAAGATAATTCTCATAAATATAGTTTAATTGTTGCAATATAATCGTTTATTTATGTTAATAATGTTACGTAATTGTTTTCCGTTTGAATTCTAATTGGGGTTCCCCTTCAAATGGGAACTGGAAGCATTATTGCTTGTACAATTGCGGCATTGTTTTCAATTCCAGGATTTGTTTCAAACAATAAATTCTAGATACTATTTTCTTATAATTTAAAACAAATTAAAAGTACAATTCCTATATTTTATTCTGTATATGATATGGGCACACATTTTAATATTTATCCTAACTCACAGATAAACACACACACACACCTTCAAATGGGAACTGGAAGCATTATTGCTTGTACAATTGCTGCATTGTTTTCAATTCCAGGAAATTTTTCACAACAATAAATAATAAATATTTTAATATTTATTATAACTCACAGATATACACACACAGACACACACAGACACACACAGACACACACAGACACACACACACACACACACACACACAGACACACACACAGACACACACACAGACACACACACACACACACACACACACACACACACACACACACACACACACACACACACACACACACACACACACACACACCTTCAAATGGGAACTGGAAGCATTATTGTTTGTATAATTGGGGCATTGTTTTTTTTTTTTGCGCAATTTTGATTTTTGAAATTTTACGCAACAATAAATAATAAATATTTTAATATTTATTCTAACTCACAGATATACACACACAGACAGACACACACACAGACACACACACACACACCTTCAAATGGGAACTGGAAGCATTATTGCTTGTACAATTGCTGCATTGTTTTCAATTCCAGGAATTTTTTCAAACAATAAATACTAGTTATTTTAATATTTGTTCTAACTCACAGATATACACACACACACACACACACACACACACACACAGTTACACACACACAGTTACACACACACATACACACACACACACACACACACACACACACACACAGCCACGCACAGACGTCTTTTCTTTGAGAAATAGTAAAAATGTGTTCAAAACAGTAATTTCGATTAAAATGTCGAGGCCGCCCACAATACTTTCCTTTATTCATTAAGTATAAGCAAATTATTATATTTATCTCTGATATAAGAAATAAAAATAAATAAATGTCACGTAGGTGTGTGTGTACTTAATCTGGATTTACAGTATGAATGGTGGGTTTATATACAATTAGTTTATAAACTTATAGAAATAGATTTGCATCATCAGGTCATTGACAGACCTTTGGGTCATTCGAAATGCAGCGCAATACGGCACACTTCCGTATTACATAGAAATACGAACTTAAACATTAAAATAAACGTAATAAATTGTAATACCAAAAGACAATTAACAACGTGCAGGAAGTTATGTTTGTCGGTGAAAGAATTTGCAACAGAATAGATTTTCAGGTCTGTGGGTTTCGTCTACACGGAAACGTCATTCATTGCATATATATATAGTTGTTAGAAATATATATATCTTCAATTTATATATAAATAATTTTCCCCTAAATCGTACCATGTACGAGATATAGACGTATAAGATGATGTTTACCAAAGGAATTCGAGAAATTGGATACTTGCCATTTTTCCAGACATATTTAAGAAAGGAATTCCTGAAACATCGTAAGATTTAAATATGTTTACTCTTTTAACGTTTTTTAAGTTATGGATCGTCTAAGACGTCCTTGAGGCAGTTAAGCTCCAATGATCTTAAAGCAGGTTATTTTTTAAATTAAACAGTCATTGGTGCATGTACAGGGCCGTATTAACACTAATTGTACACTAGGCGCGAGCCTAGATGCCCCAGCGTTTATAAAATCGATCAAAATTAAATATAACATTAATTTTATGAATGTAACATGTTTGGAACCACTGGCACTGTTACAGACGCAATACGAGATAATCCGATATATTACGAAAATAACAAATATGATTCATATTCTTATTGGTGTCAAGTTTCTGTGGTAAGGTTAACTTTATCAATAATACGTAGAAGAAAGCATCTTGCACTTGCAAATATTAAATCTGCGGGCACCCCCTTAATCCGTGCGAATTTACATATATTTTTTTGTATAGTGTATCTATTACATATGATACAATATCTTATTCTCGAGGTCTAACTTACATAAGATCATATTAAACTCAGAATGTATTGTTTAAATAATTAACATATTCATATAATTATTATTCAACCTTTAATGTACTTTCTTATAAACTATAGTGAAACTTTTGTTATTAAGGAAAGGCAATAATTCATTAAATCTGTAATTTAATTTCTCAAGATGATATTAGAAAGTTGATTAATTGACTAATAACTAGCTTAACCCGTGGGCACAACGTGCCCATACCATATAAACCCCTTCTTCATCAAAATAATAATAAATTAAATTTTAATACAATTTGCCATCTCTTTAAAATTGCAGTAGTTCGTATTTTATAAATAAAGCGTTCTACACACACATTCACATATATACACAAACACCCGAGTATATATATATACATATATATTTAATGGTTTTCGTTGCCCCACTTTCCGCTAAAGTACAATCGATTCAAAAGTGTAATAAATCTCCCAAAATGTTGGCACCGAAAGGGTTAATAAGTAACGCTGGAGTGATTTGTGCAAAGTGGTCTATAATCTAGGTCAACCAAATTGATTTTTCGCCAAGGACATTTTTGACAACAGAACACGCATTATATATGTTTTCGCAAACTGTTATTTTAATTAAAACTTCGCAATTACGCGTAGGATGGCAAAAACCCGTAGGCTACTCGAATTTGTATAATTGCGAGCTGAATGCATTGGTGCCTGTATGCTTATTTAATTTACATAAATAGGGCTAAATTTGTGATTATCACAACTTCCTGGAAGTAAAATAATAACAGTATTGCCATTGTACTCGCAATTGTATAATTGCGAGCTGAACACATTGGTGCCTGTATGCTTATTTAATTTACATAAATAGGGCTAAATTTGTGATTATCACAACTTCCTGGAAGTAAAATAATAACAGTATTGTCATTGTACTCGCAATTGTACAATTGCGAGCTGAAAGCATTGGCACTTGTATGCTTATTTAATTAGCATAGGTAGGACTAAATTTGTGATTATCACAACTTCCTGGAAGTAAAATAATAACGAGCTGAACGCATTGGTGCCTGTATGCGTATTTAATTGGCATAAATAGGGCTAAATTTGTGATTATCACAACTTCCTGGAAGTAAAATAATAACAGTATTGTCATTGTACTCGCAATTGTATAATTGCGAGCTGAACGCATTGGTGCCTGTATGCTTATTTAATTGGCATAAGTAGGGCTAAATTTGTGATTATCACAAGTTCCTGGAAGTAATATCTAAATGCTTACTAGATTAAATGAAATATTCGGTCGACATGGAGGTTGAAACCTCTCCAAAAGACCCGCAAAATGAAGCTCCAAACCTGGAAAGCGAAGCACAAAGCTCTCAAAAGCAAGAAGAATACACGTCACATACGCCTGAAACTGAAACAAATGAGGATGCACAACCAACTCCTCAAACTGAAACAATTCCTCAAACCCAGGAAACTCCTGACGCCCTAGTCCCTGAAATAGAGAAACTTACCCCTTCAAAACATATTTCCCCAATTCCAGTACTAGTACCCCAGAATACTGCATCTAACATTGTGGAAAAGCCCCCTGAGAATGACCTACAACATCTGGAAAATACTTCCCAAACTCATATACTTGTGGAATCATCCCCTGAAAACAATGGAAAAGTAGTGGACCAAATCGAGAATAAGTCCAAACGGAAAAGTATCAACGAGGAAGACGACCCCAACTCGACAATCCACGGCTTCAACGCTTCAAACATTACTGTAATTGAGCGTAAACTCAACATCAGTAATGAATCCGAAGGCAATAAACAAGACGGTAGTGACAGCGGCGTAGAAGTAAATTTAAACGAAGGGGCCCTACAAAGGGCCCTTAGCTCCAATAGTGGCGGCTACGCCAGTAGCTACATCGAAGACCCAGCCCAATCATGCAACTCCAGCTTGATAAGTTGTTGCTCAACTTTCGAAGACGCCTACGATTTACTAGCACGAAAGAACTCCACCCTACTAGAAGACATGAAACACCAATGCGATTTAACATCAGAAAATGGAAGTGAAAGTAGTTCAGTAACTGGAAGTAACTCCTCAAGACCCACAAAACGTTTAAACACAACAGGGGCCAAAAAAAAGGTTGCTCTAACTGAACCAGTTAAATCTCCACGTGTTTTCCATTTAAATACACCAATTGGAAGTAAACGACCTTGCCAAAAGACTACCCAAGAAAGATCCAAGTCTAAAGAACGTAATTTGAAAATAAATACACCTAGGCCATCCAGTTTGAAGACGAACACCCCACGCCCAAAATGTGACCCAGAGAAGCTAAAACCAGTGCGAAGCACTTCCACAACACGAAATCCAGTTAAAACACCAGTAGTCACACCTACCGACGATGGAAGGTGGCCTTCTAACCGAAACACAACCATGACCAGGTCATTTCGTGGCACTAGTGGCACTAGTGAGACAATTAAAACTAGGATACCTAACGATTTAAAAGCAAATGACTCCAAGAATACGTTTGATAAATATGCAACACTTCCACGTCGAAGACGTGAACGCTCCGCAGATAATATTCGGGATTTACAATCCAGTCGAGATACTAGTCAAACACGAACGCTTCGTAAACCAAATTCCAGGGAAAGTACACCGGCGAGAACACTTCCACCGTATCCAAAACCGAAGAAGGCGCTAAAGACGAAGATTTACCATGAGACTTCGTCGCAGACTTGTGTTACAGTTGAGGATATTAATAAAGCTTTTGCGGGTATTGGAGTTATACCGGTGAATCCTTTCGATGTGGAGACTTCTGATTCTTGGGTGCAATGTGATCGAAGACACGAGGATGTTGAAGTACTTCAGGCGCAATTGAAGACTGTAATGGAGATGAATAATGTGTTGGTGCACGAAGCGAAAGGGCATAAAGAGTTAATTGTGGCAATGGAGCAAAAGTTGTTATTGGAGAAAGTGGAGAAGAAAGCTATTAAAGATGAATTGGAGAAGAATATGCAACGAGTCCAGACAATATTAGGACAAAGTGAAGGTAATTTGTCTAAATTAATTATAAGTTCACTTGGGCCAGTCCGCCTCTGTGTTGACACACTGCCGTGTACGCTACGTGTACCGGCAACTGACGCTGCCCTTGCCGGCATGTCTCTCGCGCTTTCCCCCTACTATTCCATATTCAATAGTTTTTATTATACACGCTTTATTTTTAAACTAATCTAACTCAAAATTTAACTAAATATACTAGAATAATATACATTTACACTAGTTACACTTAAAATTTAATTACTTTAGTAGTTCCTACTTAAATAAATAAATAAGTGACACATTTTAGTTTTTATTTACACGCTTTATTTTTAAACTAATCCAGCTCAAAATTTAACTAAATATACTAGAATAATACACAATTACACTAGTTACACTTAAAATTTAATTACTTTAGTAGTTCCTACTTAAATAAATAAATAAGTGACACATTTTTAGATGATGATAACGACAGTTTGCTAGTATTAGAATCACGGTTCCAAAACGCTGGTCACGTGATTATAAAGCAAGAAAATGAAATATCTGAGCTACACTCATTGTGTAGAACTTTGAAAAGGGTAAGTTTAAACTTAGATTAAGTTTGTATTTATGTTTAATTATGAATGTTTAGGATTTGGAAAAGAGTTTTGTTACCCAACGATTCTTAGTGGATCAACAACACGAATTAGAAGTTGAAACTGCTGAACTTCAGGAGTTTATGCAAGCTGAAAAATCTACGTTAAGCGAAGCTTTACACGAGGCTGAATTGAAGCTTAAGGCGCAACAGCATAGTATGGTTAAACGGGATGGTGACCTTGACCGGCAACAAGACGAGTGCAAGCATTTGGTTCGGATTAGCGAACAGAGAAGGTAAACTACCCCCTAACTACCCCTTAAGTCAAAATGAGTTGATAAAATCGATGTATATTTAAATTAAAGGCAAGAGAACTTGGCCTTGCAGGCGCGCCTAGGCGCCTTGGAGTCTCGAAGTCGAGATTTACTACTGCACCAAGGGGCAGCTTCGTCAGGTGCTTCAGTAGCCCTAAATGGTTTAATATCTCGCATTGATGGTTTTGTTCAACAATTAATAACTAGTTATAATATCTCCGATAAAGATTTAGAGGTAATTGAGTGCTCCAATCCCTCTAAATGCCTCTAAAAATTATTCATATTATTTAGGACGTAATATTCCATAATGAGGCTTATAGTAACAGTAATAGTAGTGAAGGTAGTCCTGAAAAAAGTAAGAGATCCCCTGAAGACCCTAAAAAGGGCTCTACGTTTGTAATGGCCGTCATATCTGCGATTAAAAACGCTGCTGCGCAGTCCCCATTTGCGCAAAGTGGGAAACTAAATAGTGGTAAGTTGTAGATGAATTGGTAGTAAGGATGATTGCAACAATATTAAATTAATGTAGAAGATCGTTCGGATTCAACTGAAATGCTGGATTCAGAGACTGAACCTTGTTTGATGATGGAAAACGTGTTAGAGGATGTGCCCATTCAGGATGGTTACACCCATAACATGATTTCCTCTTCCCATAGTCTGTTAAAATCGGGAATGTTGGGCAGAAGCGAAAGTTTGCACAATTTATCCCAGGCGATTTTAAATCGCCAATTGTCTGAGCAAGCGCGCCTAGACGGCAGCATATGTGAATCTATGCAAGGCTCCTACAGTGAAACCATGTCGTTATCCGAGATATGCCCTAATATCGACCAAGTCATAGACGCCGATAACTTATTAACGAAATTATTAAAAGTTTTACGAATAATTCAACTAGAAAGTGATACTACCATTTCTGAACTACAAGACGAAAGGTAAGTCCGATTCCTGTACGCATCTACAAAACCCCTAACTGGATTTAATTTAGGAGCGAGTTATCTGAGAAACTTCAGAAGCAACGTGAGACGAACGATCAAGCTGCTCAACAGCTGAAAGACTGGGAGGTTTTAGGAGCACGCCTGAAATCTGAACTAGGAGACCTAATGTCACAACTCTCTGCCAAAAAACAGGAGATTGATGACAATCGAACTGAATTACAAACGCTTCGTCAGCAAAACGAAGTACTAAATCATCTAAACCTCCTGTTATCTTCTCCTAAAGTTCTGGTTTGGTTGTAGCGTTTAAACCAGGACGTTTGTGCATTATCTACAGCTTGCACTAAAGCTGAATTGGAGTTAAAAGTCCAAGATGATGCATCCTTAACTATTTTGAGTAAATGGGAGGAAAATGGAGAAGTCCCCAAGGATGTTCTTGCTAAATTAATGGCAAGGAAAAATGAGGTATGGTAGTTTGCCTTCGGCGTAAATTATAATAATTATTTGGTGGGTGTTTAGATGCCTAGTTTGCAGGAGAAGTTAAATGAGAAGGATAAACAGTTGGAGGAGTTACAATTGGAATTTCAAGCCAGTCGACAAGTGATGGCTGAAAATTGGAACCAGGCGGTGACTGAAGCACGGAAGCAGTACGAGGCGATTGATACAGCACTTGAGGTAATATGCTAACCAACTATTCCAGGTGTTTCGCCACTTTATACTATGTCCTAATCCTCGAAATTACCTTGACAACAATCTTCACCCCCAAAGACCACTTCTGGAAGCTCTAGAAGCCACTCCTTCTTCTCAAACAATTCGCCAAATTGATGACGAAGTCATTCTCCACTTGATCCTTTTATTTCTAATACTTCTATGCAATTCCAGAGACTTCTGCACTTAATTCCTGCATTTCTAACACTTCTGTTCAACCCCCAGAACTTCTGGAGGCTCTAGAAGCCACTCCTTCTCAAGCAATTCTCCAAATTGACGACGAAATCATTCTCCACTTGATCCCTTCATTTCTAATGCTTCTATGCAATTCTAGAGACTTCTGCACTTAATTCCTTCATTTCTAACACTTCTGTTCAACCTCAGTGACTTCTGGAAGCTCTAGAAGCCACTCCTTCTTCACAAGCAATTCGCCAAATTGACGACGAAGTCATTTTCTACTTGATCCTTTCATTTCTAATGCTTCTATGCAATTCCAGAGACTTCTGCACTTAATTGCTTCATTTCTAACACTTCTGTTCAACTTCAGTGACTTCTGGAAGCTCTAGAAGCCACTCCTTGTTCTCAAGCAATTCGCCAAATTGACGACGAAGTCATTTTCTACTTGATCCTTTCATTTCTAATGCTTCTATGCAATTCCAGAGACTTCTGTACTTAATTCCTACATTTCTAACACTTCTGTTCAACCCCAGAACTTCTGGAAGCTCTAGTAGTAACTCCTTCTTCACAAGCAATGCTCCAGATTGACGACGAAGTCATTCTCCACTTGATCCCTTCATTTCTAACGCTTCTATGCAATTCCAGAGACTTCTGCAGTTAATTCCTTCATTTTTAATACTTCTGTTCAACCTCAGAAACTTCTGGAAGCTCTAGTAGTAACTCCTTCTTCACAAGCAATGCTCCAAATTGACGACGAAGTCATTCTGTCCAATTCCAGAGACTTCTGGAAGTTGCAAAACCAGTTCCTTTGTCCCTTTTCAAACATGATCCTGTTAATTCACCTGGGTTCAATCCCAGAAACTTCTGGAAGCGTTTTAGTTCCAATATAAATCCAAATATGGACGCGCCAAATAAGTATTAAATATTCTTCCAGACTTTACATAGTATACAAACAGTGGTACAGCAGTGTCCACCTTTAGCAAAACTGCAAAGGGATTTGGAGGAAACCAATTTCCATTGTGCGTCGACAATGCCATACGTTTCCCCGGATTTTAACGCAAATGCTGCATTATTTAAACAAAATTTGCAACAAGCAACTCCAATAAACAGTATTGCTTAACAGTTACTATAAATATGCGCGCTTTTTCGACTATAAAAGCGGCCTTTAAAAATTAAGGGGGACTTATTTTAATACGATGACGCATTAATTGACGCCCAATTGACTAAGCCGCCCTATTTGGGGGGGGGCACAACGATTTTAATAGCCAAATGTACTGTGCCCCTATTTGGGGGGTACAACGTGTTTTAAATAGAATTATTCTAGTTTGGGGCCTATTTGGGGGGGCATAACGATTTTAATAGCCAAATGTACTGAAGTTGTGCCCTTATTTGGGGGGTACAACGTGTTTTGAATAGAATTATTCTAGTTTGGGGCCTACGCTGAATTTAATTTAATTTGCCACATTTGCTAATAAATATTTTACTATATTTCTATATAATTAAACGTTTGACTTATAGTTTTAACATAAGGCTGATTTTGCCATAACTATTATTTATATGACGTCCACTAATAATTTTTATATATATATATATATTTAATTAAGTGGAAAATTGTATATAATGTAAATAATTGACAAATTATGTAGCCGAATAATTTTTAAAATGTCGTACGACCGAATTATTATATTAAACTGTGTAAATATTTCCCAGTTTATTGCTAATTCCTTAACCCTAAGTGGTTCTTAGTCCCAGAAATACATATTTTAGTGTAAAATTAAATAAAATAATATAATAATACGGAGACTGGGTGGTCTAAAGTGCGATCGATAATACCCTTTTGCGCAGGCTCCTCCACCAAGAGAAAGTTACTGTTTTGCCGCGTTTCTTATAGACAAAGCCACACTTTTATACGTAACGGTTTTTGCTAGAATACTTTTTCATATTGTTACCCTAAACTGTGATATCTAGTAAATTAATAGCGTTTCTGTGATCTATATACTATTTTTGGAACTCTATTCAACCCTTAAGGCATAAGTTTAAGTGTACAAATGGCTAATTTTCGTGTAACGGTTTTTACAAATTACGTGTAAAATTTCTGTGGTTTCGTGTGTGATAAGTGGAGTTAATAGTGTTTTTTGTGAGTTTCTGTTATTTGAAATGAGTGTTTTTTTTTGTGAGTTTCTGTTATTTGAAATGAGTGTTCACAGTTTTGGATTTAGAAATCAACAAGTAGTAAGTCTGAATTTGTGGTATTTGCTTTTAAAATTGTTGCTATTTTGCATCAGGTATTTTAGAGTCGTTTTTAGGTATTGAAACTATAAAATATTGTTGAAGATTTTCCCTAATGTGAAATTCCTTGAAGTAAAACAGAACAAATGCTTTGAAATTTAGGAATAATTGTTATAAAAATGATTTTGTAGATATTTAATTATATTATATTAAACAATAAGATACTTGAAGAGATGCTTAAATATTTGTAGGCATTTATTAATTTTGCAACCATAAAAGAATCTAACGTAGAACTTCTTAAAGATACAGTAAATCCTTAGAATATTTCTTAGAAAGACAGAAGTATTAATATTTTTCGAAGGCAAAACACACATTTGCGGAATTTCTCCTATAAATTGTATTATAATTCTATTAATCGTTCAATAAAGCTATTTTTAATCAAAATATATTTAAATTTTAGATGTTCACTAGTTCTTAGTTTTAGAAATAGCAATTTAGTTTGAAATATCCTATTCAGAAATAGGTTTTTGCTTTCTAAAGCATATATAGATAGTAACAGTCGAGTGCAGGCCACTCCAGCTTTTTAGCTCGCCGTACAAAGTACAGGAGCTAAAGGAATCGGCCGAATCCAAAAATATATATAACTCATATACTTATTAGTCCCAACGGTCGTCAATCGCTCGTAAGACCAAATTTATCCCCCCCTCTGAAGATACCAGAGCGATTTACACCAAATTTGCTACACGTATTATTTAATATCCCATTTGAATCCCCTAGCAGTTTAAATCCAATCGCTCATATACTTCCAGAGTTATAGCCCTCCAAAATTTGAAGCCCCCCTTAATACTGCCCTTACAAAAATAACTGAAACACCCAAAAATTCTATTAATAATTCTAAGGTAGTTTATGTCTACAAGATTTTTGCATATTGTTAACGCAAAGGCCATAAAAAATTATTTAATATAATTGTGCCCTTACTACTCTGAAGGTACCTGAGCGATTTACACCAAATTTGCTACACATGTTATTTAGTATCCCATGTGAATCCCCTAGCAGTTTAAATCCAATCGCTCGTATACTTCCAGAGTTATAGCCCTCCAAAATTTGAAGCCCCCCTTAATACTGCCCTTACAAAAATAACTGAAACACCCAAAAATTCTACTAATAATTCTAAGATAGTTTAAGTCTACAAGATTTTTGCATATTGTTAACCTAAAGGCCATAAAAAATTATTAAATATAATTGATGCTTCGCATCGCATCTGGACGCATCGGTGCGTTATACCGTAGTATATGGAAAAGGAAACACGCAAATAAGTTTTCATATGATTTAATTTCCAAAAGACAAGTAGTAATTATAACTAAATATATATTCCATCCATACAAAACGAATTAAAAAATAGTACAAAACAAATAAATACATTTATGTAGACAAATAAAGGCGATGATAGTCGTTCGCGCCGAAGGCGCAATTACACTTGGGGCATTTCCTTTGTCTGGTCTCGTAACGAGTCCGTAAACAGTCCCAACAGAATACATGGAAACACTTCGACAACACCGCATCTTTCCGTTTCACTTTACACGACGGACACGTCAGCGTCTCCTTATACTCCCGAATCTCCTCCATCATGACTTCATCCAACGAAGTACCAGCCAGCTCCATCTTCTTCATACGCTCCGCTTTCCTCCTCAACTGAGCAATCTCCTCCTGAAGCCTCTTCGTCTTATACGCTTCTGCCTCCAATGAACTCGTCTTCTCCGCCACCACTTGCTGCGCTTCCTTCATCTGCGAATGATACTTCTCCAGATGCAGCTTCAAATCTGCAGCAGATTGCGCACTTTCTATCGCCTTCCTCTTATGCATCTCCATTGCTTGTTGGCGAAGCGCTAACTCCTTCTCAACAGTCGCTAGAGTATTCTGCAAAATGCGCTCTTTTTCCTCAAGTTTACGGACTACCAAATTTGCTGCTTCTACTTGGGTAGTCAAAGTAGACACTTGTTCTTGTAGAACATCTTTTTCCTCTCGCGCCAATTTGTGTAACTGATTCGATTTTATACGTTCAGTCATTAATTTGAAGTTCGCATCGTCTTTCTCCCGAAGTTGCTGGATTAATCGGGAGTTTTGCTCCTGCATGTCTTCAAACGCTTGCCCAGTCACTTCCATTTCGTTCAAAAGGGCTTCTTCTTCCTGTATTTTAAAAACAAATTGTAATAGTGTATTAAACTCACCGGCTGGGGTGCACTAGGCGAGGTACGAGTGACACTTACGTGTGACCCAACGAATGGTCGCATCTGATGCACGACGTTATGTTGAGGCCAACTTCCATCCATGGGTTTTTGGCTTGCAACTTGTTTCTGCAACTCATATTTTTGCTCCTCCAATTGTTTAATCTTCCTCAACGCTTCCTCATCCGCTAGTTTCTTCCGTTCCTCCCGTTTCGACTCTTGCATCTTCTTCAATTGATTCCTTAAATCTTCTAATTCCGCCCGGATTTTCTTCTCAGACGCCATTAGAACGACTTTGTCCCTTTGCTCCTTTGATACCCCCTTATACATATCCAACAACAGTTTCATTTCTTTTTGCTCATTTAACGCCTTTTTCAATTGCGCTTTTAAATCTCTGACTAGTTCAGATTCCGCGATCTTCGCTTCTTTTATGCGTTGAGCGTCTCGATGCTCTTTTTCAGTTTTCACTTGTCCTTCTTTCTTAATTACGCCTTTTTCTTGTTTAATCCCTGGGTCTTTTTTAACTGTTGGCGAAGCTAACGACTTCTCTTTGTCATCACCTTCTTCAGTTTGCTCCAGTTCTTCTTCGCCTTCTTTTTTAATAGTCAAACTGGTGTTTGGTTCATCTTTAATGGCAGATCCTGGATTACTAGATGAATCTTCGTCTTTAATCTGTTCTTCCTTTAAATTATCTTTAATGTCTTGTTCAGCGGCCTGTTTACCTAATCGGGCATTAACTTCCTCGATTTCTTTACGTAACTACACATAAAAATGTTATAAACAACGATAATGGAGTATTAAAAATACACTCGTACTCGCCTAGTGCACGGCATTAATTTCAGAAATCCTCGCCGAGGATTAGCTCGTGTTCTAGGCGGTGGTGCACTAGGCGAGGTACGAGTGTATGTGTATACCTTTGGTAATTCCATGTTAGCCTCTTTGTACTTCCGTTTGTACCGGTGTACTTCCCCTTTTAATTGTTGTGTGTTGTTTTGTAGGGAAGTGATTAAATGTCGCATTTCCCGATTGATTGGTCCAGTTTGTTCGTTTGCAGCCAGATTTTGCTCAAATTCAATGCGAAGCATTTCGTATTCTTTACGCAGTTGCGCTAAAACGTCCTCTAATTGCATTACTTCTTGTCTGAGTTTCTTTTGCGCCATTAGTTCTTCGCTCTAAAACATCAATTAATATAATAAACCAGAAATACAAATTGGCATAGACAGGGGGTGAAAGCCTTTTAACCACTGCGCCATGGCAACTGCTAATAATGTTATACAAAATAATCAAATAGTTTATACTGAATCAGAATGAAATAATCAAAAAAGTTGTGCATTAGTGACGTACGAGTTACGGAAACGTATGAATTGTAACACTTAAGTTTAAGTCATACCTCCATCATTTCTATGTTGCGTAAATGAGCATTTTTACTAGTTTGCAATTGTTGTCTTGCGTCATCTAATTGCGTTTTTAATTGCATTGACTCATTATACAAAACTGAAAATTGGGATTGAAGACATTTATATTCAGTTGTTTCCACAATTACACTTTCAGGAAGTTGACGAATCTACAAATTAAGTCGTATTAATGTTGTTCAGTACACTCGTACCTCGCCTAGTACACCGGCGTCACGTCACCCCTCCGAGTTCCCCCAATCCGACTGCGCCATGTTACCAATTCTGAATTTAATGCCGTGCACTAGGCGAGATACGAGTGTATTAAGTTAAAGTTAAACTTGCATCCATTTTCAGTTTTTCGACTTCTTTCAGTGTCTCGCGATGTGTTTGGTGTAACTTATCCAATTCCTGCAATCGATTATTCGCCAACTCTCTCCACTCCTCCAATTCCTTGCTTAAATCCTCCAATTTAGCTTGAGACACGCTCGACGCTACCGCTGGTTTCACTGGCGCCCCTTTCTCTTGCTCCCCATGTAACTGATGGCAAGTTTTCAATTTCTCAATTGCTTCAGCTAAATGATTCTCCAGTTTGTCGTTACGTGATCGAACTTTCATCAATTCATATTGTAAATCGTCGATTTGGTTGCGTAATTCAGCCGATTCAGTTTCTTTCGCGTTTACTTTATCTTGTAATTCAGACATTTTTAAATTTATTGTGTGATATTTCTCATGCAACTGAGTGTTTAAAGCTTGTAAGTTCCGATTCTCCGCCTGGATTTCAACGTTGGCTTGCCGTATTGTTTCGTCCATACTTGGGGCGGATTCCTCTGTTAAATAAATGTGATTTATATAAAGCGGCACATGAGTAAACTGCTCCCTAGTTTATATAAACTTACGGCCATCTAGTTCGCCTTTTAAAGCGACAGTAATTTTTTCATTCCGTTGCATTAATCTATCAAAAGCTTGTATTACTTTGCCTACAGCTCGTTTAGAGACTTGGACCCGATTTGCCAATTTGTCGTCTAATTCCTCTTTATCCCAAGTAGACAATTGCATTAAAAACGATGTCGTTGCCTCATTTTCATCTAAAAAAAAAAAATCGTCACCGATGCCCTAAAGGTGTTGGATGGAGAATCTTACTTTTGTTTTCGGATTCATCGGCGGTTTCAGCGTCGAAACGCTGCAGTAACACCCGGATGTCTTCATTTAATTGGTTCCAGTAGCGGTTTACCACATTTAGAACAGCGTCGTCTTGTGTTTGACGCTTTTCTAGTTGCTCAATTCTTTGGCGGAGCTCCGCTTCCATCCGGTGCCGTTGCTCTATTCTCTGTAAATATTTAATATTTTTTTATAGCCTTTAGGTTAACAATATGAAAAAATCTTGTAGATATAAAGTATCTTAGAATTATTAGTAGCATTTTTGGGTGTTTTTGTTATTTTTGTAAGGGCAGTATTAAGGGGGGTTCTATATTTTGGGGCCCTATAACTCGGGACGTATACGTGCTATTGGATTTAAATTGCGAGCCGGTTCAAATTGGGATACCAAATACTATATGTACCAAATTTGGTGTAAATCGCTTGGGTACCTTCAGAGTACACAAATTTGGTCTTACGACCAACGTTAATATTTTTTTATGGGCTTTAGATTAACAATATGCAAAAATCTTGTAGATATAAAGTATCTTAGAATTATTAGTAGAATTTTTGGGTGTTTTAGTTATTTTTGTAAGGGCAGTATTAAGGGGGGCTCTATACTTTGGGGCCCTATAACTCGGGACGTATACGTACGATTGGATTTAAACTACGAGCCGGTTCAAATGGGATACCAAATAGTATGTATAGCAAATTTGGTGTAAATCACTCGGGTACCTTCAGAGCAGGGCATAAATTTGGTCTTACGAGCGAGTGACGACCGTTGGGACTAATTAACAACCAGTTATATATATTTTTGGATTCAGGGCGACGAGACAAGCCCCTTTTTTAAATCGAGAATGCTACAGACTTACAACTGCTTCGGTACTTCGTACATTGCGCTAATTATGATTTCTATAGAGCGGCATATGGGTAAACCGCTCCCTAGTTTCTGTGGCATTTATATTAGGTGCTCTTACCTGAGCAAGCTTCTTATTTTGGAATTGTAACACTTTAATGTCCATTTCTTCGAGAGTGGACACAGACCCTATTAAATGAGGCTCAAATTGAACCTTTTTAATAGGCGGCTGGCCACTAGTGCTCTCTTCTGCGCCTCGTTTCGACATTTTGGCCGTAATGTCAACTCGTCAAAAAATGCAAAAACAGTTACAACAAATTTGACATTCTGATGACTTAAAACTTGCACAAATTAATTAAAAACCTTCGTAATTAAATAATAAATGTAATTTTAATTGTTTAAAAGGAATAAACAGTCAATATTACGATTTAAAATTACATGTCTGGATTTTATACAATGTTTTATGTGACGATAGGTACAAATCATTCACAGGGGAACCAACATTGATTGATTTTAAAAATCAATCGCCAGTGGCGTACCTAGACACTTAGGGGCTAGAAATCTTAAAATAGGCCCTACTAATGTATCTCAGTTGCTATAATAAATTTAAAGGGTAGTGAAGGCCACTACTAATTTTTTAATTTACCCCAAAAGTATTTTTATTTAGTTGGTAATAGTGCCGCATTTATTGATTTATTATAAATGTTGTTTAAATAAATGTGTAATAAATAACAACAACGATTAATGGATTAATAAAATATCTAAAAGCAAAGATGCATTCTAATGAGGCTCAAAATGGAGAAGGCTCTAATCCTAACCTAATAAACGATTGCAATGAGAAAATGAAAGGAGATGCGATTGGAGCAACCATGTACTCTGAGCGTTATGTGCTCAAAACTTTGCTCAAATTAATGGATAATACGTGGGACGAAGAGCTCGAATCGGATTTATGCAGTATTTGGGATATGACTACGGAAAAAGACGTCGTAGACTTTTTACTAGTGAATAATTTCATAGAATTAGCCATTTCGGTAGTTAACCGAACTACAGAGGTGCGGTTAATCGAGATAATGGTTGGAATCGTTGGGAATATGTGTGTTTACTCCGAATGTTCCTCTAAATTAATTCACAACTCCGATTTTAATACAATTTTATTATTAATTACTAGTACAGATACTCCAATACTTATTCAATTAATGAGGCTCATTAAAGCTTTGTTATTTTGCCAAAATATTGATTATAATTCCGTGTTATCCGAACATTCGTTAGATCAAATTAATTTCATATTGCAAAGTTCTCAAAACGTTGAATTATTATTGTACACGATGCAAGTTATTTCCGAAATTTTAGCTAAAAAAAAGAGCGAGATTCTAGACCAAAATTTAATTCTCGATTCGGTTAACGAAGCGTTTAAGGAATTATCGAAAAACTATAATAATGATTTATGTGTTTCACGCGATTTCGAGAAATGTATTAACACTTACATAAAAATATTAGAAAACATGTGTTTTGCTCTTAAAGATGTAAAAAATACTCCAAAAGCTCAAAAAATCATCAAAAATTTCAATGACACTTGTGTCCAAGATACATTAAATTGCATTTCATTAATTTTGAAAATATGCTGTGACCCTGAAACTTTAAAAACAGATCATGAAACCATTGAATATTATATATTTTACTCCTTATATTTTCTATCCTCCTTTGAAACACCATTTTGTGTCGAAATCCTACAAAGTACTGTACGAATATTTGAAATAATTGTAGATAACACAATTATTTTCGAATCAGAACTACAAGACCGCGTTTTAGATTTCCTAATTGATGTTATAAATGATAATAGTGTTGAAATTCTTAAGCAGAGTTTAAATTTATGGAGTACCATTAAATTAAAAATGTTATTTGTTGATAATATTATTAAAAAAACTGATTGTAACAATGATTTCATACAGAAAATTAATGTTTTATGTTCATAACTTGTACATTTTTAAAAATAACAATAGTTTTTATAATATTTACATTGCTTTATTTACGTTTACCCTAAAAATCGCGAAGCGCTACCCGCAACTGCGACGCCACTAACCGGGAAAATGCTAAATCTCCCCGCTTTTGTAAACATTTGACTTTAGACCGTCTAAACTCATTTATAACAAACATACATATAAAGAACAATAGATGCTAGCATTAATGCCTTCAGCTTACCAAGTACTACAGGATTTTTTAACTACTTTAATATCCATAAACCATACAATGCCAAGTATAACAATTATTTCAAAATACTTTATTTTTTATTGCGTAAAAGTTGTCGTGAAGTTCTTGGGGCGAAGTACTGCATTTTAGAAGTACCCAAATGAGCCCGAGTATCCACAGGCCTTTTGTAATGCGATCCAAAATGTATAAACTGTACCCAAAATTAATTAATTTTAATTTTAAATCGTTTTGCTAATTTTGAAATACTTACAAGGTCATGTATCGTTTAGCTTTTGGAAATGTGTTCGGGTTTTCTTTTAGACAATATTGTCGGGTCCCTAGTATAATGTCTTTTAAATATTTATCGATGTTTATTTCGATATTATTTGTATAAAATATATTCATGTCCACTGGGTTTAATGTTGCAATCATTTTCAACATTTTTGTATTATTGAATTTCCATTCTCTTAACGTAAAATATTGGAGCAAACTCATTCCATGCCAAATACGGGTTTGAATCTTCACCATACTGAAATATTACGTATTTTGTATGACCTTGAAAGATTTTAGATAACTTAAAAGCATTAAAAATAATTATTTAAGGGAAAAAATAGTTTTACAAATACAATTATTAAATATCACGGTTAATTTATAGCATAATAAATTATTACAAAAAAATTACCAATTTAAGAACATTAAAAAACGAAATAATATATTATATATGACATTGAGACATCGCAGAAACATTTCTGATACGTTTCAGAGATGTTATATAATTACACTTCGTTTTATGATATATAAAAATGTCGGTTCTAATTTATTTTAGAGGTAAAAAATTAGGAAATTGTATAATAAATAAAGGAAAAATTATTTCCTGCGAAATGCAGTAATTTTATAAATGTACGTAATCAGGAAAATACTTACAACCGTTTTTGAAAGATAATCAGAAAAATGGCGTCGAGAAAATATGCGGGAATAATTTGAAATAAAAACACGATTGTATAGTGTACGAATTTGTTGAGGCGGATGTCACCGTTTGGGTACCACAGTGGCCAATCGAAGGGATTCTCGATGGCCAGTTTATGGCTCCTTTTTAGGACTTCGCCCCATGTGATCGGGCATATTTCCGATTGGGTGATATTATACACTGGAGTCTCCTCAAATCTATACCCAAATTTAATTTATTCAATGAGTTTTTAATTGTTTTCTTTATATGTTTAAATTGAAGTTAAACGATTTATAACTTTAGTTACAATTGCAATATTTAAAAAAAACATATAAATATAATTTATTCAATGAATTTTAAGTAGCTAAAACATTCGGTCGTGTGTCTGTAGCATTCTCGAATCTAAAAATGCCCTTAACATAATGCCAAAAATATATATAACTGTTAGTTAGTCGTCGCTCGTAAGATCAAATTTGTATCCTCTACTCCTCTGAAGGTACCGGAGCGATTTGCACCAAATTTGATACACATATTATTTAGTATCCCATTTGAATCCCTTTGCAATTTAAAACCAATCGCCCGTATACGTCCCGAGTTATAGGGCCCCAAAATTTAAAACCCCCCTTAATACTGCCCTTATAAAAATAATTAAAACACCCAAAAATTCAACTAGAAATTCTAAGCTATTTTATATCTACAAGATTTTTTCATATTGTTAACCTACAGCCCGTAAAAAAATATTGAATCTTATAATTTGTGCAATTTACTCCTCTGAAGGTACTGGAGCGATTTACACCAAATTTGCTACACATATTAATTAGTATCCCATTTGAATCCCTTGGCAATTTAAAAGCAATCGCCCGTATACGTCTCGAGTTATAGGGCTCCAAAATTTGTAGCACCCCTTAATACTGCCCTTACAAAAATAATTAAAACACCCAAAAAATCTACTAGAAATCCTAAGATATTTTATATCTACAAGATTTTTTCATATTGTTAACCTAAAGGCCGTAAAAAAAAATCATATAATATTGAATTTTAAAATATGAATTAAAATTTGTTTAAATGCAATATTTAAATAATGTTATATATACATTTAAAAATTCATAATTAATTGCAGCATTTTTTGCCATAATTAAAAAAATGTGGAGTGGCCTGTACTCGACTATCTTAGTAGTTTGCACTCGATATATATATATATATATATATATGACTATTTTAGCTCTAAGTGCAGCCGTTCAAAAAACAAATATATAATTAATGAATTAATTGTAGCATTTTAGACATAATTAATAAAAGAATGGAGTGGCCTGTACTCAGCTTTCCTAATGATTTAATGATTGGGCCATTGAATTGAATTTTTTTATTCTTAATGCAGTGCATTAAGGTTGTTACAGACACACGTACCATTGTAAAAATGTTTTAAAAAAATTGCATTTTAATTACTTTTGTTGGGTTCGATTCCAAGCAGCAATTATCATACAATTTACAGCGATATCGACTGGAATGACTTCGGCATGATTTGACGCATCGCATAGCATAGACCTTATGACCCCTTTACCCGCCGCAGCCAGGACCCCAACGGGGCCGTTTAGGTTGTCCACCCAGCCAGGAAATGGGTCCTTAAACGTGGGCAACACTTTAAATAAAACCAAAAAAGAATTAAACAACTGTTTCTGGCCAAATTAATTATATTAAAATTGGCAAAATAATTTTTAAATACGGTAATGACCTTGAAATGAAATTTCTTACCTATGGAAGGTCGCAGGATAACAACTGGCATTCTCTTTCCATAATCATTCGCCACTATTTCGGACAGGCGTTTGGTGAATGTGTATGTATTTGGATGAGGTTGAATTACGCTTTAAAAGGAATTGATAATTAATTCGATTATTTTTCTGCAACTGCAGGTCGTTTTATACAGTTTAATTTGTAATGTATACAGTTTATACGGTATAAAATTATACTAACTCCTCAGTAATTTTGTCTAAGGTCTGGTTGTTCATCCATTGCACTAAATTCATAATATTTGTTGGGTTCTGCGTTGGTTCATAGATTTTTTCTTCCAATATGTCAATATCGCAATGGCAAAACGCTGTAGATAAATGCAGAAACACCTAAATAGGAAAACTGCATTAAAGTAACCCTTATTGACTCAGTAAATTAGTTTACTTGAAGTTTATTAAATTGTTGACAAAATTTAAGCAAATTATCGGTTCCCGTTACATTTTGGTTTACGGATTCCTTTAATTTGGCATCCAGACGAAGTACTGCAGCCAGATGGAAAACCACGGACACTTCCGCCTGGATTATTTGCCTATTTGCCACAGTCATGCCCATGTCCTCTAAATTCAGGTCGCCTTCCACCGCAATTAATTTTTTTAGGACATCTAATCCGACTTTTTCAAATATCTACAATTTTGCATTTATTATGATTATCTTAAAAAGTGAAAACAATTTTCTTTATAATTATTACGTGTGACTTTGTAATGAAAAACGAAATGATATAATTTAAAGTTTTATTACAATTTTTAATGGTTTGTCACTTAAAACCGTCCTTCACTTAAAGTAAACACTTTTACATATAGCCTAATCGAAGTGACGTCCCTAACAATCTTTAATGCATTTTATATAATTCTTTTCGCAGATTAGGATAAAAGTATCAATTTGGGGCTTAAACCACTTTATAACTCATCATTTTATCTACATAAAAAAAAATCCTCGTATAAAAATATACGAAACTTTATTAGATACCGCCTAAAGTATGTCTAGGTCACCACTAAACGGGCGGACTCGTATCTACTGAACGGGTCATCTAAATCCAATTTTAATACTAGATTCTAAAAGCCTATGAAATTCTCTGCAACTTAAACCAACATTAAGTGTAATTAGTTAATATTTGACAAAATGGCGGCCGTGTAAAGTGAAAAGTTTTAACGCGTTTTTAAAAATAGTTATTTATATACAAATGTATGCATATTTTTGGTATAAATTGTAAAAAATAGTATTAACTTTCTTTTAAAATAAATAATAAGCAAATCGGTTTAGTAGTTTCAGAGAAATTCTATTTTTTAATTTAATTGCTGCCGTGTAAAGAAAACAGTTTTTTTTTATTCAGTTTAGGGCGTTTTAAAAAATAGTTATTTATACAAATGTATGCATATTTTTGATATAAACTGTAAAAAATAGTATTAACTTTCATTTAAAATAAATAATAAGCAAATCGGTTAAGTAGTTTCAGAGAAAATTTATTTTTTAAATTAATTTCTGCCGTGTAAAGAAAACAGTTTTTTTTTATTCAGTTTAGGGCGTTATAAAAAATAGTTATTTATACAAATGTATGCATATTTTTGGTATAAACTGTACAAAATAGTATTTACTTTCATTTAAAATAAAGTATAAGCAAATCGGTTAAGTAAATTCAGAGAAAATCTATTTTTTAAATTAATTGCTGCCGTGTAAAGAAAACAGTTTTTTTTTTATTCAATTTAGGGCGTTATAAAAAATAGTTATTTATACAAATGTATGCATATTTTTGGTATAAACTGTACAAAATAGTATTTACTTTCATTTAAAATAAAGTATAAGCAAATCGGTTAAGTAAATTCAGAGAAAATCTATTTTTTAAATTAATTGCTGCCGTGTAAAGATAACAGTTTTTTTTTTTATTCAATTTAGGGCGTTATAAAAAATAGTTATTTATACAAATGTATACATATTTTTGGTATAAACTGTAAATAATAGTATTAACTTTCATTTAAAATAAAGTATAAGCAAATCGGTTACGTAGTTTCAGAGAAAATCTATTTTTAAAATTAATTGTTGTTTCAGTTTAAAAGCAAAATGTGAATTTAATAATCATAAAATATCTTTAAATAATTAGTGACTGGACGAATTAATAATCTTAATACAAAAACAATTAAATGCACTTGTACATTAATTTCAAGTCATTGTTCTTGAAATGTAATTAGATTATTATTATTGTTTACGTCGATTGGAAAATATTTAAATATATATATATATATATCGATGAAGCGTAAACTGTATATGATATGGGCACGCATCCCCAAAATATTCATAAAGTATTTCAATTAAAAGACATTTGTATAAAAAAAATAAAATTAAACTCGCCAACGCCGGGATTCGATACTTAGACCTCCCGGGAACCTTCCTGCAAAAGGTCCCAGGTTCGAATCCCGGTGTTATCAATTTTTTTTTACATTTAACTTCTTTCAAAAATAATGATTAATTAATTAAATATAAATTGTGGTAACTCACCGGCAATTTGACCATTTCCTGAATTCGGTTATTAGGTGCGACCCCCCGTTTTTCCTTAACAATCATATATATTTTCCCAATATCCGGAATGGACCGTAATAATTTTTCCAATAATACCTTGCCCATAAAACCGGTGCCACCGGTCACTAACACATTTCTGCCCTTATACCAGCCGACTATTTCCGATAAATTCGCCGAATTTTCGGACATACTTTTCACTGCAGCCATTATCAATAAACTGGATGCACTAACGCGTAGTGCTTTCTTTTATATGTTGCACATTACCCCGGCTTATCTGGTCAGTCATAAAAGAAAATTGCATGGGCAAAAAAAAAGACTCGTTTGCATTCGACTTCTGAACCATGCATACATTTGTTTTGCATGTTCGGGACATATTTAATAGCTGCCCTAATTAATTTTTTATAAATAGATGTTTAATGTCTATACTAGTAGTTTATTTTTAATTATACTAAAATATTATTTAAAATAAATGTTTCTTTTGTGAAATGAATCTGTAACTGTTTTAAATACCAAAGGGCATAACGTGTATTTCCGTTATAATTTCAAGTTTGTAATTTTACATGATTAGAAACAGCAAAATTAATTGAATTCTTAATTCACAATTAAATGTTTTCAAATCACAATTCAAAACGAATTGAATTCAATTCCATAGGTTTGTTCTTATTATTAAAAGGGTTACAATTAAATTAATGCCTTTTATATCTTTAACAATCACAATTCAAAACGAATTGAATTCAATTCCATAGGTTTGTTCTTATTATTAAAAGGGTTACAATTAAATTAATTCCTTTTATATCTTTAATAATCACAATTCAATACGAATTGAATTCAATTCCATAGGTTTGTTCTTATTATTAAAAGGGTTTCAATTCAATTAATTCCTTTTATATCTTTAATAATCACAATTCAAAACGAATTGAATTCAATTCCATAGGTTTGTTCTTATTATTAAAAGGGTTACAATTAAATTAATGCCTTTTATATCTTTAACAATCACAATTCAAAACGAATTGAATTCAATTCCATAGGTTTGTTCTTATTATTAAAAGGGTTACAATTCAATTAATTCCTTTTATATCTTTAATAATCACAATTCAAAACGAATTGAATTCAATTCCATAGGTTTGTTCTTATTATTAAAAGGGTTACAATTAAATTAATGCCTTTTATATCTTTAACAATCACAATTCAAAACGAATTGAATTCAATTCCATAGGTTTGTTCTAATTATTAAAAGGGTTTCAATTCAATTAATGCATTTTATATCTTTAATAATCACAATTCAAAACGAATTGAATTCAATTCCATAGGTTTGTTCCTTATCACTAAAAGGGTTTCAATTAAATTAATTCCTTTTATATCTTTAAATATCACAATTCAATACGAATTGAATTCAATTCCATAAGTTAACCTATGAAATTGAATTCAATTCGTATTGAATTGTGATATTTAAAGATATAAAAGGAATTAATTGAATTGAAACCATTTTAATAATAAGAACAAACCTATGGAATTGAATTCAATTCGTTATGAATTGTGACATTTAAAGATTGCATTTAAACCCTTTTAATAATAAGAACAAACTTATGGAATTGAATTCAATTCGTGTTGAATTGTGACATTTAAAGATATAAAAGGAATTAATTTAATTGAAACCCTTTTATATCTTTAAATATCACAATTCATTACGAATTGAATTCAATTCCATAGGTTTGTTCTTATTATTAAAAGGGTTACAATTCAATTAATGCATTTTATATCTTTAATAATCACAATTCAAAACGAATTGAATTCAATTCCATAGATTTGTTCTTATTATTAAAAGGGTTACAATTCAATTAATGCATTTTATATTTTTAATAATCACAATTCAAAACGAATTGAATTCAATTCCATAGGTTTGTTCTTATTATTAAAAGAGTTCCAATTCAATTAATTCCTTTTATATCTTTAAATATCACAATTCAAAATGAATTGAATTTAATTCAATTCCATAGGTCTCAATTCAATTAATTCCTTTAATATCTTTAAATATTTAGTGACTGGACGAATTAATAATCTTGAAATTAAATTGTTTACGTCGCATTAAAAATATTCAAATATATATATTTAATATTGATGAAGAGTTAACTGTATATGATATGGGCACACACATCATAATAAAAATTCCTGCCCAGTTCTAATTACAATTGTATTCGTGTAAAGAAGTAAGAATGATTTAATAATTCGTGCCGGGCGTCGCGTCTCGGTTTGCCGGCGAGTGGCGCGGGTCTCGCGGGGTTAAGTTTGTTGCCGCGCGTGCATTAACGTGTTGCACAATGCATTCCCAATATTGTCTGGTTTTGCGGTGATTGTGACAGTTATCACGTGGTTTATGCGGTTGGCGGCAATGCACGCGTGTGTGCCTATGTTCAGGGGGGTATTATGTTTGTCACCGTTTTGAAGTTGTCGCTAGGTTGATCGATTTTTAACAACATGGCTGGCTGTATGTTGTTTTAAGAGTGAAATTTTGGACAGAATAGAAAATGTAAATTGTACAATTGGAATTTATGTTGTGGCTAAATTAAAAGCGTTTACTTTCGATCAAAAAATTCAAAATTCTCAGCGCTATTTTTCACTTAATAACACATACACACACATACACATAAACCGTATCCAAAAATTGTTAAGTCCAAATGTTAAAGCAACTTCAAATGGGCCTTCGTGCATTTTTGCTACTTGCTTCTAAAGTATGGACGTGCTTATTATTCATGTTCAAAAAGCAGGTTCGATCCGTAAGTACTTATCAATATTATCAATCATATGTTTGTTTATCTCCAATAATTATTAAAGATGAACACGATTTGGACTTTATCCAACTTTGGCGTGTGACTATTTTATATATATAGAATAAAAATTATGGTTATAAGCAAACATTCGTCAGTTAACCGACGTTTAAACCCTAACGTTCGTTTTAGGTAGTACAACATCAACCTGTAAAATACGAATTATTTCCCCTATCGCCATTGTCAAGGCATCGCCTAAGTAAGTTATTTTGAGGCTCAAAACTTAATGCAACTATATAATTTAAGCTACAATTGCTCACCCGCCATGTACACGCAATACTAATTATATAGTACTCCTTTATAATTATTGTTTTTAATTTGTTTAAAATTAGCAACAAAAACGACAAAATTAAATATTTTTTTTTATATATTGGGGGGTTTTGGGGTCCTAATTACGCATTTGATATTAAAATTCAACTAAAAGCCAAAATGGCGTAGATAGATTTATTTTATATGGGCCAATTTATTTTATTCTGGTTTTATTTTTTATATATATGGGGGTTTTTGGGGTCGCAAATTACGAATTTGTCCTCTTAATCGACCAAAAAACAAAATGGTCTAGGGGTTTTTGGGGTCGCTGATTACGAATTTGTCCCCAAAATCGGTTTAAAACGAAATAACGTAGAAATTATTATTTTTTATTGAATATTTAGGGGCTTTTGGGGTCGTTTTGACATTAAAACTCAACGACAAGCCAAAATGGCGGTTCTAAAACGGCGTAAAGAAGCCAATTTCTTTATTCGGGTTTTATTATTTATACATAGGGGTCGCAGATTACGAATTTGTCCCCAAAATCGGTTTTAAAACCAAATAACGTAGAAATTAGTATTTTTTATTGAATATTTGGGGGATTTTGGGGTCGTTTTGGTAATAAAACTCAATGTAAAACAAAAATGGCGGCTACAAAACGGCGTAGAGGGGCCAATTTCTTTATTCGGGTTTTATTTTTTATACATAGGGGTTTTTGTCCCCAAAATCGGTTTTAAAACAAAATAACGTAGGAATTATTATTTTTTTATTAGGTATTTAGTGGTTTTTGGGATCGCTTTGACAATAAAACTCAAGGAAAAGCCAAAATGGCGGCTACAAAACGGCCAATTTATTTTATTGGGGTTTTTGGGGTCGCTAATCTCCAATTTTATGTTATGTTAGAATTATTTACATTAGTTAATAGATTTTATACTATTTAGATGAGTAAGGAGGCAAATTGATTAGTTAAATATTTATTTGTTATTGAGTTAATTTAATTTAGGAAACGATTCTAATATTTTTTTAAAGTTTAACAAATGTTAATGTGTTTTAATATTAATATAAGTTGCATTTCGTTCGATTATTAATTAAAATTTCTAGAGTATAATTAAAGTTTGGCGATTTTAGGTATAGTAAAATGCAAAGTGTTAGTTTTGGATTTGGATGAAACGTTAATCCATTCCCATCATGATGGCGTTGTTAGGCAAACAGTTAAACCGGGCACGCCGCCCGATTTTGTATTAAAAGTTGTTATTGACAGACATCCAGTCCGTTTTTTTGTCCATAAACGACCGCACGTAGACTTCTTTCTAGATATTGTAAGTCCAAAGTCCATGTACGAAGTCCAAACACTTCCTGAAAGTCTCCCAATTTTTGAATTAGGTGTCGCAGTGGTACGAACTAGTCGTTTTTACTGCTAGTATGGAAATTTACGGCGCTGCCGTTGCCGACAAATTGGATAACGGCCGTAATATATTGCAACGTCGGTTCTACCGGCAGCATTGCACCCCTGACCTTGGCTCATACACAAAAGATTTATCAGCGATTTGCAGCGATTTAACCAGCGTTTTTATCTTAGATAATTCACCTGGGGCGTACAGAGCATATCCAGGTATTATGCTCCTATTTCCCGTCCTCCAAATATAAATTTTGAGTCCTCCATTTCGTGTATATTCTAGATAATGCGATTCCAATTAAATCGTGGTTTTCGGACCCCATGGACACGGCGTTATTAAACCTGCTGCCGGTGCTGGACGCACTAAGGTTCACACAGGATGTAAGATCAGTCCTTTCGAGGAATTTACATTTGCATCGATTATGGTAATTTTTTTACGGCACCAAAACTATTGAAACTGAATTAATTTTAATTCTAGATTTTTTAGACCGCGAACTTGGTGCTCAAAGAAGTAAATTAATATATATATATATATATATAAATAGTGTTCCCTAAGATAATAGACATTGTCCTCCTAAAATGTGAATATTTTTTAAAGGACTAAATAATAAATATCATTTTTTTGTTTAATTTTGACGAACATATACGGAAAGTTCGTTTTTTTTAGATAATTCGTCAAGCCGTTTTTGTTTTTTTTTTTTACTGTGTATTTATTTCTCAGTTTGCAAAGGTTGATTTTTTTTTTTTTAATATAGTTTCTTCGTGCCTTCAATTATTTTTTTATAATTAATAAATATGTATTTTCGTATCGACCAAAGATTATAGAAAATAATCGGGTAGCAAAACCACTCCAAATTTCAGTCAAACCACAAAAAAATACTTAATATATACAAATATCGATTTTTTTAGGAACAGAAATTTGTTTTCTGTATCAGAAAATTATTTTCTGTACATATAATTGTTTAATCCAGAGATAAAATAGCGATTGACTAATCTTAAAAATTAACGAGATTATTTAACCGTTATTTTACACCATTAATGTTATAAAATTATTTTTTTTATAACAATAATGCCATTTTTGTAAATATAATCCCATTTTTTACAGTGTACACACTGTTTTAAAAATTATTTAGGTTCCTATTTTTGTAATATAATTTCTGATGTTTAGGTAAAATTGTATATACGACTAGTTTTAGTATATTTTGTTTTCTGTGCGTTAGATAATTAGTAATTAACAAAAAAAGTACCTAAAAATGTTTATATGTGACAATTAAATTAAATTTATTTAAGTTTACAGTAATTTGAAAAAAGTACAAATTTGTAAACTGCATCTTAATGTGTATCACACCTCGATTATCCGAATTTGGGGGTACATTGATTTCAAGGTCACGCGTAATATTTGTACTATTTAGCGAATAAAATTGACAATTCAATGAATAGATTATATTGTTGATGTAAATAAATGTTTAAAACTTATTTGTGGCATAGTGCAGGCCACTACAATTTTTTTCCATTACTAACAAATAAAAAACGACCTATATATATATTTACTTTATTTACAGACAAAATATATAACAATTAACCCTTTATTAATTAATTAAAACTTAAATATAACAACCCCCAAATAATATATTTTTTTTATTATTATTAATTGGTAAAAATTACATTATTTCTAAACTACTGTCACTATTTTTGGTAACGACTTCTGTTTCACTTGACCCAGATCCCGAACCAATCTCCATTAATTCCTCAGCTTTACCATCAACTTCAGCTTGAGCTGAGCTTAATTGCCACGCCGGTATACTAGGGGGCACTAACGGACTCCCTGATACACTTGGAAATTGTTTTCTAGTTTAAAAGTAACGTATAAACACGTTATTAAAAGAATTCGTCACAAAAACTGCATTTCAACAAAAAAAAAAATCCTAGTATATACAATATAAGCGCTAAAGGTGAATGAACTCGGGGCTATATGAGCGCGCTACCCTTGCAGTGACGCGTCAGTTACGGGTGCGTTAGTCAAGCGCGCGGACTTAACACAAATGTACTATGGGTGCATTTACTCACTAAATACGCGTCGTACGGAAAAATACGTTATTATCAAAGTTGTTTATTATACATTGGGCAGTAACTTTTGTTTAAACAATTTTTTATAATTGTTGCTAGTTTACGAGTTAAACAATTTTAAGTTTATTCCTACTATATAAAATATGAGAGTGACGCGTCAGTTACGGGTGCGTTAGACGAGCGCGCGATCTTTACACAAATGTACTATAGGTGCATTTACTCACTAAATAAGCGTCGTACGGAAAAATACGTTGTTATCAAAGTTGTTTATTATACATCGGGCAGTAACTTTTGTTTAAACAATTTTTTATTATTGTTGCTAGTTTACGAGTTAAACAATTTTAAGTTTATTTCTACTGTATAAAATATGAGGTAAAGGTGAATGAACTCGGGGCTATTTGAGCGCGCTACCCTTGCAGTGACGCGTTAGTTACGGGTGCGTTAGTCAAGCGCGCGGACTTAACACAAATGTACTAAAGGTGCATTTACTCACTAAATATGGGCCGTACGGAAAAATACGTTATTATCAAAGTTGTTTATTATACATTAGGCAGTAACTTTTGTTTAAACAATTTTTTATTATTGTTGCTAGTTTACGAGATAAACCATTTTAATTTTATACCTGCTTAATAATAGTCCTTTAACTGAACTGATTTCAGTTTTTAACTCTTGTAGGTGCACTTGAGTTGTATCTTCTTTAATTCTTTCAATTTGTATTCGTACTTCAGAAAGATTTTCTTTCAAATCGTCAATGGAATTAGTTATATTTGTGCTTAATTCTGTCATGGAGTCTTCGACAGTCTTTATTTTCTCTTCACCAAATAACCATGGTTTTATAAATTTCTGGTTGCCAATATTTAAATTTTAGTATTTTAACGGGGGATTAAATTGATTAGTACCTTATAAAATAAATAGACGGCATAGATGAGTCCGCTAAATAATGCAGCGCTGTGTAAAGTGTCTCGAATTCTCAAAAAAATTGTTTGAGGCCCCGAATGGTACATTTGGTGCATTGGTAATGAAGTAGGCAGGCTTGGAACGAGCTAAAATATTTAAGTGGGACCTTAAACGGGACTTAGTGTAAAAAAAAATTACCTTGTCATTGTAGCTGCTATAGGCTCCGGATCGTTCGCATGCTAACTGTATTTCGCGGTCAGTCATGCCCTTCGATCGCAGAAATTGTTGCGATTTGGCCAAAGGGCTTTTGGTGACGTGAGGGTTTTTTAAAAATTTCACAGCTGTATTAATCTAATTTAAAAAAAATTATTTAAGGTTAAATAATTTATTTAATTAAATGTGGTACTTACGATTTCATCTCTAGGCTCAGTTAACGTTGGGCTCGTACTTACAGACTCTAAATTATTATTAGACATTTTAATATTTATATTTTTAATATTGTAAAATATGTACTTTGTACATGTCAAAAAAACGGCTACGTAAGTCAAACAAGGAATTGATTAGAATTATATTGATTATTTTTTATAACTTATATTAAATTAATCTACACTTTATGATTACTTTGAATTATATTTAATTCTACTTATTATAATTAAAGGGCACCCTTTAATTTATATTTGTATATCTACAACAGTTTATTGATTCAGGTAGTTTCTGATCAGTGGGTGGACTTATGTGTCATTTTACTTGAATTATCTAAAAAGTATAAGGAAATAATATGTATTACTATTTTTAAAACAACAGGTAAACTACTATTTAATTAAACTAGGTTTAATTATATTTACAACTTCAGTATTATATTTTTTATTTAGAATTTGGGTTAATTTAATCAATTTCAACTTCTTGAGTTAATCAATCACTTTATTAATAATAATTTATCGTAATTAATAGATAAACTACACAGTTTTTACAATAAATGTTGATAGTTTGCTCAAAAAAATTAAAAATTAGGTTAAGTCCGACAATTTAAGTTAGGCGTTAGATTATTGTGTAAGTGGTTAAGGGGCACTTTAAGTAATCCAGGACCATTGGGGCCTTATTCGTTTATAACCACTTAAGTTATTTAATTTTTACCCATTTCGTGTAACTTTCAAGCGTTTAAGGGGCGTTTTAAGTAACACAGGACCATCATTAGGGGCTTGTACGTGTAACTCGCGTTTAAGGGGCGTTTTAAGTAATTCAGGACCATAATTGGGGGCTTGTAACGTGTAACTCGCGTTTAAGGGGTGTTTTAAGTAATCCAGGACCATGATTAGGGGCTTGTACGTGTAACTCGCGTTTAAGGGGCGTTTTAAGTAATTCAGGACCATAATTGGGGGCTTGTACGTGTAACTCGCGTTTAAGGGGCGTTTTAAGTAATTCAGGACCATAATTGGGGGCTTGTAACCTGTAACTCGCGTTTAAGGGGTGTTTTAAGTAACCCAGGACCATGATTAGGGGCTTGTACGTGTAACTCGCGTTTTAAGTAATTCAGGACCATCATTAGAGACTTGTAACTCGCGTTTAAGGGGCATTTTAAGTAATCCAGGATCATTAGAGGCTTGTTCGTTTATAACCACTTAGATTATTTAATTTTTACCCATTTCGTGTAACTTTTAGGGGTTTAAGGGGCGTTTTAAGTAATTCAGGACCATGGTTGGGGGTTTGTAACGTAAAACTCGTGTTTAAGGGGTGTTTTAAGTAATCCAGGACCATAATTGGGGGCTTGTAATGTGTAACTCGCGTTTAAGGAGTGTTTTAAGTAATTCAGGACCATGACTGGGGGCTTGTAACGTAAAACTCGCGTTTAAGGGGTGTTTTAAGTAATCCAGGACTATAATTGGGGGCTTGTAACGTGTAACTCGCGTTTAAGGGGCGTTTTAATAATCCAGGATCATAGTTAGGGGCTTGTTCGTTTATAACCACTTAGATTATTTAATTATTACCAATTTCGTGTAATTCTTAAGCGTTTAAGGGGCGTTTTAAGTAATTCAGGGTCATGATTGGGGGCTTGTAACGTGTAACTCGCTTTTAAGGGGCATATTAAGTAAACCAGGACCATGATTAGGGGCTTGTTCGTTTATAACCACATAGATTATTTAATTTTTACTCATTTCGTGTAATTTTTATGCGTTTAAGGGGCGTTTTAAGTAATCCAGGACCATTGGGGGCTTGTTCATTTATTACCACTTAGGTTATTTAATAATTAGGTGCTTGTTCGTTTATAGCCACTTAGATTATTTAATTTTTACTCATTTTGTGTAACTCTTCAGCGTTTAAGGGGCGTTTTAAGTAATCCAGGACCATGATTGGGGGCTTATTCGTTTACAACCACAAGGGAGAAGTGTTAATATCTCGAGTGTATCGAGACGACATTGGGCGAAATGCTGTCGACGCATTTCGAGTAAATGTTATACATGCACGACAACAAGTTCGTTCGCCTGTTACAAATATCGCTAGGACATCGTTCTTTCATATTAAGGTGTGTTAGGCCCCCCAGTGGGGTGTACACAACCCCTGAGCATATTTTTATATATATTTCAGCGAGCCAATATCTGGTTAGCGGCGGTTACGAAACAAAATGTTAATGCTGCAATGGTTTTCGAGTTTTTACTTAAGATTATCGAAGTTATGCAATCTTATTTTGGTAAAATCTCGGAGGAGAACATTAAAAATAATTTTGTTCTCATCTACGAATTATTAGATGGTAATTTTTTTTTAAAATTGATTATTCTGGGTATTAAATTGTTGAATATTTAGAAATCCTGGATTTTGGTTATCCTCAAAACTCTGATACTGGGGTTTTAAAAACTTTTATAACCCAGCAAGGTATTAAATCGGCGACTAAGGAGGAGCAAGCCCAAATAACGTCGCAGGTGACCGGGCAAATCGGCTGGCGCCGGGAAGGCATTAAATATCGCCGCAACGAATTATTCCTCGACGTTCTAGAGTATGTAAATCTACTAATGTCGCCACAGGGTGAGTGGGCACCCGTTGGATGCCATATGTGACAATATTATACAGTTTTCAATAAGAAAAAAATTATTTGGTGATAGGTCAAGTGTTATCGGCTCATGTCGCTGGTAAAGTTGTGATGAAATCATATTTATCGGGAATGCCCGAGTGTAAATTCGGCATTAACGATAAGATTGTGATGGAGGCGAAGGGTAAGGGGGGCATCACTGGTAATACGGATCCGGATCCGGCGCGATCCGGTAAACCGGTGGTCGTTATCGACGATTGCCAGTTTCACCAATGTGTGAAATTGTCCAAATTTGAAACTGAACATTCGATTAGTTTTATTCCGCCAGACGGCGAATTTGAATTAATGAGGTACGTAAATTGTGACCAAAAAAGCGCTTTTATAGCTGTTTTTTTTTTTAAATTAATTATGTTCTTTCGAAATGTGGTTTTCCTCAAAATTATATATATATATATATTAAAAGTGCATCGAATATTTTTAATTCCACTCCCTATATAGTTAGTTTTCTATCCGGAACGTAAATCTGTGTGTTATTGTATATATATATATATATTAGAGTACATTTTTTAATTCAATTAAAGGCCCTTAAATATATTTTATTGTAATAAACTAACACGAAAATATATATTTTTTTTAATAATTTTGAACCCATTTTGTCTATGAAAAATCAATTTTTTGACCAGTACCAAAAAATCTAAAGCAATCGGTCGTGTGTGTCTGTAGCATGCTCGGATTTGAAAATGTCCTTAACAAAAAGTGTTAATTTCGTCGCCCTGATTCCAAAAATATATATAACTTATATACTATAGACCAAATTAGGCTCACGATTCTGAAGATACCCAAGCGATTTACACCAAATTTGCTACACATATTATTTAATATCCCATTTGTATCCATTCGCAATTTAAATCCAATCGCTTGTATACTTCCCGAGTAATAAGGCCCCAAAATTTGAAAACCCCCTTACTACTGCCCTTATAAAAATAATTACAACACCCAAAAATTCTACTAATAATTCTAAGATATTTTATATCTACAAGATTTTTGCATATTGTTAACCCAAAGGCCATCAAAAATTATTAACTTGGATGTTAGTCGTTGCTCGTTAGACCCTCTACTCCTCTGAAGGTACCGGAGCGATTTACACCAAATTTGTTATACATATTATTTTGTTACCCATTTGAATCCGTTCGCAATTTAAAACAAATCGTTTGTATACTTCCCGAGTTATAAGCCCCCAAAATTTTGAACCCCCCTTAATACTGACCGTATAAAAATAATTAAAACATCCAAAAATTCTACTAATTATTCTAAGATATTTTATGTCTACAAGATTTTTGCATATTGTTAGCCCAAAGGGCTATAAAAAATTATTACGTATTAATTAAAAACCGCTACTCGCAGGTGAGCTGGACGCATTGGTGCGCTGTACGTATTTAATCTTGTTTTTAATTAAAATTATATATATATATATATATATATATATATATATATAAGCACCCAGATTTGTATAGCGTTCCGGATCGGTTAGGACTGTACTGTATATGATATGGGCACAAGTTAACCTAGTGTTTAATTAATGAACGATTGTTTTAAAAAATATATACATATATATATTTATAACAGTAAACAAATGATTTCTTATGTTGTCTCTACGATGTAACAGTGATGTAACAAGTTTCCTGTTACATGGCAGAGATGTAATTTGTAACAAAATTTGTGCTACGCATGGTTTTATATGGAATAGTGGTTAAGAGTTACTTTAGTAATTGTGAAATTTCGCTAAAAGGATTTTTGTAATTTTCTGGGTTAGATATCGTACAACCAAAGATATTTCTTTGCCCTTTCGAGTAATTCCCCTAGTTAGGGAAGTTGGGCGCACAAAAATGGAAGTAAAAGTCGTCCTAAAAAGCAATTTTAAGCCATCGCTTTTGGGGCAAAAAATCGAAGTCAAAATTCCGACGCCTCTAAATACGTCGGGTGTACAATTAATTTGTTTAAAGGGCAAAGCCAAATATAAAGCTTCAGAAAACGCAATTGTGTGGAAGTAAGTCCCCCCCCCCCGGGTCTCCCCTATCCGCAAATTAAATATATTATAAATGTAGGATCAAACGCATGGCTGGAATGAAGGAAACTCAACTATCTGCCGAAATCGAACTGCTGGAAACGGACACAAAGAAAAAATGGACTCGCCCCCCCATTTCTATGAATTTTGAAGTACCATTTGCCCCATCAGGTTTCAAAGTTCGTTATTTGAAGGTGTTCGAGCCGAAATTAAATTATTCGGACCATGATGTTATTAAATGGGTCAGATATATTGGCCGTAGTGGATTATATGAAACTAGATGTTAATTTGATACTAAAACAGATTTTGGCCCCCCTTGAAATTCCCCCCTCCCCCCAAAACGTACCAATATGTTTTTGTTACCCTCCTTTCCCAAATACCGACGATTTTGGTTTTGGCCCCCCTTTGAAATTTCCCCCCCCCCCCCAAATATCCTTTACCCAAATTGTACCAATATGTTTTTGTTACCCTCCTTTCCAAAATACCGACGATTTTGGTTTTGAAAACGTACCAATATGTTTTTGTTGCCCTTCTTTCCAAAATATCGACGATTTTGGTTTTGGCCCCTCTTTGAAATTTGCCCCCCCAAATATCCCTTGCCCAAAATATCCCTATTCCCTTGAAATTTGCCCCCCAAAAGGTACCAATATGTAAACATACTATGTTGTTCCCCCCTTTCTTTGAAGGTCTCAACTGTATAAAAATTTGTGGTGTGGCCCCCCTTAGTTTAAATTTACGTGGAATAGAGGGGGGCTCTTCCCTAGTACTTTATTTTATTACTTTGTCTTTCCTAATTCATTTAAATTGGTTTTCCAACCATTCCAACTAGATATAGGTGTATCCCCCCTTTTTGGGTTTCAAATCAGCCCCCAAAAATGTCGCATGTTGCCTCTCAAGTCTATATGGTTTTATTATATTTATTCTGTATAAGTTTTATTTCTTTTGTGTTATTTTACGGTCTCAATTATTTTTTGTAAGTGTTTAAATTTTGGGGGTTCAATAATTTTAGTTAAATAAATGTTGTTATGTAGCAACATTTTATATATGTTATGAACAAATATGTATGACAATTGTTATATAATTTATCGTAGATAAACAATTTATGTAAATGTAAAGAATACTCTGTAAAAAAACGTGTATGTAAGTGTTACGCAAATTAGATTCCAAAAAAAAAAATGCTTGCATTTTGTTTTTCGTATAGCTGCAATTTTGATATTGTATAAAAAGTGCGGAACATATATTTCAATTACTTATTACCCCATTGGCATTTACGGGCAAACTGTTCAGTTTTGGCCGCTTGTATTTCTGATATTATAAAATATAAATTATTGGACAATAAGAATAATGAAACACGGCTAAATTAGTTTTATTTCTACATTAAACGAATTATTAGTGTTTTTATTTTCCTGGAACGGATATTCTGCGACATCCATCGGATAATCCCAGACACTAATCCCCCCCCTAACATCACAAGTGTTTATTAGCGTTTTGGTTATGTTGTAAATTCTGAATGTTGTGTTCGACAAATAGCTTTAAGTTATTACTTAATATTCGTTGACTAAATCAATTTTCAACCATGGCAAATGGGCCAATAGCTGAAAGGAATCGAGGTATGTTTGCATTCATGCATCGGTTAAACCGGCAACCTTAAAATTACAACGTTTTGCCTATATTGTCAAACGTTTATTGTCGTTTCGTCTACATATTGTCTAATTTTTGAAATGTATATATATTCGTTACTTTCTATTAATGGGGTAGAAAAATTATTTTTAATAATCTTTCCATATTTTCCATTGCTCAATTGCTCCTTCATACCCCCTCAATGGCTCTGGAGCTTCCCGTATCTATGCTCCTTTCCACATCGAATGACGATTTCTGGGTTTTTGGCTCTTCTTTTTATATCTCTCCTTTCGGTAGTTATCCGTTTTCCATATCCAATGCCCCTTACGAAATTTCTAGGAGTTTGTACAAATTCCTGGAATTCGTAGAGATTCACTTCTAATACACTTCTAGATGCGACTATATACGTTGGGGGCCTAGATGACAAGGTGACCGAGTCCCTAATGTGGGAGTTGTTCGTCCAGGCAGGCCCTTTGGGTAAATTGGCAAACGTATTAATGCGCACAGTTGTTTTAATTGTTTCTGGTGCAATTTTAGTAAATGTTCATATGCCCAAAGACCGTGTAACAATGATGCATCAAGGCTATGGGTTCGTTGAGTTTATGGGGGAAGAAGATGCCGACTACGCGATTAAAATTATGAACATGATCAAATTATATGGGAAACCTATACGTGTAAACAAAGCGTCTGCCCACCAAAAAAATCTGGACGTTGGCGCGAACATATTTATTGGTAATTTAGATCCAGAAGTCGATGAGAAATTGCTTTATGATACGTTTAGTGCATTTGGGGTGATTCTTCAAACTCCTAAGGTTCGTTTTCCCAGGGTTTAATTCGTCACAAGGTTCAATTTAATTTTCTATGTAGATAATGCGTGACCCAGAAACGGGCAATTCGAAAGGGTTTGCCTTTATTAACTTTGCCAGTTTTGATGCATCGGACGCGTCGATTGAGGCAATGAATGGGCAATACTTGTGCAACCGGCCTATATCAGTGTCGTACGCTTTTAAAAAGGATGCGAAAGGGGAACGGCATGGGTCGGCCGCGGAGCGGCTATTAGCCGCCCAGAACCCCTTGTCCCAAGCAGACCGCCCGCATCAACTGTTCGCCGATGCCCCCCCAATGGGGGCATACGCTATGCCTGGAATGCCAATGGCGCCTCCACCACCCCCAGTCGCCATGATGGGCATGATGCCACCACCACCGCCAACTCCACAAAACATGCAGCCGCCCCCACCACCACCAGTACCCCCCCCAAGCGGTTTCCCCAGTGGTTCGACTATTTCCAATTATAGAACCATTTCTATTTCTACTAAACTAATAATGTTTAGGTATCCCCCCACCGCCGTTACCGCCCATGAGTATGCAGCCACCGCTGCCGCCAGGTATGCCACCGACAAGTGGCCCCCCTTTGCCACCAATGCCGCCTACGTCGCAAGCAGCACCGCCGCCACCGCGTATGATGCCACCACCATGGCAGGGAGCACCTGGAGGGTTTCCACCCCCACCTGGCCCCCCCGGACATTTCCAGGGCAGTTTTCCGCCGCCTCCACCACCAGGGGGTCGCCCGCCACCTGGGTGGCGTCCACCACCGCCGGGGGCTGCGTTTAATAGGCCGCCCTTTCCACCTAGGCCGCCGCAACCCCCTGCAGGCAACTTTGAGGGGAGCTATGGGGAAAATGGGTATACTTATTGATGTACTTGTAATTAAAGAATTTACAACTCTTGTAATTTTATAATTTAAACAGTTTAATAATATGAACATTTGTAATGAAAGTATTTTTATTTTAATCCTAGACATTTTTTAGAGGTAAATACTTTATAATATATTTATTTAAACATAATCTTTATTAAATATAAATCTCATATATAAACATTTAAAAATATCTGTACTGTAATTCGAACCAATTCAGTTCGCTAAGGCACTGGGTATTTAAAACACAATTTAAATATTCTATAGTTTTGATTGTAAGTTTCGTATATCTGGGATATTTGGGTCTGCAATATCCTTCCACCAGGTGGCCCTAGACAGATTACCTTCGTTGTGGAAGATCTCACTTTGTAGATTCAAGTAAAGCTGTTAAAAAAAAAAAATTATTGTAGCGGGGCCGCTACTAAAATCTGGCGGTCAGTGCGACCGGCCTTGACGCCAAGCGAGCGCGTCAGCCGGGGTAAAACTCACCTTGCCGTCAGATTGCCCCAGAATTGAATTCAGTGCGTAATCAGCGGGCGCTAACGCGTCCACTGCCGCCACCATATTCGGTTTAAGTTCTGCACATAACTTCAAAATGGATTCCTTCACAAATTTGGCCAAATTAGGCCCGGTTGCGTAACCACCTTCATAAAAATATATTAAATGTTTGTCTAAGCTCCATAAACCGTATAAAATTCCAAATTTTTCTAAAGCAGAGAATAAGGCTCCCTCTGCTTTATATTTTGCAATTTCCTTAAAATAAAAATGAAGGGCCAAGTTTTCAAAGTAGGCCCTAGATAAAACTGAAGTACGATAGACTTTTGCATTGTTTTTTGCATTGATATCGCAAGTGCCGTTTCTCGTAAACTCTTCTAACATTGTTGTAGTTATTGAAGAAACCCAACAAATAAGCCATTGATAACAATTAAATATAACTGAAAATTAATTAATTGTTATTTAAAATTAATAAACTGAAGGGGAGGGGGCATAATTTACATTTCATGTTAGCCACATCGTCAATTTGATTCGCCGGGCATTTTTGTCTAAGTATTCGGTCGCTATTGGCAAAGAAACTGCATGTGCCCATAGGCGATGCAGTGTTTTGCCTATTAGTCCATTGCCGTAACAACCATTTGCTGGTTTGTTGAGTTAAAACATTGTTGTCCCCTTCGTAAGTGACTGAAGGGTCCTGATCGTTTCTCATATCGCATATCCGGGCCGATTTTAAGTACCCGAAACCCCCGCAGGCCTCCCGGCACTCCTGAATAGCGTCCCTGCACGTCCAAGTCACGACGGGTTTTGCCGATGACACCATTGCGTGTATTTCCGAGATTATCTCAGTCTAAAACCAATATATAATACGAGCATACAATTTGGATCTTGTGATGTCGCAGCGACATAACATATGTTACGTCTCAGTGACATAGCAGGGAAGTCATATTCAAGAACGGGTGTTTGGTGGTCGTTTAATTTATTTAAAAAATATTTTCTATGCATTTATAATCATTGAATGTTGAAGAAATACGAGCATAGTGCCTACAGCTCGCCGTATAATTTATTTAGTGCATTTAAAAAATTATATTTATATATATAGTGATGTTTAAATGAAAAATACATATTTATAACCACTAAATAGAGAATAACAAGCATAGAAACAGGCCCCAGTGCCTACAGCTCGTCGTATAATTTATTTAGTGCATTTAAATATATATATATATATATAGAAGACATGTTTTTAACTACTAATGTTTAAATAAAAAATACATTGCAGTGATAGAAAATAACAAGCATAGACACAGGTCCCAGTGCTTACAGCTTGCCGTATAATTTATTTAGTGCATTTATATAGAAAACATGTTTTAAACTAGTGATGTTTAAATGAAAAATACATATTTATAACTACTAAATGTTGAAGAGATAGAAAATAACAAGTATAGAAATAGGCCCCAGTGCTTACAGCTCGCCGTATAATTTATTTAGTGCATTTAACAAAAATATATATTTATATATAAACTAGTTTAAATGTTTAAATAAGAAATTCATTGAAGAGGTAGAAAATAACAAGCATAGCAACAGGCCCCAGTGCATACAGCTCGCCGTATAATTTATTTAGTGCATTTAAAAAAATTATATTTGTATTAAAAACATTTTTTAAAAACTAGAGATGTTTAAAAAAAATTATAACCACTGAATGTTAAAGAGATAGAGAATAACAAGCATAGAAACAGCTCCCAGTGCCTACAGCTCACCGTATAATTTATTTAGTGCATTTAAAAAAATTATATATATATATTTATAGAAAACATGTTTTTAACTAGTGATGTTTAAATGAAAAATACATATTTATAATCACTAAATGTTGAAGAGATAGAAAATAACAAGCATATAAACAGGCCCCAGTGCTTACAGCTCGCCGTATAATTTATTTAGTGCATTTAAAAAAATTATATTTATATATTGAAAACATTTTTTTTAATTAGCGATGTTTAAATAAAAAATACACTGAAGAGATAGAAAATAACAAGCATAGAAACAGACCCCAGGGCCTACAGCTCACCGTATAATTTATTTAGTGCATTTGAAAAATAATATTTATATTGAAAACATTTTTTTTAACTAAATGTTTAAATTTAAAAAATAAAACACTGAATATTGAAGAGATAGAAACAAGCCCCAGTGCATTCAGCTCACTGAATAATCTATTTAGTGCATTAAAAATAATATATATATATCGATATTTTTTAATTAGTGGTTTTAAATGAAAAGAACTGAATGTTGAAGAAATAGAATAACAAGGCCCCAGTGCCTACAGCTCGCTGAATAGTCTATTTAGTGCAATAATATATATATCGACACACTTTTTAATTAGTTGTTTTAAATGAAAAGAACTGAATGTTGAAGAAATAGAATAATAACAAGGCCCCAGTGCCTACAGCTCGCATTTAAAAAATATATTTATATAGAAAACATTGTTTAAATGAACCAGTGAGATAAACACATTAATGACAGTAGTTTAATTGATTGATTGCAACAATAAACAATTTATTAATAATTTTTAATAACTAAGGGCAGTATTAAGGGCCAATTGGACAATGCAACACTTACCAAATTATCAAACGTCTCGCCATTATTGGACTGCTCGACTGTATTAACGTAAATATCCGTTAGAGCCTTTGTGAACAACTTAAACACGTAACTGGCTGCCACATAAGGGAACAATCGCCATTGCTACCCAAAAAAAAAAACAGAGAATCATATAACACATTGGAATTGATTTCAATTCCTGTTCGATATTTACATGTAACGGATATTCAATAATTGAGATTTCTTCATCGTCTTTCACCCCGAATTGTTTGCGCAGTGCCGCATAACGAACAGCTATCGTAACCGCGCTGCCAATAAGGCATGTGTTCTCTTGGATTATTGCCACTCGGGCAGCGCTTAACATCTCTAATGCCGCGCCTAGAATCCGGCCGGGGTCCGTGAACGAGCTCTCATAAACGCCCTCCGGAGTCACATCCGCGGTCCGGTTCAATAAGTACTCACGTGGCACCCGGAAATTATTAAATAAAACAAATCTGGATTCATGGAATTAAATATGTTATTTTTTTAAAGCAAAAAAAGTCACATTTCGTTATATTTACCCATTATCTACGCCGTTAATGCCACCTTTGTCGCCGATATCGCCCACAGTTACCCCTGGGTAAGGTAGCAGAGTCCCTGGGTCTCGAACAGGTACTAAAAATATGTGTAAACCCCGATTTTCCCCTTCGGTGAACAATTGCGCCATTAATAACACCATTGTACAAGTTCTACCTAAAAACAAAGGGGATTTACCCAAAAAATAACGAAATTGCAAAGAAAGAAAAAGCATATATAATTTCTCGAGCATAGATATGCGGAATGTGTTTTCGTTCCATTAATAACACTATAGTACCAAAAAAATAACGAAATTGCAAAGAACTAAATAAAAACCACAAAATTACAAAGAAAGAAAAAGAAAATTAAAGCATATATAATTTATTTAACGAAATTTCACGAACATAGATATGCGGAATGTGTTTTCGTTCCATTAATAACACTATAGTACCAAAAAAATAACGAAATTGCAAAGAACTAAATAAAAACCACAAAATTGAAAAGAAAGAAAAAGAAAATTAAAGCATATATAATTTATTTAACGAAATTTCACGAACATAGATATGCGGAATGTGTTTTCGTTCCATTAATAACACTATAGTACCAAAAAAATAACGAAATTGCAAAGAACTAAATAAAAACCACAAAATTGCAAAGAAATAAAAAGAAAATTAAAGCATATATAATTTATTTAACGAAATTTCACGAACATAGATATGCGGAATGTGTTTTCGTTCCATTAATAACACTATAGTACCAAAAAAATAACGAAATTGCAAAGAACTAAATAAAAACCACAAAATTACAAAGAAAGAAAAAGAAAATTAAAGCATACATAATTTATTTAACGAAATTTCACGAACATAGATATGCGGAATGTGTTTTCGTTCCATTAATAACACTATAGTACCAAAAAAATAACGAAATTGCAAAGAACTAAATAAAAACCACAAAATTGCAAAGAAATAAAAAGAAAATTAAAGCATATATAATTTATTTAACGAAATTTCACGAACATAGATATGCGGAATGTGTTTTCGTTCCATTAATAACACTATAGTACCAAAAAAATAACGAAATTGCAAAGAACTAAATAAAAACCACAAAATTACAAAGAAAGAAAAAGAAAATTAAAGCATACATAATTTATTTAACGAAATTTCACGAACATAGATATGCGGAAAGTGTTTTCGTTCCATTAATAACACTATAGTACCAAAAAAATAACGAAATTGCAAAGAACTAAATAAAAACCACAAAATTACAAAGAAAGAAAAAGAAAATTAAAGCATACATAATTTATTTAACGAAATTTCACGAACATAGATATGCGGAATGTGTTTTCGTTCCATTAATAACACTATAGTAGCAAAAAAATAACGAAATTGCAAAGAACTAAATAAAAACCACAAAATTGCAAAGAAATAAAAAGAAAATTAAAGCATATATAATTTATTTAACGAAATTTCTCGTACATAGATATGCGGAATGTGTTTTCGTTCCATTAATAAGACCATAGTACACAAGTCCTACCTAAAAACAAAGGGAATTTACCCAAAAAACAACGAAATTGCAAAGAAAAAAGCATATATAATTTATTTAACGATATTTCTCGAGCATAGATATGCGGATAGTGTTTTCGTTCCATTAATAACACCATAGTACACAAGTCCTACCTAAAAACAAAGGGAATTTACCCAAAAAACAACGAAATTGCAAAGAAAAAAGCATATATAATTTATTAAACGATATTTCTCGAGCATAGATATGCGGATAGTGTTTTCGTTCCATTCAGCAAATTTATTTCACGAAATAAATCTACAATTTACCATTTATGTCTAATATAAACGTCAAAAAAGCAACAAATTAATAAAAAAAATGAAATTATATAAGTTGTCTTACCTAAATTACCAACAAAACATTTCGCGCTCTCGAAATTAGGTGAATTTATAACAAATTCGCGGGTTTTTGGATCGTAAACAGCTGTAGTTTGCATATTTTTTGTGTTACTTCCATGTGAGACTTCAGTTAAAGCAAATCCAGCACAAATCTAAAAAAAAAAAAAATGTTTTTTTTTTTTTTTTTAATGACTTCTTTTTGTTGTTGTTAGTTTTTACCTTTCCAGCCCACGCAACTCTGTGTATTTCTTTGTGTCTTTCGGTGCCTAAGCTTAATATTGCATTCGTAAATAAGCTATAGCCTAAACCAAGCTTAATAGATAAGTCTGGGTATAAAACATATAGCGCCTCATTTACTGTCATTAATTGTTTGGTCTAAAATAAAAATAAAACATTTTTATTAGAAAAGAAATGATTATTTAAGTTTCACGCTATGTTATAGGCGTACTACGTCATATGCCTGTGTTTAAATATAGGATTAATGTTACCTTATTTGTATAAGTCATATTATTTGTATTTCTTTGTAAAAAATTATATTTGACTAAGAACTTTTTATATCTTAAAGCCGTAAGGCGTTTTAATTCTTCGCTAGATAAAGATGTGGTTGAGTGCTGAAATAATGGATCTTTGGATAATGTGTCCCAAATTTCGAACTAGAAAAAAATTTAATTGTTAATAAAAATGCACTTCAAATTATTTGGTAATTAATTTGATTATTTAAAATTGCATTTTTGACATAGAAAAAATTTTAATTGTTAATAAAAATGCAGTTCAAATTATTAGGTAATTAATTTCATTATTTAAAATTGCATTTTCGACATAGAAAAAAATTTAATTGTTAATAAAAATGCAGTTCAAATTATTTGGTAATTAATTTGATTATTTAAAATTCCATTTTCGGACTAGAAAAAAATTTAATTGTTAATAAAAATGCAGTTCAAATTATTTGATTATTTAAAATTGCATTTTCGAACTAGAAAAAAATTTAATTGTTAATAAAAATGCAGTTCAAATTATTTGGTAATTAATTTGATTATTTAAAATTGCATTTTCGACATAGAAAAAAAATTAATTGTTAATAAAAATGCAGTTCAAATTATTTGTTAATTAATTTGATTTATTTAAAATTGCATTTTCGACATAGAAAAAAAAATTAATTGTTAATAAAAATGCAGTTCAAATTATTTGTTAATTAATTTGATTTATTTAAAATTGCATTTTCGACATAGAAAAAAAATTAATTGTTAATAAAAATGCAATTCAAATTATTTGGTAATTAATTTGATTATTTAAAATTGCATTTTCGAACTAGAAAAAAATTAAATTGTTCAAAAATGCATTGGAAATTTAAAACTTATATTTGGTTTCAAATAATTTTCTTAATTAAAGCAATAAATTTGATTATAAATATTTATAACGCGTTTAAATGTGAATTTTAAACGTTACAAACATCCATTGTTCAAATTCCCACATAATTTGGTGACATGAATGGCCACCTTTTATTTTGGGAAATATTACGCATTTAATACAATGCAAAAAAAAAACTACGCGAATTTTGAGCTAATCTGATAATCTATTACATATATAGTGTCTGTGTGTCTGTAGCATTCTCGGATCAAAAAATATATATAACTCATATACTGTTAGTCCCAACGGTCGTCATTCGCTCGTCTAAATTTGTGTCCTCTACTCCTCTGAAGGTACCGGAGCGATTTACACCAAATTTAGTACACATATTATTTAATACCCCATTTGTACCGGCTCGCAATTTAAATCCAATCGTTCATATACGTCCCGAGTTATAGGGCCCCAAAATTTAGAACCCCCCTTAATACGACCCTTATACAAAAAATTAAAATACCTAAAAATTCTACTAATAATTCTAAGATATTTTATGTCTACAAGATTTTTGCTTATTGTTAACCTAAAGGCCATAAAAAAATTATTAAATATTATTATTTTGAATTTTATAATATGCATTAAAATTATTTTTTATTATATCAAAAAATCTACAAATAAATTCTAAGACTTTTTATATATATAACATTTTTCTAAATTATTAATTAAAAGGCTATAATAATTAAAAATGCTCGCATCGCATATATTACTCATTAGGCGAGTTGGACGCGTACGTGCGTTATACCTAAGCTTGTTTATATATTCTATACATATTAAATAAATACAATGTTGAAAAAAATTGTTTATATTATTTATAAGCGAGTATAGAATAATTTTATAGATTTCAGATTAGTTCAAAATTGTTAATATTTTATAGAATTTTCCATAAATTTATTTAGAACTATGAAGGACAAATAAATATTAAAGTTACAACATTTTAATTAATAACAATTTCAATTAGTTGTCAAATAACTCTATAATTTCCATTTTATGTTCAGGAAATAAATTACCAAATGTAGAATTATTTTAAAATTACTTTAATTAAATGTAAATTCACATTAGTATAAAACGACTTAGAGATTTATTATTTATATAATAAATAATTCCTACGACCGAAAAAAAATCGCATATACCTTTAATTTTAATTTATCGGGATTTTCCAAGACGATTTTCATTTTCTTCCAATCAAATGTGGCCATTTTCCTGTATTCATCCAAAGGTCCTGTGTGCAAATCGGGAATAAAATCTGTATTTCCCAACATGGCGACGGTTTTGAAACAATTTCTGAAATAAAATATGTAACCTTGACGTAACGTATTTATTTAACAGTTAAATATTTTTAAATGTGGACAATTATTCGTACGTGTATTGATAACAAATTATCTACACACTTCCTGCCATAATTTACCCAAATACACTGTAAAAAAAAAAAAAACACCGATCAATATTTAATTTATTTACGTATTTATTTGTTTCCTTATCGACAATAAAATAAAAACATTTCGCAGACATACGAACTTTGCATTAAGTATAATAAAATAATCGTAAAATAAGATACAATTACTTAAAATGTAAAAATAAATCAAGGTCTCTAACTAATACACAAAATCTGGCGAGATTTTTTTATTTGTTTACGCGTCTACGAATTGTATTAAATTTTTTAACCCATTTTCTACATTTATTTTTGGATACTTTAGGAAATAATTATAAATTTCTAAACATTTTTGAGGAGTCAACAAAATGTATGAATTTTGTTTGTGGGTAAAAAGCTATTTTGGCATAAAGCAAACTGACATTGGCAGGATTCGAACCTGGACCTTTACGATAAAAGACGAGAATATATATATAAAAGTGTAAATGATATGGGCACATCATCCTATAGACATTTTAAAATTAAATTATATTCTATTTGGCCACTTAATGCACTTTAAAAGTGTTTTACACAACGTTTTTGGCGTAGAACGTGTTAGAAATACACCGTAAAATAAATTAGTAAACGTATTTGAGGAGTGGACGAAATGTATGAATTTTGTTTGTGGGTAAAAAGCTATTTTGGCATAAAGCAAACTGACATAGGCAGGATTCGAACCTGGACCTTTACGATAAAAGACGAGAATATATATATAAAAGTGTAAATGATATGGGCACATCATCCTATAGACATTTTAAAATTAAATTATATTCTATTTGGCCACTTAATGCACTTTAAAAGTGTTTTACACAACGATTTTGGCGTAGAACGTGTTAGAAATACATCGTAAAATAAATTAGTAAACGTATTTGAGGAGTCGACAAAATGTATGAATTTTGTTTGTGGGTAAAAAGCTATTTTGGAATAAAGCAAATTGGAATAGTCAGGATACGAACCTGGACCCTTAGGATAAAAGACGACAGTATATATAAAAGTGTAAAGGATATGGGCACATCATCCTATAGACATTTTAAAATTAAATTATATTCTAATTGGCCACTTAATGCACTTTAAAAGTGTTTTACACAACGATTTTGGCGTAGAACGTGTTAGAAATACACCGTAAAATAAATTAGTAAACGTATTTAAGGAGTAGACAAAATGTATGAATTTTGTTTGTGGGTAAAAAGCTATTTTGGAATAAAGCAAATTGGAATAGGCAGGATTCGAAGCTGGACCTTTAGGATAAAAGACGAGAGTATTGTATTATTACAGTTATTCAGTAATTATAACAGTGTAGGCTCGCTCAAAAACAATATATAAATATAACAATGCGATAAACACAATTTATTGATAATTTGAACTCGCGATTTAATTTAAAATTAATTTGAAGTACTTCAATAATTGTATTAAATTTCCTACATTTTTTTTTTTTGATACTTTAGGAAATAATTATAAAATAACACAATAAATGACATTGTTTTTCTTTTTTTTTAAATACGTTAACCCTCGAGGAACGCTGTTAGTAATTTTAGGACGTAGTGGGAAAAGCCGGTAAAACCACACCCAAGCCGTAACATAAACGAATGCTTACCCTTAGTGCACAATTTTAAGCTAAACTTTACAATATTAAACAATTAAACACACTTTAAAATACAAATAGAATTGGGAGCTTTAAAAAAATCAACTGTCTTCAACGACAACTGACATTCGATTAATTTTGGCTATAAATCATGCGCAATGCTAACAAATAGTTAAGTTTTGTAAGCGGGGCTTTAAAGCACATGTAAATTGTGCCAAGTTGCCTGGTGTAATACCGGTTATATACTCGGGTGTCATGTGATAACTAAAATGCTTTCGGGGAAAGGGAAAAGAATCATTTCAGCAGAATTTTTTTTTAGAACCATTGCATTTTGATAAAAAAAAATCTTTAAAGATCTATATCGATCTTTAAGAAAATCTAGAAATCATTAAATATCTTCGAAAATCTTTATAGAACTATAAACTATTACGAAATACCGAAATAGATCTTTAAAAATCGCTATAGATCTTTAAGAATATGTAAAAATCTTTAAAGAACCCCTAGATCTATTTTAGAATCCTCTTAAATATTGATTGATTGCAACAATATAATTCAAAAATAATTATTTATAATACTTTGTGTTTAAATTAACCGCGCCTAGAATATAAGAAGTATATTTTTATAGGTCATTAAAAACTTAATTCAAGGTGTTTTTAATCACTTTTGAAAATCTCTGGCTTTAGATTAATTTGGTAAACAAATAAATATTTAAAACAATAATAATTAGAATTTGAATAATTTTTACAATTTATATAAGCCTATTTTTTTTCTAATGACGTAACAAAATTAAGGTTTTTAAAGTATGTAATTATTTTTATTATCAGTAGAATATTTTAAATTACTGGAAAATTGTTTATAATTATTTTGCACGTAATACAAAATAAATAGTATTGTAGAAATAATCGAATATTCTCGAATATTTCTATGAAACTTTAAAAATGTCTGTAGAATTTCCTATAAATCTTTAAAAATCTGTGGAAATCTTCAGATATATGGATGAATTTATTTAAAAATGTTTAGATATTTTTATAAATCTTTAACGGTCTTTAAGAAAGTCTAGAAATTATTAAATATCTTCAAAAATCTTTAGAAACTATTAAAAAATATCTAGAAATCGAAATAGATCTTTATAAATCTTTAAGAATCTGTAAAAATCTTCAGATAAATCTGATGAATTTATTTGAAATTGTTTAGGAATTTTTAAATAGCTAAAATTATTTTTGGAATCATTAGATATTTTTATAAATCTTTAACGATCTTTAAGGAAGATATATCTTTAGATTCTTAAAGATTTATAGTGATTCTCGTAGATCTATATCGATTTCTATATATATTTTAATGGTTTATAAAGATTTTCGAAGATATTTATTAATTTCTAGATTTCCTTAAAGATCGTTAAAGATTTATAAAAATATCTAAAGATTTTAAAGATAATTTTATTTAAGTATTCCTAAGATTTCCGAATAAATTAATATATTTGGGCGATTTCTATAGATTCTTAAAGATTTATAGTGATTTTCGTAGATCTATATCGATTTCTATATATATTTTAATAGTATATAAAGATTTTTGAAGATATTTAATAATTTCTAGAATTCCTTAAAGGTCGTTAAAGATTTATAAAAATATCTAAAGGTAATTTTATAAATCTTTAACGACCTTTAAGGAATTCTAGAAATTATTAAATATCTTCAAAAATCTTTATATACTATTAAAATATATATAGAAATCGATATAGATCTACGAAAATCTCTATAAATCTTTAAACATTTATAGAAATCGCTCAGATATATGAATTTATTCGGAAATCTTAGAAATCCTTAAATAAAATTATCTTTAAAATCTTTAGATACTTTTATAAATCTTTAACGATCTTTAAGGAACTCTAGAAATTAATAAATATCTACGAAAATTGTTATAAATCTTTAAGAATCTATAGAAATCGCTTAGATATATGAATTTATTCGGAAATCTTAGGAATCCTTAAATAAAATTACCTTTGAAATCTTTAGATACTTTTATAAATCTTTAACGATCTTTAAGGAACCCTAAAAATTATTAAATATCTACGAAAATCTTTGTATATTATTAAAAAATCGATATATAGATCTTCGAAAATGTCTATAAATCTTTAAGAAACTGTAGAAATCGCTCAGATATTTTTATAAATCTTTAACGATCTATAAGGAACCTTAAAAATTATTAAATATCTACGAAAATCTTTGTATGTTGTTAAAAAATCGATATATAGATCTTCGAAAATGTCTATAAATCTTTAAGAAACTGTAGAAATCGCTCAGATATTTATATAAATCTTTAATGAAGTAGAAAATCTTTATAAACTATTAGAAAATAGTTATAGATCTTTAAAAATATGTAGAAAGTTTTATGAACCCTCTAGGAATTTTTAGATATCTTTGAAAACCTCTATAAATCTTTAAAGAATATCTAGAAATCTTTAGACACCTACAGAAATCTATATAAATCTTTCAATGTTTAAATTTCTCAATACGTGACCATGAAACTAGTTTGTTCGAAACTAATTAGTGAAATACTAAATAAGCCTAACATTATAAATAAACAATTAAAAATATTATATTTTATGTGATGATTATAAAAATTCTTTCTACGAAAATACGTAAATTTAAATACAGTACTGCCATCTATTACCAATAAGCAGTATTAAAAATTTGATAAATATTTTAAAATAACTACGTAGTTATTTAAAATAATTACCAAACTATCCATAATTAGTAAGTAGAATTTTGATTGTTATTTATAAAAATTACGCAACCGCGAAGTATTTGATCTCTGCGCTGACATTCTACGCTCATAACCAATAAAGCGAACGATGACTAAGCTAGAATTAGTGCAAAATTTAACGAAACATGTGGGCCGTGTTTGGAATATCTCCTGGCACCCGAACGGGGACGCGATCGCGTCCTGCGGGGAAGACAAGACGATTCGTATCTGGTCGAAAGAAGGCGTAAACTGGGTGAACAAAATCATTTTAACGGACGGCCACAAGCGGACAATCCGCGAGGTCGCGTGGTCTCCGTGCGGAAATTACTTGGCGTCGGCGAGTTTCGACGCCACAACAGCGATTTGGGATAAAAAATCGGGCGTCTTTGAATGCAACGCGACGCTCGAAGGGCACGAAAACGAAGTGAAAAGCGTCGCTTGGTCGAAGAGTGGGCAATTGTTAGCGACTTGCAGCCGCGATAAATCGGTATGGGTGTGGGAAATCGCGGATGACGATGAATATGAATGCGCAGCGGTTTTGAACGCTCACACTCAAGATGTAAAGAAGGTAATTCAGCAAATGCGCAAATTCTCGGCTCCTTCTCATTTCTTTTGGATTCTGGCACTTTTCGTTCTCATTTCCTTTATATTCCTCCATCATTCCTAATTTCTTTTCATGGTTTCTCGGTTTATCTCCCTCGTCGTTCATACCTCTACCAGAGCAACACCCTTTTCTTTTGTATTCTGGCTCTTTTCGTTCATTCCGTATTATTTCCTATTTTCTTATCATGCTTTCTCGGTTTATCTCCCTTACATCCTATTTATATTCGTTGTTCATCCCTACTAAGGTTTTTCCTCTCCCAGAGCATCACCCTTTACTTTTGTATCCTGAAACTATTCGTTTTCTCGTTCATTTCCGTTATATTCCGTATTAAATCCTATTTTGTTGTCATGCTTTCTTGGTTTACTTCCCTTACATCCTATTTATATTCGTTGTTCATCCCTACTAAGGTTTTTCCTCTCCCAGAGCATCACCCTTTGCTTTTGTATCCTGGAACTATTCGTTTTCTCGTTCATTTCCTTTATATTGCGCATTAAATCCTATTTTGTTGTTATGCTTTCTTGGTTTATCTCCCTTACATCCTATTTATATTCGTTGTTCATCCCTACTAAGGTTTTTCCTCTCCCAGAGCATCACCCTTTGCTTTTGTATCCTGGAACTATTCGTTTTCTCGTTCATTTCCTTTATATTCCGCATTAATTCCTATTTTGTTGTCATGCTTTCTCGGTTTACTTCCCTTACATCCTATTTATATTCGTTGTTCATCCCTACTAAGGTTTTTCCTCTCTCAGTGCATCACCCTTTGCTTTTGTATCCTGGAGCTATTCGTTTTCTCGTTCATTTCCTGTATATTCCGCATTAAATCCTATTTTGTTGTCATGCTTTCTTGGTTTATCTCCCTTACATCCTATTTATATTCGTTGTTTATCCCTACTAAGGTTTTTCCTCTCTCAGAGCATCACCCTTTGCTTTTGTATCCTGGAACTATTCGTTTTCTCGTTCATTTCCTTTATATTCCGCATTAATTCCTATTTTGTTGTCATGCTTTCTCGGTTTACTTCCCTTACATCCTATTTATATTCGTTGTTCATCCCTACTAAGGTTTTTCCTCTCCCAGAGCATCACCCTTTGCTTTTGTATCCTGGAACTATTCGTTTTCTCCTTCATTTCTTTTATATTCTGCATTAAATCCTATTTTGTTGTCATGCTTTCTCGGTTTATCTCCCTTACATCCTATTTGTATTCGTCGTTCATCCCTACTAAGGTTTTTCCTCTCCCAGAGCATCACCCTTTGCTTTTGTATCCTGGAACTATTCGTTTTCTCGTTCATTTCCTTTATATTCTGCATTAATTCCTATTTTGTTGTCATGCTTTCTCGGTTTATCTCCCTTACATCCTATTTATATTCGTCGTTCATCCCCCCAAGATGTAACGAAATCTCTCAAGCTTTGATATACGGAACATGTTTCCCCTTTACGAAGATTCTATTTGAATCCGCTGTTTAAATCCTGGAGTTATTGGGTTTCCAAATCGCTATGAAGGCATTGGTGCATGTACCTATGCTTCTCTATGCTTCTAGGTAATCTGGCATCCGCACGTCGACGTAATCGCGTCCGCCAGCTACGACAACACCGTAAAACTTTTCAAGGAAGACCACTTAGACAATGACTGGTGTTGCTCCGCAACTCTACAATCACATACATCCACTGTTTGGAGTTTAGCATTCGATAAAACGGGCACACGGTTAGCGTCGTGCAGTGATGACCAAACTGTTAAAATCTGGAAGGAATATCTACCACAAAATCCGGATGGCATCGCCACCCCGGACAATGAACCGGTCTGGAAATGCGTTTGCACATTATCCGGATTTCACACCCGGACAATATACGATATATCTTGGTGCCATTTAACGGATTTAATCGCGACGGCTTGTGGCGACGACGCGATACGTGTTTTTCGGGAGGTTGATGGTACCGACCCGAATTGTCCAGAGTTTGAGCTGGTTGAGACTGTGAGTCGGGCACATGCACAAGATTTGAATTCGGTTCAGTGGAATCCGGTTGTTAAGGGGTTGCTGGCGTCCGCGTCGGATGATGGCGCCATTAAAATGTGGCAATTCAACGAATAGTTGTCTATTCTTATATTAAGCTTTGTATATTTTTATTATTTACCACTGTTGTTGCTAAATAAAAATGCATAGAAATAATCCACTGGTTTATTTAACAATTGTAGAACAGCAAGAGATCAAATACTTACATAATTTATATATATTTTATGTTTCCTGCATCTACGAATATCCCCGAAAATATCGTGAATCTGTTTGATTTCCTTGAAAATCTCTATAAATCTCAAAAATATTGGAATAGCCCTGGAATATTAATTTTGTATATCGATATCTTCCAGGAATAACGTTTTGGATATTCAAAATTACTTAATCCAGTAAATATTGTTTTGGATATGTTCGTAAATCTTTAGATATCTATAAAAATCCCGGTAAACCCTTAAGGAATCTCCAGAAACCGTTAAATATCTTCAGGAATCCCAATAAATCATTAAGGTACTTCTAGAAATCCTCAGATATGTTCGACAATCTTCAGAAACTTCTAGAAATTCAAAATTACTTAATCCAGTAAAAGATATGTTCGTAAATCTTTAGATATCTTTAAAAATCCCGGTAAACCCTTAAGGAATCTCCAGAAACCGATAAATATCTTCAGAAATCCCTATAAATCATTAATAGGTACTTCTAGAAATCCTCAGATATGTTCGACAATCTTCAGAAACCTCTAGGAATCTTAGGAAATTCAAAATTACTTAATCCAGTAAAAGATATGTTCGTAAATCTTTAGATATCTTTAAAAATCTCGTTAAACCCTTAGGGAATCTCTAGAAACCGTTCAGAAACCTTCAGAAATCCCTATAAACAATTAGGTACGTCTAGAAACCCTCAAACTATTTACCACATTCTTTAGGGACTTCTATAATTCTTCGGAAATTCAAAATTACTTAATTGTAGTCCAGAAAAATAAGTTTTGAATAGGGAAGAGTTATACTAATCCAGTAAATATTTTTGGATATGTTCGCATATCTTTAATAATCTCGGCAAACCATTAGGGAATCTCTAGAAATCTTTAGATACTTACAGAAATCCCTATAAATCAATAGGAACTTCGAGAAATCTTTTGGGGATTCAAAATCTCTTACGGAAAATTAAGTTTTGCTTAGGTAAACTATTAAATACTGATGCAGAAATCATAATTTATATTTTATACACTATTACAATGTATTTCCTTTATTTCTGTCGCTTAACACGCTTACTGCCAGCTAACATAAAAATGTTTCCAGAATGACCATTACGTCTATACGTAATTTGTGCAAATCTTTTTCAAGGAATCATTTATTTACGAATACAGGAAAAATGGGTGATGTTCCTAAACCAGGTTTAATTCTAAACGAGATTGTGGCTAAACTGGAAGGATTTGCTGCTACGAAAACGGCAGAATCATGGGATAATGTCGGATTATTAATAGATCCAATGGTTATGAAACCCATTCAAAGAATTATGCTTACAAATGATTTAACGGAAGTTGTTATGAAAGAGGCAATTGATTTGGATATTGGTTTAATAATTTCATACCATCCTCCAATTTTTAAAGGGTTGAAAACTTTAAATGCAAGGTTTAAATTGTATGGGGGTTTAATTATGGGGTTTAAAGTAATTGAAAATCTATGGTTTTAGTAATTGGAAAGAACGGATTGTTGTTGAATGTATTAAGCATTCAATGGCGTTGTTTTCCCCGCATACGAGTTGGGATGTGGTTGATGGAGGAGTTAATGATTGGTTGGCAAAGTCTTTAAAACCATCGTCAACCACACCCATTACTGAAACCGGGTGTGGCAGATTATGCCAATTGGGCAATGCAATTACTGTTAGAGACGCCATTACTTCAATTAAAACACATTTGGATTTACCATATTTACGTCTTGCCCTTGCTGATGGGCAAAGCTTGGGTTTGTTCCCAAACCAAAAGGAAATGCCAACACCACAATTAAATATTTTTACTATTACAGATAGTAAAATAACCAATTTTGCTTTATGCGCCGGATCTGGGGCGACTGTTTTGTCTGGGGTAAAAGCTGATTTATATCTGACTGGGGAAATGCTGCATCACGATGTCTTAGAGGCGACGCACAATAAGGCACATGTGGTTTTGACTAACCACAGTGATTCTGAAAGAGGTTTCTTGAAATATTTTGCGCCAATCTTGCAAAATGATTTGTTGAATGGTTACGTTAAGGTTTTTGTATCTAAAAAGGATGCAGATCCTTTGAAAACTGTGTAATTATTCAATAAAAATCTGGGTTATATGGGGATTTATTGCGTTTAATGGGTGAAAAACACTAAATTTTTTTTTAGCGGGGCATTTTGCTCGAGGTGTATCGTGAGTGGCGAGGGGCTCGCCGCCAAGTTGGGCTTCGTCCCCGCTTTTTTGTTACATTTAACAAAAAATTGTTTTCTTCAACTTTTTGGTGGTTTAAACCGTTTATGAGTTGTTAATATTAATATTTATTTTGTAGAAAATCACATAAAAAAAATTACATGTATGCACAATAACTTAATAATTCAAATAAGCACACATAAAGCTAGTTAATAATTTTTAATAAACATGAAAATTAAATTAGAATTCGCATTTAAAATATCACTTATTTTGCAAATAGCACAGCATAATCAATACCAATTTATAATTGAATTGAAAACAATTAGGAACGTAAAAACTAAATTTTATTCAGGATTTGGCAATACTGTCCTGTCGATGCGTTCGCCTTAGGCCCCTAAAACATAAAAAGAAAATCATTTATCTCTGTGTGAATTTAGAATAAATAATTTAATTTTCAACAAACTACGTCAAATATGTATTAAAACTAATTATTAATTCAAACAGACAGTTAGAACTATTAACAAGATTCGGTACGGTACGCACCGATGCGTCCAACTCGCCTTAATCGTAATATATGCGATTTTGTAGATTACTTTGATACAAAATAATTTTTTATGATCTTTGGGTTAACAATATGAAAAAATCTTGTAGATATAAACTATCTTAGAATTTTTAGTAGAATTTTTGGGCGTTTCAAATATTTTTATAAGAGCTGTATTAAGGGGGGCTTTAAATTTTGGGGGCCTATAACTCGGGACGTATACGAGCGATTGAATTTAAACTGCTAGGGGATTCAAATAGGATATTAAATAATATGTGTACCAAATTTGGTTCAAATCGCTTGGGTACCTTCAGAGGAGTAAAGGGTCTTACGAGGAACGACTAACATTCAAGTTAACAATTTTTTAAGGCCTTTAGGTTAACAATATGCAAAAATCTTGTAGATATAAAATATCTTAGGATTTCTAGTAGAATTTTTGGGTGTTTTAATTATTTTTATGAGGGCAGTATTAAGGGGGGTTTTAAATTTTGGGGGCCTATAACTCGGGACGTATATAAGCGATTGGATTTAAACTGCTAGGGGATTCAAATAGGATACCAATTAATATGTGTACCAAATTTGGTGTAAATCGCTTGAGTACCTTCAGAGGAGTAGAGGGTACAAATTTAGACGACGGAGTGACGACCGTTAGGACAATTTTTGATGCGAGAATGCTACAGACACACGACTGATTGCTTTAGCTTCAGTACTTCATATGGCTAAAAAAATGCAGTGGGAAAATTCTACAGATTTCGTTCTACAAAATTCTACCTAGCGTAGTGCTAGTTGTCTCATTTTAAAAGTGTCATAAAATTGTCATAATTGACATAATTATGAACACAGGCAAGGGCAATCTGAATTGGTTGTGCCTAGTGACATCATTGACGTGTATCGCAACGCGGGTACATACACGCCTTTGCTTGTCCGTATTGCACTCAACGTTGAGTTAACATCCCCGCGGTGTTGAGTTGTTGAGGTCGCCAAACCACTCCTAAGAACACCAACATGCTGACTTGATACGTTGTTGCCTTTTTAAAAGGGAAGAAATCAATTTTTAATATTCCAAATTCCCGAAAATAATAGTACCTTTACTGGTACTAGTATCCCTCTTAGTAAAAATCTTCTTCTTCAAGTCGTCATTCTTAGATTTAATCCCCCTTATCGCTGCCTTTTCTGCAGTACTCTTAATTGTTGAAACAGCAGTCTTATGTCTAATCTCCTGAAGTCCAGGACCTCTAAAACTCAAAATAATCCTTATTACTATCTTTGGACTTCGTCCAAATGACGGAAATACACGTTTTACCATCCTCTAACTATTTAAAACTAAATTATCCATAATCTAACTCACCTTTCCACACTTTTCCGCACCTCTAACTCCTTCTTCTTCGTCAGCTGACAAATACTGGACTTCTTGCTACTCGTATCTTCAGTTGACGATGGTTTAGCCCTTCGGGTAAGTCTAGGTTTACGGACTTCCACAGAATTCGTAATATCTTCTGAAGAACTACCATGGGACTGCAATAAAGCTTCCCTGGAACTTGCCCGTTGAAGTCGCCTCGCCTTCGTCACTTTACTCAACTCTGAATTACTTCCAGTAATCTTCTTGCGGTTCTTATCTTCTGTTAACGACGTGCGGTTCATCCGAACTGGTGGCACAGGTTTACTTAAACTTTCGATGGAAGAGTTCGACGAAGTCGCCTTCACTTTTGTTTTAGTTGCAATGCTTGATTGTCTTGCAGTACCAGTTTTCCAGGATTTTGTTTCAGAGATGGTAGTTAAAGCTTCGCTTTTCTTTAAGTGCATCCGGTGTTTTTTGTCTTCGTCTGAGCTAAGCTTTGAGGAGTCTTCGTCAGTGTAGCCGTTAACTGCTTGCAGTATTTGATCTGCAGCTCTGGTGAGTTCTTCTAAAATGGCGGATTCTTGTTTTAAACCTGAGTGGAGTCCAGATAGGACTTCGTCGATGTTTTCATAGATTGGGGATTCACTTCTTTGGACTATTGGGGAGTCTGGTCTTTTTGATGGTAATGCCTTTTTCGTGTCAACTGGTTTTTGTATTACTGCTGATAAGTTTACGTACTCCCGATTGTTGTAATGTTGTAATAGGTCTGGTTTATTCCATAGTTTATTGTTTTTTACTGGTTTTGGATTCATTGGTTTCCTCAGGTTTCTTGGGGAATCTTTTTTTGAAGCCCCAACTAATCCTGGACTAGATATACTATTGACTTGAACTCTACTAGTTTCGAATCCTTTTCTAGGATAACTTATCAATTTTCTTTGGACTTCCGGTGAATCCTTGACTGGCAAATCCATTGGTTTATATTCAGAAGCTCTTGTGGATAATTGGGCTTCGGTTGTGGACAGTTTTCCAAAGCGTTTAATACTTGAAGTATGAAATTCTAGAATGAACAATTATGTATTGGTAGTTTTCAATGACTTTAGTAATTAAGTGAGCTTTTAGACTATAATTAAAAAATAAATTCCACTCGAACATGATTACCTGGTGTATATAGATTCTTATTGATAATACTCTGAAATTGTTGTTGTTGTTTTGGATCATCTTTAATGTTGTTCAAATGTTGTTTAATATTGCGAAACGCTTTCATTTTACTCCAACTTCCTGATACAACGCTGCTGACTTCCTCTGCAGCTTCATTTCGATCAACAAAATCGTCTAATCCAGACATTAGTGATCTGACTTCTTCGTCAGCTTTCTCTGAATCTTCGCTGTGCTCTTCCGCTTCTTCATACAGTTTCTTCAACGCTGCCAGCTTGTCAGGAATTGCTACAGGGATTCCTGGGATTAAAGAAGCCTCCAAAGTTTCAGAAGTTCGCATTTCGAAGCTACTTTTAAATGGTTTTGGTCTTGGTTTGCTTTCTGGTTTTCTACAAGTTTCCTTTAAAGCTTCCAAATGTTTTTCTGTTTGGAGTTTCTCTTTAGAACTGAATTTGCATTGATTTACTAAATGCAATGCTTCCAATTTATGCTCTGAACTATAATGGGGTTTGTATGTTTTGGGATTAGTAAATCCTGAAGTAAGTTTAGGCTTAGTGAACGTATTCATGATTAAGGATGTGGATTTTAAACTATGTAGAGTAGCTCGAGGCAATTTTATGGAGTTAAATACAGTTGTTGGAGATGGGGATAAATCTATGGTTATTTTGGTTGTGGTTGTAGTTGCATTTTGGTTGGTTGTCGTTTTTGAACATACTGTATGATTAGAATCTTCTCGTCCAATCCGTACAACGAGGCCTTTGTTTATTAAGTTCAATTTTTGATCTGGAAATGTGGAAACTTCGATATGTTTTATTTTTTGTAAGCGTATTGGTTAAACTAAATATGTCTACGATGTTAGAAGAATTTGTCCATGCAGAAATGTCCTCCAAGTTGTTGTTGTAGTTAGAATTCCATTTGGACGAAATTACAAGTGAAGAAGAAGTTCGAGTTGAATTCATTTTTTGTTAAATTAAACTTACGTTTACATTATTTACTAATTACATTAAATGCACTACGAATTATTGCTAACACTTACTAGAGGTGTCAATAAGACACTCGTAATTAGGAGTTACTAAACATGCAACTACTAAATAAATGAAATAAACCCACCTTTATTTGTTGTATCGTCAGTCCGGGGCCAAGTTGTCATTTTGGCATCGTCATTTTCAATCACCGTAGCTTCGCCACTTCCAAAGTTCACCTTCGTCGAATACCCCTTCGTCTCCTTAAGATCTTCCACTTGCTTCACCCTATCTGCGACAGACCAACTTGACCGCCGTAAATCCAGCACTGGACTCAACTTCTGGACTTCGTCAGCACTTGGCATTGACGACTCAGACTTCCGAGACGGTCGCAACGAATGCAACAACTTCTGGAATTCAGGTTTTGGCGCCTGGACCACAGGCTCTTCACCTGTGTTTTGTACAGTCACCGTTGATCTCCAAATGTGTGCAGGGCGTAACCGAACACCCCAAATGTTGTCGTCTTCTTGTTCAATATCGCCAAGGATGTACGGTTTAGGTTTGATTAGTTTATTTTTTAGGATGCTACGCGGTGGGTTATCTGATTCCGGAAGATTGCTGGATTCCTTGTCGAAGTCTTTTATGACTGAGACGGTCACTTCGTGATCATACGTTTTAACATCTTTATTAAAGGTCTCAGTTGGTGTATTGTCAATAGATTTCTTTTCGTCCCCGAAATGTAGTAAAGGAAGTCCAGTTTTGTCGTCTTCTGGAATGTGGTTGTTGGTAATGTTAGTTCTTCGACGCCTGCGGAAGTTTTGAGTTGGTGGTGGTTTTTCGTCAGTTTCTACAATGTTTACTCGTCCAGATTCTGCAGCGAAATGGACTTCAGTTTTGCAGAATTCCACCCGTTTTGGTTTCCGGCCAAAATGCGTATCGTCGTCTATGTCGTCAGCGATGGCAAGACTTGTTCGACGGTGTTTTGTTGTATCGTCTGTGTTACGGTAAACGTATTTGGATTCATCGACAGCAATTGAATGCCTTTTGTTGTCAGAGCAGCTTCCCTCTGAGAGTTGACGATGGTACATTTGTCTAGAGGCATCACTATTGCTTATTGGAATCCGTATTGTCACTTGTTCTGAATCGTCTGAGTGAATTGCTCTTCGATTCCAGACGTTAAACAGTTCATTGTCGTTGTTGTTGTCTTCGGTTTTCTCAGAGCTTAAATTGACAACAGTACTGCCCACAAATGGGGCTTTAGGCGATGGGACAATTTCAGTGGAACGACATATCCCACTGTCGGTAGACGATTCCACTTTAGTCTTACTACGTAAACAGTTCGTTGAGTCTATTTGTTGATTGTGGACTTGCTCGAAACCATACGATTTCCTACGGTTGTACCAGTCTTCTGAACGATTGGCATTACTCCCACTAGACTTGCTAGAAGTCCTGGATTCCAGACTTCCAGTCCCCAATATTGGCTTCTTATGCAGTAAAGCTTCCATTCCGTAAACATATGATCGGACTTTGGAAACTGGATTCGTTTCTTTATCAACTATACCATCATCGGCATCGTCTTCAGCCGAGCTTAACCTCCGTAAGCGTCCCTTAACCTCCTTCAAACTTTCTATTGTTATAAATGATTTCCGTTTGGCTTTACTATCCGTAATTTCTGGTAATTCCTCCGTTTTCGTATTATTTGAGGATGAGATCAATTTTAGGATTTGATCTAATGCTTCTAGATCAACATTGTTGCCTCGTAAAGCTGTGTTTAGTCGTCTATCTGTATCCTGATCAGTTAATTGAGGCTTTAATGTCCTATTAAGGAAATTGGACTTATCACTATCTAGATATGTTCTAGAATTATTTAATTCGCCTAATGTTGTTCTACTTAGAAAACTATTTGATGCAGAACTAGAATATGCATTTTCTAGGAATTTTGATTGATTTCGGGGGATGTAGGAGGAAGCTAGGGATTCAGGAAGTTTTTCTGGAATCCTTAAATATCCGAACTGTTCTGGAGGATTCTTGGTGTTGTAAAGGGATTCTGGTGTATCTTTGGAGTAAACTGGACCCTTGGAGTTTAGATTGCTGGGGTTTGAAGATTCTTTAGAACTATTGTAGTATTTTGAAGGACTTGTGGTTGGTTTTATGTGATTTCTATCATTAGAACTATCTTCTAATTGATTGATTTCGAGTTTTTGTGGATTCCTTAAATATCCGAACTGTTCTGGAGGATTCTTGGTGTTGTAAAGGGATTCTGGTGTATTTTTGGAGTAAACTGGACCCTTGGAGTTTAGATTGCTGGGGTTTGAAGATTCTTTAGAACTATTGAAGTATTTTGAGTTAACTGAAGGACTTGTGGTTGGTTTTATATGATTTCTATCATTAGAATTATCTTCTAATTGATTAATTTCGAGTTTTTGTGGATTCTTTAAATATCCGAACTGTTCTGGAGGATTCTTGGTGTTGTAAAGGGATTCTGGTGTATCTTTGGAGTAAACTGGACCCTTGGAGTTTAGATTGTTAGGGTTTGAAGATTCTTTAGAACTATTGAAGTATTTTGAAGGACTTGTGGTTGGCTTTATGTGATTTCTATCTTCTAATTGAAATTTTGGAGCGTTATATGGTAAAGGAGTAGTTTTGTCTAGGGGTTTTGTTATTTCTAGACAATTTTCGTTGTTCGTTGTCTTGTTTAGAAGTGTTTCGTCATGAAGTTGTTGACACAGACGGGACACACGCTCAAGACGGGAAGTGACGTCATCCTCGTCAACAGTGATGCTACTGCGAGGTCTAGATGGTGGGCGACGACCCCCAATAGACCCACTACGACCTACGTTCACTTTCGTTTTCTGCGAGCTCGTATCCAGTGGGTTCAATGCAAGCTGTAATACATACAAAAAATGCTGTTTTAATATCCTGGATTCTCTCCTCATTTTGTCATTAATATGGATTACGTAAAATGGAAGTGTTTTTTTTAACCTTTAAATCGTCAAATGCCATCGGAGTATCTGAGGTCCACCGGGACTTGCTGGACGCCACCGTTTGGGTCCGTATGACCTGGACAGACCCCCCCGGGACTTTCGCCTGGAATACTTCCAGTTGACGACGGGCCCGTTGCTGGTTAGTGCCGTCTGCGTTGCTCAGATTACGCGAATCCACCACCTGGTCATCACACAACATTTATTTATTTGTTTATTTATAATAATAAGTAATACACACTACGTTTTACCGTCAACTTTAGGCATACTGAATGTGTTTACCTTGTGATTATTAGCATAGGTATTAATAGGGGGGGTAGGGGGGGCTTCATGTCGTAATAGAATAATTGTTAGGTGAATGAGTCACAATTGCAGTGTTGGACTGTAGTATTTTTATTTATTTTATTGTGGAATATAAATCGGCCTGATATCCATATAAAATATTTATGTTGACATTTAAGAATAGTTAAACTCGATTTAAACACGAAAAGAAACTACTTGAAAGAAACGTGATTTTTCTATATATATATATATATATATATATATATATATATATATATATATATATATATATATATATATATATATATATATATATATAGTAATTTTATATGTATGAGGACATTGTTGAAGGCCTCCGGATGCACTTCCGGTAAAAATATTAACACAAAACCTAACAACCATGTATTTTGTGAGCACCAAGGTTGCCATTTAGTGAATTGGGTGCACAAAATAAATAAATAAGACGATAAACCGAACATAATAATAACAATTACCTTGTATCTAATTAATATAGTATATTAAAAGTTTCACTTTTCATTTCAAGTTCAAATTTTATCAAAACATATGTTAATTTATTTTTAGTAATATCCGTTTCCGTTTAAATATTCATAAATTAAGTGTGGCCTGAATCCAAAAATATATATATAACTCATATACTTGATAGTCCCAACGGTCGTCGCTCGCGCGTAAGACCGAATTTGTGCCCTCTACTCTGAAGGTACCCGAGCGATTTACACCAAATTTGCTACACATATTATTTAATATCCCATTTGAATCCCCTAGCAGTTTAAATCCAATCGTCTGACTACTTCCTGAGTTATAGGGGCCCAAAATTTAGAGCCCCCCTTAATACTGCCCTTACAAAAATAATTTAAAAACCCAAAAATTTTACTAATAACTCTAAGGTACTTTATATCTATAAGTTTTTTCATATTGTTAACCCAAAGGCCGTAAAAAAATATTAAATATTATAATTTTGAGTTTAAAACAAAATAAATATAGATAGTGTTTTTTTTTAAATGATTAATTTCTTAGTATAAAAGCAAGTATTGTGTAGACAAAGTAGCCATATTTTATTAGTTTCTTGCACCAAGACATTGACCATGTGTACGGAGGTCAGAGGTGAAGGGTATAAAGGTATAACATACAATACAAATACGAGTATACGAGCACCAATATTATTCTATGTCCGTATAAATGCTTCAGCTGCAAAATCATTGGCATAGCAAATTATTAGTCACCGCAACAAAACCCCCAAAACGTAAAACAAATACTTTGATTTTTAATCTAAAAGAATTTACAATAAAAACACGAACAAAAACCGAGTCATTATCCGTGCAAAAATTGGGCAGATTTCAAAAGTCTTTGAACCCAAGTTTCACCAACCACAAAACCAGTCTTAAGGGGCGGTTCACTTTCGCTGTTATAGAATTCAAAATTTAAATATTTAATAATTTTTTAAGGCCTTTAGGTTAACAATATGTAAAAATCTTGTAGATATAAAATATCTTAGAATTATTAGTAGAATTTTTGGGTGTTTTAATTATTTTTGTAAGGGCAGTATTAAGGGTGGTTCCAAATTTTCACAATTATATTTAATATTTTTTTATGGCCTTTAGGTTAATAATATGCAAGAATCTTGTAGATATAAAGTATCTTAGAATTATTAGTAGCATTTTTGGGTGTTTTAGTTATTTTTGTAAGGGCAGTATTAAGGGAGGTTCCAAATTTTCACAATTATATTTAATATTTTTTTATGGCCTTTAGGTTAATAATATACAAGAATCTTGTAGATATAAAGTATCTTAGAATTATTAGTATTTGGTATTTTAATTTTTTGTATAAGGGCAGTATTAAGAGGGGTTCCAAATTTTCACAATTATATTTAATATTTTTTTATGGCCTTTAGGTTAATAATATGCAAGAATCTTGTGGATATAAAATACCTTAGAATTATTCGTAGAATTTTTGAGTGTTTTAGTTATTTTTGTAAGGGCAGTATTAAGGGAGGTTCCAAATTTTCACAATTATATTTAATATTTTTTTATGGCCTTTAGGTTAATAATATGCAAGAATCTTGTAGATATAAAGTATCTTAGAATTTTTAGTAGAATTTTTGGGCGTTTAAATTATTTTTATAAGAGCAGTATTAAGGGGAGTTTTAAATTTTGGGGCCCTATAACTCGGGAAGTATATGAGCGATTAAATTAAAACTGCGTATGGATAGAAATGGGATACCAAATAATATGTGTACTAAATTTGGTGTAAATCGCTCCGGTACCTTCAGAGGAGTAGAGGGCACAAATTTGCTCTTACGAGCAACGACTAACATCTAAGTTAATAATTTTTTATGGCTTTTGGGTTAACAATATGCAAAATACGTGTAGATATAAAATATCTTAGAATTATTAATAGAATTTTTGGGTATTTAAATTATTTATATAAGAGCAGTATTAAGGGGGGCTTTAAATTTTGGGGCCCTATAACTCGGGAGCTCTACATTTTAGCTAAATGTGTTTTTACGTAAATGAAGGAATATTACACTGAGTTAATTTTGTATACGTTAAAAAAAATGGTGTGGCTACGCCACTGGTTCAGGTACATCTCTGCATGTAGGAAGTACTTTTTGTGTTGTTGCATGATAAATTACTTGGCAATTGAAACAGAATAGAACAATGATACCGAGGTGTAACACTCTTCAAAAGGAAGTATATACTCGTATATATATATATATATATATATATATATATATATATATATATATATATATATAAAAAAATTATAAAAATTGTTATACATTTCGCAATTATTTTGTTACACAAAAAATCAACTGTATTTAGATCAATGATCAAAAGATATATGAGCAATTATAGTTACACCCACTAGGAAAACTGCTTCGTATATTAAACAGTCTACGTGAAAAGTTGTTGACATTTATATTATGTATATATATAAATATATATATAGCCAAAAATACAATAAATAACTGTTTTAATTAATTTTTAATGAGTCACTCAGCCGTACGAAGTACTGAAGACGCTAAAGCAATCAATCGTGTGTCTGTAACATTCTCAAAAAGTGTTTGTCTCGTCGCCCTGAATCCAAAAATATATATATATATAACTTATATACTTGGATGTTAGTCGTCGCTCGCTCGTTATACCAAATTTGTGCCTTCTACTCCTCTGAAGGTACCAAACCGATTTACACCAAATTTAGTATACATATTATTTGATATCCCATTGGTATCCGTTCGCAATTTAAATTGAATCGCTTGGATACGTCCCGAGTTATAGGGCCCCAAAATTTAAAGCCCCCCTTAATACTGCCCTTACAAAAATAATTAAAACACCCAAAAATTCTACTACTATTTCTAAGATACTTTATACTTACAAGATTTTTGCATATTGTTAACCCAAAGGCCATAAAAAAATATTAAAACATAATAATAATTAAAAACCGTTGCTCGCATCGCATTACTTATAAGGCGAGCTGGACGCATAGGTGCGTTGTACCTGAACTTGTTTTATATCAAAATAATCTACAAAAAATTGTACAACTATTTATATCTATAACAATTTTCAAAAGGCTATAATAATTAAAATCCTTTGCTCGCATCGTATAAATTATTTATAAGGCGAGCTGGACGCATAGGTGCGTTGTAATTTGTTTATTTTGAGTATATTAAAAATTGTTATAGTTTTTATGCTAATAACATTTTTTTAGATTGACCCAAAGGCTATAATAATTAAAAATAATTATATATGTATTATTTACGCGTTACTCTACGATTTATTCAGTGAGCTGAAAGCATAGGCGCTTGTAAGCTTGTTTTATTATATATTTAAAATGCTGTAATAATTAAAACACGAAAACGAACAATAAATAATTGTTTATTTTTTTAAACTTGAATTAATTATAAGTAAATTAATTAAAATATAGAAAGTAAATTGATATTTCTCTTACTTTGATTGTTACTTGTTGCATATATGACTATGTGTCATGCCTACATAACGTAAGTAAAACGCATTCACTTATTACATTTAGATCAGGGCCGTTGTCACTTGATCGAATTTACATGAGATACTATCGCTACAAATCAATCAATGACCCACAAAAAAAATAAACCATATTTTTTACGAATTTTTTTCTCTTATTAGGAATAAAGCCACCATTTTAGAATTTAAACCACTTAATAACTCATCTTTTATCTACAATAAAATAATTTTTTCGTACAAAAATATACGTAACTTTTCTAGATAACGCGAAGCGTATGTCTAGGTCACCACTAAACGGGCGAAGCCATAACTCATGCACGGGGCATCTAAATCAAATTTTAACGCTAGATTCTAAAAGAGTATTTAATTATCTACAACTTAAACCAATATTTGGTGAAATAAGTTAATATTTAACAAAATGGCGGCTGTGTGAAGAAAAAAGTTTTTTTTTCACTTTAAAGCGCTTTAAAACATATTTATTTATAAAAATATAAACATATTATTAGTAAAAGCTTCAATAAATACTATTTACTTTAATGTAAATTAAAATCGCGTAATTTGAAAAACGTCGTTTTGAGAAAAACGTGTTTAAAAATAACAAGAATAGCTTTCATCGTACATTTATACAGTTATCTCAGGGCATTATTACAAAACGGCTTTAAACGGATAATCTACACACTTCAAACTATTCAAAAATGTAAAAAATTTATTTACTTTTCCATAATTGTGGGCAGAATTTTGTGTATTCGTTGTCCAATGGTCGGTTTCGACGCGCGCATGTTCTAACATGCCCGTGAACCGATTCCTGGACGACCACTCTTGCACATCGTGTCTCTGGAAAGGTGCCTGGACGGATTCAGTGCCGTTTGGTACGGCCACCATTTCCATAATGCTCCAGACGAAATATTAGAAGAAAAATGTCGATTGAATCACCAATTAGTGACATAGAACTGTAAACAAACAAAACAAAGTTATTTTAAATGCATTATCACTACTGATAACCGTAATTTAAACTATTTAATTCAAAATAATATTTAATTAAGGTTCATAGGTGCCGGCACCTATGCTTTAAACTCGCCATACCACCTAATTCCCTATTTTAGAAAATACTTTAACCGGCATAATTTACTTTTACTAATTGTTTAATATCTCAAAAATGGGTTAAGTTAGAAAAAAAAAATTATTATAAAAGCTGAAGATATTGAAATTGTTAACAACTTTTGTTTGAAACATTTTGTCAATAAACATACTATTTCGTAAGAAATCGCTTTTGAAAATGGTTGTTTTCCCAGTTACATATATATTTAGAAATACCTTAACCGGAATAGTTTACTTTTTCTAATTGGTTAATATCTCAAAAATGGGTTAAGTTAGCGAAAAATAATTATTATAAAAGCTGAAGATATTAAAATTGTTAACAACTCTTGTTTGAACCTTTTTGCCAAAAAACGTACTATTTCGTAAAAAATCGCTTTTAAAAATGGTTGTTTCCCTAGTTACATATATATATAAAATACCTTAACCGGAATTGTTTACTTTTACTAATTGGTTAATATCTCAAAAATGGGTTAAGTTAGAGAAAAATTATTATTATAAAAGCTGAAGACATTGAAATTGTTAACAACTTTTGTTTGACACTTTTTGCCAAAAAACGTACTATTTCGTAATAAATCGCCTTTAAAAATGGTTGTTTCCCTAGTTACATATATATAGAAAATACCTTAACCGGAATAGTTTACTTTTCTAATTGGTTAATATCTCAAAAATGGGATAAGTTAGCGAAAAATGATTATTATAAAAGCTGAAGATATTGAAATTGTTAACAACTCTTGTTTGAAACTTTTTGCCAAAAAACGTACTATTTCGTAAGAAATCGCTTTTTGAAAATGGTTGTTTTCCTAGTTACATATATATTTAGAAAATACCTTAACCGGAATAGTTTACTTTTACTAATTGGTTAATATCTCGAAAATGGATTAAGTTAGTGAAAAATAATTATTATAAAAGCTGAAGATATTAAAATTGTTTACAACTTTTGTTTGAAATATTTTGCCAAAAAACGTACTATTTCGTGAGAAATCGATTTTGAAAATATCACTACGTGTATTTTCGCAGACCTTTAGAAGTTAATTTTAAACCATTTTTTCTAACTGTGTCCTTTGTATTGTAACATTAGACACGCCCAAACTTTCCTTATATATTTTTACAGTGTACAGTGTGTGTGAAAGTTTCAAATTACAGTTTTGTAAAATACTATAATTTACACAATAAAATTATATTAGAATAAAATATAACGAGTATTTGTAATCAGCAATATTCAATAATATTAATTGTGCATACTTTCTAGGTAAGTAGGAATGCCGTATGTGTAGGACAAAATGGACACATGGCACCCACGTAGTTAACCAGTAACATTCTTATTAAACCTCTACCCACGATATTATTAATCATCAAGAAAGCAAAAGTGTTATTTTTTTCGATTTATTCGTATTTTGGTAAATTGTATTATTTACTCAAGAAACTGGAGTGGCCTTCACTTGACGTACCCTTTCATTATTTAAAATTATAATTACGTTTTTGTACGTTTAAAATTACGATTGCAATGAAACAAAATCAATAAGCAATTTTCAAATGCGATTTTTCAGCAAATGGTACATTTTTTCAAAAATTATTATAGGGCAAAAATTGTTGCAAATTTTAATATCTTTAATTTTTATACAAACTATTTTATTCTACCTTACGCTATTTCCGAGATATTGTAGCAGAAGTAAACTATTATACATTAAGTTGTTTATGCGATTTTTCAGCAAATGGTACATTTTTGCAAAAAAAGTTATTGGGCAAAAGTTGTTGGAAATTTTAATATCTTTAGCTTTTATATAAACTATTTTTTTCTAACTTACGCCATTTCCGAGATATTATACATTAAGTAGTTACACATATATTCGTTTTTATATACATACATGTATATGTATGTATAGTTTTATATTTATTTATAAATTTACTTACAGTTATATATATAGTATATAATATGAAAATGTACAAGTATATAATAAAATAAATTTAGATTAAATTTGGTAAAATCATTTAAATAAATATTAATATGTAAAAGGTTACCTAATTTTTAATTCGGTAGGGGAACGACTTTAATTTTATTTCCAACAATTTTACGTATTTTGTAAAATTGTTTCATATTGAAATAAAAGTAAATGTCTTATTTCTTAATTTATATTAAAACAGAATGAAATTCTGCGTCAAAGTTGAAATTCTATTTCGTCAGAAAAATCAGGCACATCCACGTAGCCGATCAACTGTGATATTGTCCTTCGTTTTGTCTGCGGGTCATACGTGATCGGTGCCCGTCGTTTGCTGCGCGATATCATTTCCTTCCAATCGAACCGATGCCGATACGGATGCTTCTTAATAAACCCCATTATGTGTTGTTCCGTCTCCTTAAACGTCGTCATATATCTGCACTTCGTCATCGTCACCTGATCATTTGGAAGCTCCACCGAAATCAGGGGCCGACGATGCAGCTCAGCATCCTTAATCACCACATTCTTCTGCGTCTCAAAAATCTGCTCCTTCTGCGCAATCATATTCTGCTCCTTCTTCAACCGCAACTTACTCTCATTCCTCAACCGCTGCAACGGTATCTTCTGCCGTTCAATCTCCACAATATTCAGCTTCTTCTTCTGCAACAAAGTCTGGTACATGAATTCCTCCTGCCGCATTGCAAATCGCTTCGCTGGTGCCAACTTCGGCCGAGTTACCGGCTTTGCTTCCTCATTTAGTCGTGGTAGCACAATTGCTTCTCCAGCAACTTCTTGCTCTTCAGGCTTCGCCACATACCGCTTAATCCAATCGGCTCGCCACTTCTTCAACACCTCCTTTCTCTTCTCACTCACCTGGAACACCCTCTGGACCGTCATATACTTCTTTGGACGTTTCCTTGTAAAACTCTTGTGCAAATGGTAGATTTTCACCGCCCCTGATTGGTCACATATCCCAATTGTGAACTTACGCACATGTACTTTATACAACTCAGTGGAACCATCGATAAATATGTTTCCAGATAACTTCTGAACGGTAGTTGGAAGTCTGTTTATTGTTGATAAATCCCACAACTCAAAATGGGAGTCGATACGTGCTACAATAACTAAACTTGGGTTATACCGTGACCACACAGCGAAGATATAACGATTTTTTGATTTACGCCAAAGTACTGGTACTTCTGGGTTGTTTGCGTTCCATATGGCGAAGACTCGACCGCCTAAAGTTAGGAAAATGTTGGAGAAGAATGGTGATTTTGAGCAGTAAATGGGACCGTCGTGGATTTGTAGGAATTGGGTCATTTTGCATTGTTCTGAGTTGATTTTTTGCCCTTGGTCGAAATCATGCCCCTCCCAGGTGCAAACCCCTTGGAATCCGATACTAGTGCCTAGGATGAATTTAGGAATGAATTCAAATGGAAGTTCACGCTCTTGTTTGTAGTATGTACGTTCTACGATATTAGGAATGGTTTCTGGATTTAAGGCAGTGTATTCGTATTGGGGTAAATCGAATTGTATGTTGTTGATTGGGAGTTTTAGCTTTAAGGTAGGGTGTTCTGCGATGAAGCGGTAATGAGGGCGAAGCATTTTCTTTAGGTGCGCTAAGGGGCTGTAGCGGTGTGTCAAGGCTGATGGCACATCCCCTAGACGATTCACTTTGAAATTCTTCTTTTCGGCTTCTTCAACCGTTAAGGTTCGGTTTAAATCCCAGACGTAAACATACCCATCAGTTCCACTAGTAACAAATTGCAGACTGGGTCTTAATGCTTTAATTATTTTCCCATTCGACGTGATTTCATATTGACTGCTCAACCAGTGTAGACAGGTTACTGCAGATATATGGCCGTAATCCAAGTCTGATGTAAGTGTTTCATGCACTGTGGACTCTGAATACGTAAATTTCATCCAGTCCATCATCTCGCGAATGATCAACGAATGCTTCCTTTCTGTTTGTGTTAAAATCTTCCTCGTTTCTACTTCCTCTAAACGTCCAGTGATATCCCAAAGGACCACCTGCCCATTACACAAACCACCTGCAACTATATTCGGGTTAGTATCACAGAAACTAATGGTGATAATCTCGCGTGCAGCGTACAAGTACAACTTGGGCACCAAATTGTCTGAGTAACTCCAAATCAGTACCAAATGTTTGGTGAATATAGTTTCTTCAGTGTTCAACAGTGGAGGTTCTTCAGTGATTATGTAAGTATGTGGTGTTTTATTATAGGCTACCGCCAATAATCCAGAGATGCTAGGATGCCACGCCATACAGGATACCTTCATCCCTTTACAATATATAACATCTTGCAGCAAAAGGATTTCCCGGTGGTCCAAAATTGGGGGGGCTTGTTTACGTTTCACCAAATACTCATAGTCATCCTCGTGCAAATTTATATTCCCATTCACTCGTAGATTATCACAAATGTCGTCGATTCTCGCATCCAGGAATTCATTTAACTTATGGAAATCAGCTGTATTCAACTCTGGCTCTTCATACTCGTAACTATACTGCGTATTTTGGTTCTTAGGGTAAACAGGGTCGGTTTGGGCTTCGTTTGAAGTTGTTCCTGGGGAAGCTTGAGCACTTTTGTCAACGCGACGCTTAATCACATTACGCCCTGTGTATCCTTCTGGTAGTAATTCCATGTATCCAGCTTTTGCTGGTCGTACAGAGAATTTCAGTTTAGAGGAGCATTTTGGGTAATCAGATGTGACTGCGATCTCGTATAAAGTCCTGAAGTTCTTCGGCAGGTTATCGTCTACATCTATCTCACTCCCTAATGATGTCCATGGGTGTGCATCTTTGATTATAGATTTGTTTAAACGGTTCTGCATTTCATTCTGACGTTGTTCGATCTTCAGAAGGACATTCTTCTTTGCAGCTTTCGTCAGGCAGATGAAGAACTCTTGTCTCTCCATAACGGAGACATCTACCCCCATTAGGAGTTCTTCCTCGGGGTACGCTAGGATTTCATTTTTGATTGGAAGGAATTCAGAACTATCTTCGTGCAGGTCTGAAGGAAATTGAAAGTTAATAAAAGGGGTTTAGGTAATCCGGCTCTCCAGTAATGAGAATTGCTGGAGAAACGGATTCCAGAGGAGTAAACTACACCAATGTTATCTTCGAATTTCTCCTTTTTGATGTAAGCCCATGGCTGTTCGGCGGTTATTGTATCCCCAATAATGCACCCGATCACCTTTTGTGTTAATGGTGATAACGGCAGTATTCTTACACCTGGCATTGCGAATTCATTCCGTCTTGAATAAACTGATCCATCCGTATATGATGGTTCTTCAATTTTATTTCTTGGCTTCGTCAAACGTTTCTTAGTTTTTACTTTAGGTTTATTCATTTTTAATTTTGATTATATTCCTTCAAAAAAGATAAATTGTCACAATGACAATTCGTAAAAAACAACTAGTTATTTTTAGATAACGGTTACCCGGGCAACATTTTACACAATGCGCCATTTCAGAACATCGATGGCGTTGAAGTATTTGACGTGTGTATTATGCTATTATGGATGTGCAAATTTACACAATGTGTTTTTATCTACGAATTCCTCAAATTGAAATTAAAAATATTCCATTTCACACTTTTGTGATGACTGGTATTATTGTGGTTGTTATTGGGCCTTGTACAGGCCAAAAATGGGCAAACCTTGGGCTTGGGCCAAAACAAAACGAGCAAATCGTAATATCGATAGAATCTTGCATCATCTTTTAAATACGATTTAACTATTAGAAATTTATTAAACTGTTAAAGCAATATTAACTCATGCCGTTTCTGAGAGTAAACTGTTACTTCTGGTTTAGTTTAAAGCTTAAACATCACGCTTGATAAAAATATAAAATAGATTTGTTTTTATTAGTCAATATACATTAAAAAAAATTGTTTTATTTATACAGTTTTGGAGATAAAAATTAATAACTTTTTTATCTTCAAAACTGTGTAATCTTTGTTCAAGAAAGTGAAATGGTAAGTCTCTTACTTACCTAAAATCTTGCTAATTGAGGTAAATAAATGCTCCTGGCGCCTAGTTCCTGGTTTCATGATAAATCCGTTTTAAAGGAAAACGCTATTTATGCACAAATTTAAAACAACTCATCACAATTGACAAAACATTTATTTGACATCAAATGAATGAGTCATTTTTCCACTAAACCTAACGACTAACCAGTAAACATTCACTGACTTAGCAAGACTAAAATATTTCATGGTAGACGCGTGATCTTAAGCTGGATTAAAGGTTACTCGGAATTGGAAGGTCCCCACTTCACACTACACATATATATATATATATATATATATATATATATATATATATATATATACGAAGTATATACATATATATACGAGTATATACATATATATACAAGTATATACATATATATACAAGTATATACATATATATACGAAGTATATACATATATATACGAGTATATATATATATATATATACGAGTATATACATATATATGCGAGTATATGTCAACTTATAATTTTTTTTAAATAAGTTCTGATGTCCTTTAAGCGTTAAGGAGGTCTTTAAAACTTTTCGCGAGTTAACAAACGGCTCTTCTTCAATCGAGGTCAGATCAGAGCAGTGATTTGTAACAGTACCTGAGTCAGAACAAGAACCAGACGATGTATGATGAAATTCGTCATTTTATTTATTGGAAAACACTAATATTGGTTTAAATGTTAAATAGAATGAATAATTTTTTGGTTCATTAGTCGAAAAAATTCCCTGTACTTTCCCTAAATGAAATTTCCTAATCGTTATTTAAGTTACAAAACTTCTAAAAAATCTATATTTTTTATTGTTTTTTTTTCCTCTAGTTAGAATAAAGATATCAATTTATAATTTAAACCACTTAATAACTCATTATTTGTCTACATTAAAATATTTTTTTTGTACAAAAATATATCTAACTTTTCGAGTTAACGCGGAGCGTATGTCTAGGTCACCACTAAACGGGGGTACTCATAACTCATGAACGGGTCAACTAAATCCAATTTTGATTTTAGATTCTTAAAGCGTATAAAATTCTCTATAAATTACACTAACATTTTGTGTAAAAAGTTTATAATTGACAAAATGGCGGCCGTGTAAAAAAAAAAGTTTTATTTTCACTTTAGGGCGCTATAAAAATACGATTTTTACAGTACTCATTGGTAATACGTCTGAAGGCATTGGTGCCTATACCTATGCTTGCTTTTCTCTCGAATTATAAATAAAATAATTTGTTTTATTCACTTTACAATACCTTATGTAATGCAATTGCTAACAATGCAATGTTCGCGCTCCAAATATTTTGTTGAATAACTATAACTAGTTTAATGATCATATTTCACATATTTATACATAAGAGAAACAAGCATAGCTGCACCAATGCCTTTAGCACACCCTATATTAAATTTAATAATTATTTTAACGTTCCTGGACGTATTGTAATAATTTTAACGGAAATATACGTTTGTGTGGCAAAAATAAAATACCATAAACGTATTATTTGATACGAGATAGTTACAGACACACACAACGAAGCACTATAGCTGTTTTGTGCACGAAAAATAATATAAACAAATATTTATTAATTTTTAAACATTGTTTTTTGGTAGAAATTACATTTAGTTATTGTGTGTGAAATATTTATTTTACTGTAGTTAATTGCGGATATAAACTATTTGGCCAGTAGTTTACAAAGAAAACATATTTATAACCACTGGTTGTCGAAGAGTTATCATTAATATTATTTATACAAATTATTACATTGAAATTTCGTAAATTGCGGTAACAAATATGAATTAATTTTACAATTTTGTCGAAATATTATTAAATTATTGTGTCATTATTATTAATACGGTGCAAAGTATATTTTAATATTGTATATTAGGGCAGATTATTGTGCGAGTCCCAAACAAAGCATTGTCTCTGTTTACGTAGCGTAATTTTGTACAATAAAGTAAAATAGACTGACCTGTATTAAGAAGCACTCTTGATTGTGTCTATAACAATGAAATATATGTGTAACTCACTTCCAAACTAGTGTATGTCCACACCAAAGAAAACCCACTGTGATAAACTACAAAAAACACTACAGAATACACACAGAATCGTAATTAATTTTGACAGGTGTTAGTTTAAACACACATTTTTTTTGGAACGAGTTCTACAATCTAGAAGAATCTTAACACAACTGTATGGGCCACTCTTCAGTACAACTGTTGAGGCCAACACCATCCGGAGCTTGGTTGCCATTGGTCGCCAGACTCTAGTCTGATGGCTTCGGCTTCAAAATGTTTTCACCAAACAATTCTAAACCCTCTGATTTAAATTTGGCTCGATTCTCTACGTATTATTCCTTGTGCACATTTTAAAAGACGGATATACGAGTATATTTATATATATACGAGTATATACATATATATACACGAGTATATACATTATATACACGAGTATATACATATATACACGAGTATATACATATATATACGTGTATATACATATATATAAGAGTATATACATATATATACATATATATACGAGTATATACATTATATACTCGAGTATATACATATATACACGAGTATATACATATATATACGTGTATATACAAATATATACGAGTATATACATATATATCACTGAGTGGAGTGTTTCTGTATGTGATATGGGCCCAGTTAGGAAATATGTAATTGTTCCGCGTGAAAACAAATAATAATCAACGAAATAGAATGTATTAATGGTTCAGAGAGTTGACACTTTCACAGTAATTGACCTCTGACCCCATGAATAACCGTAACAAGTTTTATAATAATACTTTCCACATCCCACTACGGTGGGCAATACCGCTCTGTATCTGAACTATTAACCGTTGAGTCTAGTTGAAAATTTAGGAAAATATAACCGAAATATTAACGGTTTGATTCTATAAATTACAAATTTGTATCATTGATAGTTTGATTACGAATAAATCGTAAAGTTTTGATTAAAATAATATAGTCAAATCGTAGAAGTTGAGTGTAGCCCACTCCAGATTTTTATGTGTATTGAAAATTTAGGAAAGTATAACTGAATTATAGTCAGTTTGATTCTGTTAATATCAAATTTGTATCATTGATAGTTTGATTAGGAAAAAATCGTAAAGTTTTGATAAAAATAATATAGTGAAATCGTAGAAGTTGAGTATAGGCCACTCTAGATGTTTATGAGTATTGAAAATTTAGGATAATATAACTGAAATATAGTCAGTTTGATTCTGTTAATATCAAATTTGTATTATTAATAGTTTGATTAGGAAAAAATCGTAAAGTTTTAATAAAAATTAAATAGTGAAATCGTAGAAGTTGAGCGTAGGCCACTCTAGATGTTTATGGGTATTGAAAATTTAGGACAATATAACTGAATTATAGTCAGTTTGATTCTGTTAATATCAAATTTGTATCATTGATAGTTTGATTAGGAAAAAATCGTAAAGTTTTGATAAAAATAATATAGTGAAATCGTAGAAGTTGAGTATAGACCACTCCAGATTTTTATGAGTATTGAAAATTTAGGACTATATAATTGAAATATAGTCGGTTTGATTCTATAAATTTCAAATTTGTATCATTGATAGTTTGATTAGGAAAAAATCGTAAAGTTATAATAAAAATAATATAGTGAAATCGTAGAAGTTGAGTGTAGGCCACTCTAGATATTTATGGGTATTGAAAATTTAGGACAATATAACTGAATTATAGTCAGTTTGATTCTGTTAATATCAAATTTGTATCATTGATAGTTTGATTACGAAAAAATCGCAAAGTTTTAATAAAAATTAAATAGTGAAATCGTAGAAGTTGAGTGTAGGCCACTCTAGATGTTTATGGGTATTGAAAATTTAAGACAATATAACTGAAATATTGTCGTTTTGATTCTATAAATATCAAATTTGTGGCATTGATAGTTTGATTAGGAAAAAATCGTAAAGTTTTAATAAAAATAATATAGTGAAATCGTAGAAGTTGAGTATAGGCCACTCTAGATGTTTATGAGTATTGAAAATTTAAGACAATATAACTGAAATATTGTCGTTTTGATTCTATAAATATCAAATTTGTGGCATTGATAGTTTGATTAGGAAAAAATCGTAAAGTTTTAATAAAAATAATATAGTGAAATCGTAGAAGTTGAGTATAGGCCACTCCAGATTTTTATGTGTATTGAAAATTTAGGACAATATAACTGAAATATAGTCGGTTTGATGTTGTAAATTTCAAATTTGTATCATTGATAGTTTGATTGGGAAAAATTCGTAAAGTTTGATAAAAATACTATAATGAAATCTAAGTAGTTGTTGAGTGTAGGGCACCCCAGATTTTGTTTAATGAGTAGAATAAATGAATCTAGCTAATGTACAAGTTTGACGTACACTGGCAGTAAAGAGTTTACAATGAAAGGTTTAGCAATACTGGTTTTTGTCGGAGAATAAGTTTGTGTAACCGCCTACTTCGGTGATCCCTAAAAAGGCAATTCAAGTCTGGTCGCTAGTAAGTCGAATGTCGACGTACATGCACAAATTATACGTTAGCATCGCTGCGAATTGAACCACTTGGGTACTTAAAGCTGCCAACTCAACCAGAATCCCCTGAATTAGGGCCCTAAATATATAAATTATAAAGCAGGGAAAATGCATATTTAATAAAATATGTATTCGCTGCCGCGCGCTTTTGCCATATTTAAAATGGCAAAAAGCAGCAAAAATTAATTGGGAAAATGCATATTTACAAATATTTATTCCCTATATACATATATTTGTCCCATAAATGGCAAAAAAACTTCATTTTACCAACAATAACGGCATTTATTACGCCTAAACTATAGGCTACTCAGTTATACATTCATGCTAAACGGGTTGCTTAAATAAACCACTAAATTATAAAGAGACACAATTAAGGATAATAATAACTTAGAAATTGATTGAATACATCTTAAATTATTATTATTAATATTGTCCTTTATGTAAACAATCTAAATAATCACAATTACGGATAATAACAACTTTGAAATTGATTGAATACATTAATATCTTTAATTATTATATTAAATACACTGTCCTTTATGTAAACAATCATAATATATATGTATATATATATAAAAGTCACTAAGTTCCCCTTATTTTTAATTTAATAATAAACATAAAGCATATTTTAAATATAAATATTATAATAGGTTAAATAGCTAAAGGATCCGTCGTAATTTACTGTCTATTAATTTTTTGAGGCTTAATAACGCTAGATTTAAATTAGATAGGAGCTATTTGGGCACCGGAAGTTGTATAATATATATGTATATATATATAAAAGTCACTAAGTTGCCCTTATTTTTAATATAATAATAAACATAAAGCATATTTTAAATATCAATATTATAATAGGTTAAATAGCTAAAGGATCCGTCGAAATTTACTGTCTATTAATTTTTTGAGGCTCAATAACGCTAGATTTAAATTAAATGGGAATTATTTGGGCACCGGAAGTTGTATGGGTAACCATAATGTTCAAAAGTTGCCTAAGTACCCGGCTCGTTGGTCTAGGGGTATGATACTCGCTTAGGGTGCGAGTGGTCCCGGGTTCAAATCCCGGACGAGCCCAAGTATATATTTTTTTACTTTTTTTAATCTTGTCCCCACTCTTGGTCCGCTTCTTACTGCCATGTGTTTTGTGTTCACTGTTTACGTTAGAAAAGACGGTGCAGACAAAGAGAAGACTGTATACGGTTGGTCGTTGGTCGTTGGTGGGTTTGACTAGCAACAGGCGCACCAAACCCGTCAGAGACAGTTCAGTCGCGTTTGGAGTCGTATCCGTTGTACGAGCATAACGTGTTATATTAAATTATACGGGGGGGGTGCTGTGGTTATTTTAGCAATATGTGGCTGTTTTCAGGAAGTTAGTGATAGTGGCTAGTGATTGGTGTTATAAACATGAATGGTTTACGCATAAAACGAACTATACAGACGTTAACGTTAGCAATGATTTTAGCGTATACAACTTTGTTGATCTACCAAACACTATCACATGGCCTGACCCAACCTATCAGACAGGTAAACAACACAATAGACGTTGGAGACGAAAGTAAACGTTTAATTTTAGTCATAGATCTTCCTAGTGGTCGATTATTTGAAGCCATATGATATATTATTTAAATATGACCTAAATGTGACCTAAATCTAACGTTAAAAACAATATAGTGGTCGACTATTTGAAGTCCTATGATATATTATTTAAATATGACCTAAATGTGACCTAAATCTAACGTTAAAAAATGAGCTAGTGGTCGATTATTTGAAATCCTATGATATATTATTTAAATGTGACCTAAATCTAACGTTATACCGTTTAATTTTGGTTATTTTAGACCATAGATCTTCCGGGAGATCGATTATTTGAAGCCATATGATATATTATTTAAATATGACCTAAATGTGACCTAAATCTAACGTAAAAGAATGAGCTAGTCGTCGATTATTTGAAATCCTATGGTATATTATTTAAATGTGACCTAAATCTAACGTTAAAAATGAGCTAGTGGTCGATTATTTGAAGTCCTATAATATATTATTTAAACATGACCTAAATGTGACCTAAATCTAACGTTAAGAAATGAGCTAGTGGTCGATTATTTGAAATCCTATGATATATTATTTAAATGTGACCAAAATCTAACGTTAAAAATGAGCTAGTGGTCGACTATTTGAAATCCTATGATATACTATTTAAATGTGACCTAAATATAACGTTAAAAATGACCTAGTGGTCAACTATTTGAAATTCGATGATATATTATTTAAATATGACCTAAATCTAACGTTAAAAAATAATCTATTGGTCGACTATTGGAAGTCCTATGATATATTATTTAAATGTAACTTAAATATAACGTTAAAAATGAGCTAGTGGTCGATTATTTGAAGTCCTATGATATATGACCTAAATGTGACCTAAATCTAACGTTAAAAAATTTGCAGCGGTCATATGTTCACGAATATAGCGTTTTCGTTAGTTTATGACCATAATATTACCAATATATTACGTTACTGTATAGTCATTTATTGCTATTTAGTTTATATGTAAAATTCTTACGAAATTTAATAAAGGGAGCGAAAAATAACGGTTTATGACGATAATATTACCAAAATTATACTTATTTTGCAGTACTATTTCCACTAAATTATCAAACTATATTAACCAAGTGTTATTCACTCCTAAATTAACTCTGGAATTGTACCAATTAATTACGTTATCAAATACTGTTACTTATTACTTAGTAATATAAAGTAATAACCATTACAGCGGTATATATTCACGAAAATAGTCGAAGAATAACGATTTCGTTAGTTTATGACCATAATATTACCAAAATATTACGTTACTGTATGGTCATTTAGTGCTACTTAGCTTATAAGTAAAATTGTTACGAAATTTAATAAAGGGATCGATAGATAACGGTCATATGACCATAATATTACCCAAATACAACGTCACAATATGGTCATTTATGGTCACTTAGCTTATATATATAAAATGCTGCTATAAAGTAATAGATTTTTATTTATAAAAATGTGTTTCGTTGATTCTCAGATAATTGATCCTGATGTAAAGCCGTTTGGTGTAATACATATTTACGACGACGTTGTACAGTTCGAAAACAATATTGTGTTTGATAATACGCGTTCAATGCCGCGTGTACCTAGTGAATTAAAACCAGTTAGTGCTACGCGTAAACCGACAATTACAAAACTAAACGATTTATTTATTAGTGTTAAAACAACGAAACATTATCACGTGCAACGGCTGCCTATTATCTTAAGGACTTGGTTCCAGCTCGCCAAACAACAGGTACTCTTTGTCCATTTATTATTATAATAAATAAATAAATAATTCCATTTTGCTTTCAATGGAAAATAAAGTGATCTCGTAATAAAATACCGTGAGAGCGACGCTCAATTAAAACAATTGACAATTCTGCTAATTAACGTTTTAATTATTAGTAACATAATTAAACGCAATTAGGGCATTAGTCACAGTTTACTCTTTTGTTTTAGACATGGTTCTTTACGGATACTGACGACGTTGAATTTCAAATAAAAACAAGTAAGTCCCACCCAATCAAACCTTTTAAAATATCTACAGTCAAACCTTTTGACTGTTTGAATAATTGCAGAATTTAATTAGTTTTTAATTTGTATTTTCAGTGGGACATTTAATAAATACAAATTGTTCGTCTTCACACAATCGAAAGGCCCTTTGTTGCAAAATGTCCGTCGAATTCGATACATTTCTTGAAACCAATAAAAAGTAGGTTTAAATATTTGCGATTATATTTATAATAGGTTAACCCATGGGCACTACGTGCCCATATCATTTACACTCCCCCAAACATCAATATAAGACGCATTTAATATATACTCTCGTCTTTTATCCTAAAGGTCCAGCTTCGAATCCTGCCTATTCCAATTTGCTTTATTCCAAAATCACGTTTTAACCACAAAAAAAATTCATACATTTCGTCAACTCCTTAAATACGTTTACAGATATATTTTACGACGTGTTTTTAACACGTTCTACGCCAAAATCGTTGTGTAAAACCACTTTTAAAGTGAATTAAGTGGCCATTTAATTTTATAATGACTATAGGATGATATGTGCCCATATCATTTACACTTTTATATATACTCTCGTCTTTTATCCTAAAGGTCCAGCTTCGAATCCTGCCTATTCCAATTTGCTTTATTCCAAAATAGCTTTTTAACCACAAACAAAATTCATACATTTCGTCCACTCCTCAAATACGTTTACTAATTTATTTTACGATGTATTTCTAACACGTTCTACGCCAAAATCGTTGTGTAAAACACTTTTAAAGTGCATTAAGTGGCCAAATAGAATATAATTTAATTTTAAAATGTCTATAGGATGATGTGCCCATATCATTCACACTTTTATATATACTCTCGTCTTTTATCGTAAAGGGCCAGCTTCGAATCCTGGCTAGGTCAGTTTGCTTTATTCCAAAATAGCTTTATAACCGCAAAGAAAATTCATACATTTCGTCTCCTCAAATACGTTTACAGATTTATTTTATGATATGTTTTTAACACGTTCTACGCCAATATAGTTGTTTAAAATATATAAACTACTTTTAAACTGAATTGAGTGGCCAATTAGAATATAATTTAATTTTAAAATGACTGTAGGATAAAAAGGCAAAGTATGGCAACATTGCCTAGTAAATATAGTGGTAACAGATGGCAAGCGACGCGTCTAAACCTGCACGTGGTTAGTGAACAGTGTTAAATTACACCTTATTCACACTTTTAACTTTCCTGTAAGATTACTTATCGTATTTTTTGTTGCATATTTAAACAGTTTATGCGAAATTTGACATCGTTGCAGTTTTTATTATAAAATTTGTCAGTTATTTCTATAACAGAATTAAAAAAAAATATATTATTTTGCTGTTAAATGACGCGTAAAATCACCTATTACAAATAAATGCTACTGTTACGGTCCATGCACAAACGCAAATAAAATAAACAAACATTTACAAAGTTTTGTATTCAGGGCCGGACTATTCATTTTTGTGCCCCTACTAAGTAAAACGTCTTTTAGGTTTTACAACAATTTTGTAATATTAATATATATATATATATATAATTTTGTGCCCTGTTTATAGAACCGGGATTTAATCCGGTCCTGGATTTTTACCGATTTTTAAATTGTAGGCGATTTAGGCAATGTTTTTAAATTATATAAAATTGTATAACGAAAATATTAGGTAAAATAAATAAATATTTATATGTTTGGGTTAAAGGGAATAATATGGGCACTTATTTAGCGTAAGTACGGCCCTGTTTTAGATCATGGTAAGCAGGAAAATTCCCTGCTCTGGTCGACCGGATGTATTAATAACAATCAATTGTCGACAACGAAGGATATACATGGAGAATGTATCTTTAACATCATAGATGAACCTTTAAATTTACGCTATTGTCTGTTGTCGGATATATATATATATATATATATATATATATATATATATATATATATATATATATATATATATATATATAATGATATTCCGTAGCAGTTTTCTCGTAACTGGTACATTTTTTATAAAAACTTTTCAAACAAAAGTTGTGCAAAATATTAATATCCTTCATTTTGTATATAACTATTTTTGCTATAAGTGCAGCCGTTTTAGTGATATTGGAGATAAAACAAAAAAATAGTACGATTTATAAAACTATGCGAATATATAGCAACAGTTTTCTCGTAACTGGTACATTTTTTAAAGAAACTTTTCAAACAAAAGTTGTGCGAAATATTCATATCTTTTATTATGTACATAACTATTTTTGCTGTAAGTGCAGCCGTTTTAGTGATATTGGAGATAGAACAAAAAATTATACGATTTATTGAACTATGCGTATATATAGCAACAGTTTTCTCGTAACTGGTACATTTTTTATAAAAAAATTTCAAACAAAAGTTATGCAAAATATTCATATCTTTCATTTTGTACATAGCAGTTTTTGCTGTATGTGCAGCCGTTTTAGTGTTATTGGAGATAGAATAAAAAATGCATTGAGTAAACATGCATTTTCGGTTTTAATATTCTTTTTTAAAATAGGAGGTGCACTTCTAGACCATATACTAGTCTTAAGTTGATAGTTTTACAATATTACGTTCCTGTTTTGGCTTTAGAGCGTTCACAGACAGAAAGTATTTGCATTATTACTTCGTTAAAGAAAGAAAATGTGCCTGCGGCTCATGAATGAATATTACGACTTATTCGTAAACTATACGTAGTTTCCTTTCATAAATAAATGCATTTCATTGAATCTTTACAGTTACGTTGATTGAAGATGAAGGAAATGAACTAAGCGTAGTTTATTTTTTCGTTTCTCAGTTTAATTATATATATAAAATATGGGCGCATTCGACCGGGGAATTGTTCATTTTTATTTATTTATTTAATAATTAATTGATAGCTGTCTTCTTGTGGAATGTTACGCGCTGTTTCTATGACTTAAGGCCTTAATGTTTTACAGTTTTCAATATTTTAGAAAACTGGAGTGGCTTATACTTTCACTATTTAATTTAAAATGGCTTTATTTTATTTTTAATGCAATGGCAACACAATTAAACATTTTTATTTGGATCTGAGCATGTTACAGACGCACAACTAAACACTATACGAGTTAAATATTATATAGGCCCCTATGCAAGTGACTGAACAAAAAGTTGAACCATTTAAGTATTCGCAAACAGGTTTTAACGTTATTAAAATTGATAGCAAAAAAGGAGCATTTTTTTCTTTGAATAATTTCTTATTTCCTTCAATTAATAGTTGCGTGTATTTACTACACGTTATATGTAGATAACGTCTTCTGTTAATCGTTAAATTAATGCCTTAATTAATATATATGTATACATCGCCGGATAAACACGATAATGTCGAAGATTCATGGATGATTTCCTGTTGTCGTATTTTGTGTTAATTGTATCACGAAACCCAAATATACCAGTTTCAAAAACCACTCCTTAGTTTTAAATTTTAATATAAAACACATTCCTGATGTAATAAAATGTTTAAATCAAGATCAAAGTTTGGAATTTATGGGTAAAAGGATAAAAAAACTAATTTTAAACTAGTTCAGATCGGCTTAAAGGTCATGTGTTTTTAGTTAGAAAATTCAATTTAAATTGCTGATTTTTAGATTTTCTGTAACGGTTTTCTCGTAACTGGTACATTTATTAAAGAAACTTTTCAAACAAAAGTTGTGTGAAATTTTCATATCTTTTATTATGTACATAACTATTTTTGCTGTAAGTGCAGCCGTTTTAGTGATATTGGCGATAAAACAAAAAATTATACGATTTATTGCATTTTAAGTTATTCCGTAGTAGTTTTCTCGTAACTGGTACATTTTTTGGCGAAACTTTTTAAACAAAAGTTGTGCAAAATATTAATATCTTTCATTTTGTACCTAACTATTTTTGCTCTAAGTGCAGTCGTTTTAGAGTTATAGGAGATAGAACAAAAATGCACTTCTGGTTTGATTATTCGTTTCAAAAATAGTAGGTGCACATCTAGACCATATACAAGTCTTTAGTTAGTAGTTTTGGGTGTAGAGCGTTCACAGACATACAAACACACAGAAGTTATCCCGAAAATAGTTACATGTAACTCCCTATACTTACTTTACTTTACTTTACTTCATAGTGTAAATAGGAAATTGGGAAAATTGGTTATAAGTCGCCTAGAACTTGAGCAAATGCCTAAGATTGTAATTTTTGTTAAATCCAGATGGTTTTGTCATTTTGACGATGACAACTATGTCAATGTACCTCGCCTAGTGCGCTTATTAGAGGATTACAATTCGCAGGAGGATTGGTACTTGGGTAAACCTAGTATACGCGCCCCATTGGAGATTTTAAATAAAGAGAAAAATCCGGTAAGTGCAATATATAATATCCCAATCTGAGACCACAATCCAATTGCTTCTCAACCACATTAAATCGCTTCGGGCAAAAGTGATTGTTGCCCGCTGCGAGCTGGAAGCTTGTGTACGTCTGTCATTCCATTCTTATATCTTACGAGTAGAAAAAAGGCGAGTAGAGAACGTGTCTTGGCGTGTCTTGACCTGCACCCGGTGATCCCGGTAGCGAGCGAAGCGATCTCCACCTCTAGGATCAGACCACGCCTAAGAGAAAGGCACTGGCTCTGCTCTTAAAATGCTCCAAATAGCTCATAACTTAATTTATTTAGTTCTAAAATGCTTTGCCCTGTTTTACTTCCATTTTGTTTAGCAAAAAATATCCTTCTGGTTCGCCACTGGAGGAGCTGGATTTTGCGTAAGTCGAGCCTTAGCTCTGAAGATGATGCCAGTGGCAAGGTAATCATTTATAAATAATCATCTAATGATTTATATGAGTTTGTGGGTCGAAAAAATAAGATAATGATCTTCAGAAAAGACCCTTCGAAATTCCAAGCATTGCAACCACCGCGAACGAACCCGGTTTAATTGACAGCTGATTAAATAACTGCACGTTAACCATTCATCTAATTTAATAGAGGAACTTCTTCGAATTATATTCTTTACAGAACAAATAGATTTTTTTGATCATTTTCAAATGCTAACCGATATTAATTGGATTGAAATAAGACTAGGTTAACTTGTGGGCACTATGTGCCCATACCATATACATACTACAGTCCACTCATCGATCATTTGTTATGATTCCAGTTAATGTTAAACTTAACCGATTGTAATTGGATTAAAATACATAATTACTAAATTAGTGATAGTGTAATAGACTAGGTTAACTTGTGGGCACCATATGCCCATATCATATACATACAGTCCTCAAATTGTAGATCGTTTTGCTATGATTCCAGTTAATGTTAAACTTAACCGATAGTAATTGGATTAAAATACATAATTATTAAATTGGTGATAGTATAACAGACTAGGTTAACTTGTGGGCACTATATGCCCATATCATATACAAACAGTCCTCAAATTGTAGATCGTTTTGCTATGATTAGAATTAATGTTAAATTTAACCGATAGTAATTGGATTAAAATACATAATTATTAAATTGGTGATAGTATAACAGACTAGGTTAACTTGTGGGCACTATATGCCCATATCATATACAAACAGTCCTCAAATTGTAGATCGTTTTGCTATGATTAGAATTAATGTTAAATTTAACCGATAGTAATTGGATTAAAATACATAATTATTAAATTGGTGATAGTATAACAGACTAGGTTAACTTGTGGGCACCATGTGCCCATATCATATACATACATTCCTCAAATTGTAGATCGTTTTGCTATGATTCCAATTAATGTTAAATTTAACCGATAGTAATTGGATTAAAATACATAATTATTAAATTGGTGATAGTATAACCGACTAGGTTAACTTGTGGGCACCATGTGCCCATATCATATACATACATTCCTCAAATTGTAGATCGTTTTGCTATGATTCCAATTAATGTTAAATTTAACCGATAGTAATTGGATTAAAATACATAATTATTAAATTGGTGATAGTATAACCGACTAGGTTAACTTGTGGGCACCATGTGCCCATACCATATACATACTATAGTCCACTCATCGATCATTTGTTATGATTCCAATTAATGTTAAAATTAACCGATAGTAATTGGATTAAAATACATAATTATTAAATTGGTGATAGTATAACAGACTAGATTAACTTGTGGGCAGCATGTGCCCATATCATATACATACAGTCCGCTCATCAATTCAACAAATTGTTGATCATTTGCTATGATTCCAATTAATGTTAAACCGTTAGTAATTGGATTGAAATAAAGAAATTTAAAGTGGTTAGGGAAATATAATAAACTAGATTAACCTGTGGGCACCATGTACCCATATCATATACATACTACAGTCCACTCATTGATCTAACTGATTTTTGATAATTGGTTATGATTCAAATTAAACCTGACCGTTAATTAATTATGAATTGGTTATTGGAAATTTAACAACTAGGTTAACCTGTGGGCACTATGTGTCCATATCATATACCCATCGACTGATTGTAGATCGTTTGCTATGATTCGAATTATAATTGGATTAAAATACATTGATTATTGGAGATTTAACAACTAGGTTAACCTGTAGGCACTATGTGCCCATATCATATACATATTTAAAAGTTCACGTAATTGATTATACGGTGAGCGAATGAACTGGTGCCTCTATGCTTGTTATGTGTTTGTCTGTATGTATGTATGTATGAATATAAAACCGTTACAATAATTATTTCTGTTATTAATCTTGATGATCGGGCCTATAATTTATAATTGACTTGGGTATAATTTCATAGTAGGTAGCCGAGAAATCACCGGTTAACAAAACAAAACAAGAAAAAGAGTGAATGGTAGTGGAAGTGGTATTTTGGACGCAAGTTGAGCGCGTGGTCGACACGAACGCTGCCTCAGGCCCCTGCATGACCTGAGCTCCAGATCCAAGGGCGGCGCACCTAAGGCGCATTACACAAATGTCTAAGGATTTTAACTAAATTCAAAAAAAGAAAAATACTTGCAAAAGTTTTTATTTCAAACCGTATCTAATAAAACGAAACCGACCTATTGTCTCGATGTGTGTTGCTCATTAAGAAATACCTTTGTGACAGACACACGTCCATCGGGCTTCCTGTCGTTAATTACGAAAACACAAAACGTGTTTTTGATTCCTCTATACTTTTAGTATGTATATGATATAGGCACATAGTGCCTACAGACTAAATTTTCACTAATTAATTCATTTAAACCATATTATTAACGGGATCAGGTTTAATTTAATCATAACAAATTATCAAATATCAGTGTGCCTGCACCTATGCTTCTTAAGGGAAATTTTGTATTCAAACATGGTTACAGACACACAACTAAACATTAAGTGTCTTGTACGATAGTACGACATACTAGTTATTGAATATTTACGTATTTTTACTTTAAGTGTAATGTTTTTATTACAGTAACGGGAAATTTATTAGTACTGGCGAAAAAATCCGTTTACCAGACGATGTAACAATGGGCTACATTATCGGCAAGTATAAATATAATTTATACATTCAAGTATATATACATATATTGGAGTATATACAAGTATATATGTATATATACGAGTATATATGCATATATACGAGTATATATGGTATACATGCGAGTATATATGTATATATACGAATATATATGTATATATACGAGTATACATGGTATATATACGAATATATATGTATATATACGAGTATATACAAGTAAATATGTATATATACGGGTATATATGGTATATACACGAGTATATATGTATATATACGAGTATATACATATATACCTGTGTATATACCATATATACTCGTATATATACATATAAATGCGAGTATATATAGTATATACACGAGTATATATGTATATATACGAGTATATATGTATATATACGAGTATATATGGTATATATACGAGTATATATGGTATATATACAAGAAGATATGTATATATTCGAGTATATATGGTATATATACGAGTATATATGGTATTTATACGATATATATATATATATATATATATATATATATATATATATATATATATATATATATATATATACGAGTATATATGGTATATATACGAATATATATGGTATATATACGAGTATATATGGTATATATATACGAGTATATATGATATATAACAAGTATATATGTATATACGAGTATATATAGTATATATACGAGTATATATGTATATATATATATATATATATATATACGAGTATATATGAATATATATATACGAGAATATATGTATATATACGAGTATATATGGTATATATACGAGTATATATGTATATATACGAGTATATATGTATATATACGAGTATATATGGTATATATACGAGTATATATGTATATATACGAGTATATATATGTATATATACTAGTATATATGTATATATACGAGTATACATGGTATATATATATGAGTATATAAGTATATATACAAGTATATGTGTATATAAACGAGTATACATGGTATATATACGAGGATATATGTTTATTAACGAGTATATATGTATATATACGAATATATATGTATATAAACGAGTATATATGGTATATATACGAGTATATATGTATATATACGAGTATATATGTATATATACTAGTATATATGTATATATATATATATAATGAATACCCTTTCTGGTCACAGAGCATTTACTGAAAAAGCCGTTGACGGTAATTGACGAATTTCATTCGCACTTAGAGCCCATGAAGTTCCTAAGGCGGGACACCCTGCACGACCAGGTGATTTATATATACAGACACACACGCTGCTTTTAAATGCCCCACCGCTTACGTACCACTTGCTGCGATTTACCAATAACATTTTTCTTACCACACCCTACTCGCTATATTAACCATATATATATTAAAATTGCAATAAAAACTCAAAATAAAAGATTTATTACTGCATAAACTCTTTGCGCACTTGTATAAGAGTTTAGAAAAATAGGCGTGGCCTGACGTAGATTTCGTTTCAGATATCATTTAGTTATTCCCGCAGTAAAGACGAATGGAACGTCGTGAAAATCGATGGATTCGACGTTAAATATGACCCAAATAGGCAAGAAAATTTAAAAATTAAATAAAAAAACAATAGTTAAATCATTTTTTATTTGCAGGTTTTTGTCTTTACATTGTTTCTTATTCCCTTATTTTAGTTTTTGTCCGAGATGAGACGCGTTTAGGGACATATGGCAGCTTACGTATTAAAATGGTCGTAATTACGTCGAAAGTACGTCGAAAGTACGTCGAAATGACGTCGAAAGTACGTCGAAATTACGTCGAAAGTACGTCGAAATTACGTCGAAATTACGTTTAGTTGTTGAATTAGTGGCAGTTATATTGTAAAAGGAACTTTAAATTGTTTTTTTATATGTATATATTTATTAATAATAAGATTGGGTTAAAATTTATTATATTTCAAAGTTAAATAATATTTATTGTTAACCAAACTAGTCTAAATATATTTAAATGTAATTTTATTTGAAAATAATGTGTGATAAGTTTTACATAAGTGCAATTTTAAAAACAATTTACACAAATTATTAAAAATTGCTCAAAGTAAATGTACAGAAAATGTAAATACTGAATATGTGTATTTTATTGATATGACAAATATATTAATTTCTATTTATCGCGTCTACATCATTTCCTTTACACGGTTTTCGTTCGCACCAAATTTGTGCCTTCTACTCTTAAGGTACCGGATCGATTTGAACCAAATTTGGTACACATATTATTTAGCATCCCATTTGTATCAAATCCCAGTTTAAATCTAATCGCCCGTTTACTTCCCGAGTTATAAGGCCCCAAAATTTTGAGCCCTCCTTAATACTGCCCTTATAAAAATATCTAAAACACCCAAAAATTCTACTAATAATTCTAAGACATTTTATGTCTACAAGATTTTTTCATATTGTTAGCTTAAAGCCCGAAAAAAATTATTAAATATAACCAAAAGGGTATATTATTAATTATAAGGCGAGCTGGACGCATTGGTGCGTTGTACCTTGTAAATAAATAAAGAAATTATATATGTACTTATTTACAAATAATTTTTAGCTAGCTGTAGCAACACATTCGCTTCAGGGAAGCTCAAAACGTGTATTTCCGTCGAAAAGGTAAGTCGCGTTTATTCCGTTTAGTTCCAATAACATTAAATAAAAAATATTAATTGCAATTTAACGTTTACATAATTATTTTTGTAAATCCTAGACACTTTCCTTACACGGTTTTCCTTTATAAATACATAAATAATTGAAATACGTCTAAATATGTTTGAATTATCTCTTCAATAATCAGAATTATAAATGTACTTATTTACATATAAATAAGGTAAGTTTTAGCAACACATTCGCTTCAGGGAGGCTCAAAACGTGTATTTCCGTCGAAAAGGTAAGTCGCGTAAATTCCGTTTAGTTCCAGTAACATTAAAAAAAAATAATTGCGGTTTAACGTATTATATAATTCGTTTTGTAAATCATAGACATTTTCTTTACACGGTTTTCCTTCATACATACATACAAAATTGAAATACGTCTAAAATAATTTGAATTTAGGTATTCTGCGTGTATTTTATATTTGAATTAATACATTTAAGATGTCTTATAATTAAAAATGAAATATTTAGAGAACAAATAATTTTTATTTAAATTTATTCATTTATTAAAGACGTTTAGGGATGAAATTAGGGAGGAATCCTCTTTGAACTGAGCTAATTGATAAAAAAAACAAGAGGAAAAGACGTAGAAAAATACGTTTGCCGCCAAATTAGTTTCTAAGTCTTCTTCTTACTACTAAGACCTAAATAATTAGGGGCATCCCTGAACTGATCGTATAGGTCTAGGTTTAGCGTTGTTGTGATTATAATCAAGGTTATAGACGCGTAGTTTGATTAATTTTAAAATAAAAAATGTCGAATTTAAACGAATTTGATTATAGTAAAGTTTGTCGAACATGTTTAACATTTAACGAAAATAAAATTTCTTTATTTACGGTGTGTGCGACAGTGCAAATGGCTCCAGCTGAAATATTGGCGAACTTCACGTCATTAAAGGTAAGTAAAATAAAATATTGGCGGACGTAAACAATTTTTACAACATTTAAAACAAACATTAGGGCATCAAAATCAGTTTATTACCAAAATTATGAATATTTATTTCAAATTCGGTCAAAATATAGATTAATTTACGTATTTATAGTTGAAAGATTTGCCGGTAGATAGCAGCAGGTAGCACGAAGTGAAATCAAATTAAATTACATTTTGCGTATTATTTATCTCTAATACGGTTATTGTTATCAAAAAACTTTGTTAACAAAAGTTGTTTATCTAATTATTATTTACAACTTTTATTTAAAACATTTTGCCATATTTTGCTTTATGTAACCAGTAACTTTAAAATAGTAAGACTAAGTAAAAGAAAACCTCGTAAATGCGCAATTCCTCTGAAGGTACCCGGGCAATTTAACTGAAATTTGCTATACATATAATATAGGTAACTAAGAAGGTCCTGTCCCTATTTCAACCCAATCGTTTGTACAGGTCCGGACTTATAGGGCTCTAAAATTTTAAGACTCACTTAATACTACATTTAGGAGAAATTATCTTTAATACGGTTATTGTTATCAAAAAACTTTATTAATAAAAGTTGTTTAGCTAATTATTATTTACAACTTTTATTTAAAACATTTTGCTATATTTTGCTTTATGTAACCAGAATCTTTAAAATTGTAAGACTAAGTAAAGGAAATCTGATTTTGTAAACGCAATTCTTGTGAAGGTACCCGGCCAATTTAACTGAAATTCGCTATACATATAATATAAGTAACTAAGAAGATTCTGCCCCATTTTAAACCCAATCGTCCGTACAGGTCCTGACTTATAGGGCTCCAAAATTTGAAACCCCATTTAATACTACGTTTAGGGAAAATTATCTCTAATACGGTTATTGTTATCAAAAAACTTTATTAACAAAAGTTGTTAAGCTACTTATTATTTATAACTTTTATTTAAAACATTTTGCTATATTTTGTTTTAAATAACCAGTAAGACTAAGTAAAAGAAATCTTATTTTGTGGCCGTAACTACTCTGAAGGTACCCGGGCGATTTAACTGAAATTTGGTATACAAAAAATATAGGTAATCAAGAAGATCTTGACGTATTTTAAATCCAATCGGGGGTACAGGTCCAGACTTATAGGGCTCCAAAATTTGAAACCCCACTTTATACTACATTTAGGATAAATTATCTCTAATACGGTTATTGTTATCAAAAAACTTTATTAATAAAAGTTGTTTAGCTAATTATTATTTATAACTTTTATTTAAAACATTTTGCTGTATTTTGGTTTAAGTTACCAGTAAGACTAAGTAAAAGAAATCTGATTTTGTGACCGTAACTACTCTGAAGGTACCCACCCGATTTAACTGAAATTTGGTATATATATAATATGGGTAACTAAGAAGATCCTGGCGTATTTTAAATCCAATCGGGGGTACAGGTCCAGACTTATAGGGCTCCAAAATTTGGAGCCCCCCTTAATACTGTGTTTAGGAAAAATAAAAAAATATAGAAATATTCTATAAGGAATTCTAAGATATTTTATGTTTTGTGATTTTTTTAATATTGTTAACCTGAAAGCTATAAAAATATATATAAGATCTATAGGAAATATCGAAAATTATTCACGCCCATTATTATATTTGATTATGTTCATTCACTGGTGCTAAATACCAATGTATGTTTTACACTTCTAGTATACTAACTGCGACGGTCTTCCATCACAAATTTGCGGCAATTGTTACAACGATTTACAACGTTTTCATGAATTTCGTTTAAAGTGCTTAGACACTGATATAAAATTACGTAATTCCTTAAATAATATTGATTTGAAATCTCAACGAAATCAATTATTAAACTTCAATAAACAATTAAATCATGAAATTGTTTACGTTAAAACGGAAATACATTCTGAGAATATTAAAATTGAGGAAATTGATTTAGATTTAAATAAACCTCCATTAATTGGTGATTTACACCATGAATTAGATTTAATAAAAGAAGAAATAGATTTAGGCACTATTGAAGCAACAACTCAACAAGAAAAGCATAAATGCACTAAGTGCACTAAATCATTTCTCCGTAAATGCCACTTAAACCGCCACATGAGCTGTCATACCCCGGTTAAACCATACATTTGCCCATTTTGTAGCAGCTCCTTTAAACGCAACGATACCTTAACAATACATATGCGTAAACACACTGGAGAGAAGCCATATGCGTGCACGCTATGCCCAAAAGCGTTCACACGCTGGGAGAACTTAGCGTCCCATAAACGTGGGCACGCTGGGCAAGCGTACGTATGCGCAATATGCGGTAATACGTTTCAGCGCAAAGGCAACTTAGAGGTACACATGCGTACGCACACTGGTTGCAAACCGTACGCATGCACTGTTTGTGAGTGTGCGTTTGCGCATAAGTCGAATTTAAAAGCCCATCAGCGTGAACATAACGAACAGAAAGTATATTCGTGTACCATTTGTAATAGAACGTTTAATATTAAACGTAGTTATACGCAACATATGCGTGCGCATGGGAAGAAACCGTATGTCTGTACTGTTTGTGGGAATGCGTACGCACGCAGTTATGGTTTAAGGGCGCATTTGTTGACGCATGCAGGAGAGAAGCCGTATTCGTGTGATGTGTGTGGCAAATCGTTTTGCCATGTTTCGTATTTTAATGCCCATTTGCGTGTGCATAAGAAGGATGTGTTGCATTCGTGTTCCGTATGTGGGACAGCGTTTAATGTTAAGGCGGATTTGGTGGATCATATGGAGGAACACGCTGAAGTTGAATAATTATATATATATATATATATATATATATATATAGTTTTTATTTTTTATCTCGAAAACTGTGTATTAAAAAAAATGCATATTTTTACTAAGTAGTTTTTATCTAATTAGTAATCGACTGATATTTTTTTTTTTGCATATTGTACTGGTTAATTATTCCTTGTCGTCCACAGTATGTAAGTCCTGAGTTCGAGCCTCACCGGCAGCAAAGGAATTTTTATTATTTTCTTATTTTAATTAAATTGATTGTAAATTAAAACAATTGTATTTGAAAATAAAATAAAATAATTTAAATTTGTTAAACAATTAAATGGTATTTTCTCAAATATTTAGGGCCTAAGTCAACAGTTGCGGGCTGAAATCTTCACTAAAGGTACGTTTATTTTTATTTTATTACTCAAAAATATAAAAAAGACAGTTTTAATTAAGTATAATTAGTATTAAAATAAAATTAAACAATTATTAAACGTTTTTTTCCAATATATACATTTATGTTTTGTGTTCGTACGTAATATTTACGTTCCGGCTAGAAATTTAGATACACATATAGATCATATTGTTTTGTGTAATATCAATGAGGAGTTAAACTGTATTCTGTATATGCAATGGGCACATACTGTTACGTTTACAATGTATACATTTATTTTTGGTATTGTTCGTAATATTGACGTTCCGGATAGAAATTAAGATACACATATAGATTATAGTGTTTAGTGCAAAATCGGTGAGAAATTAGACTGTATTCTGTGTATGATATGGGCACATAATGCTACTTAGTTGACAATATATACATTTATTATTTATATTGTTCGTAAAATTGACGTTCCGGATAGAAATTAAGATACATATATAGATCATAGTGTTTAGTGTAATATTGGTGAGAAATTAGACTGTATTCTGTGTATGATATGGGCACATAATGCTACTTAGTTTACAATATATACATTTATTATTTATATTGTTCGTAAAATTGACGTTCCGGATAGAAACTTAGATACACAGATGGATCATGATATTTAGTATAATATAGGTGACGAATTAGACTGTATTCTGTGTATGATATGGGCACATAATGTTACTTAATTTACAATGTATACATTTATTATTTGTTTTGTTTGTAAAATTGACGTTCCGGATAGAAATTATGATACATAGATGGACCATAGTGTTTAGTGTAAAATCGAAGAGGGATTAGACTGTATTCTGTGTATGATATGGGCACATAGTGCCCACTTAGTTTGTTTAATACGTATATAATTATTTTATGTTAAGTTATTTCTTAAAAATTGTCGTTCCGGATAGAAACATAGATACACAGATGGATCATAGTGTTTAGTGTAAAATCGGTGAGGAATTAGACTGTATTCTGTGTATGATATGGGCACATAATGCCCACTTAGTTTGTTTAATAAGTATACAATTATTATATGTTTTGTTATTTCTTAAAATTGTCGTTCCGGATAGAAGCATAGATACACAGATGGATCCTAATATTTAGTATTATAACGGAGAGGAGTTAGACTGTGTTATGTATATGATACGGGCACATAGTGTTACTTATTTTATGTACAATGTATACGTTTATGTTATGTTCGTAAAACTTACGTTCCGGATAGAAACCTAAATACACAAATGGATCCTAATGTTTAGTATAGTATCAGAAAGGAATTAGACTGTATTCTGTGTATGATACGGGCACATAGTGTTACTTAGTTTACAATGTATACATTTATTATTAGTTTTATACGTAAAATTGCCGTTCCGGTTAGAAACCCAGACACATACATAGATTAACCAAATTTAAGCGCCTTAATTTGAAAAACCTTAGACTGTCTCGCCCCGGAGCATTTACCCGGAGGACACTCAATTGGTTTACTAGTCACAGGTTTAACAATATTTACGGTAATAAGTTTACTTTCGCCCCTGGGCGCCTTAGATGCCAACACTGGCACAACCGGCAACAGCTTATCTGTTGGGAGTTCTTCTTTGGGCACAATACGGTAGCCTTGTTCATCGGCAATGTACGACACTTCATAGAAACCCCCGTCTTCGTCCGGGTACTTAAAACTGCCGGTTATAACCAGCAGCGGTTTGTCACTACCTGGTTCCATTTTAATGTAACCACGCTCTGAACGCTCAGAGCCGTCATGGGTTCCATAACTGTTTAAAACGATTTATTATTAAACGCAAAAAGACGTGACTTATTGAAGACTTACTTGAAATTATAAGAACCTGAACCTTCATTAGGCGTTAATTTATAATATTTTATATTTGCGCCTGTTACGTCAATTGGTTTAGAAATAACCATAATTGCATTAAAAATAAATAATAATAAATAAACTATTCTATTCATGATAATTCTGCCTACTGGTTTAAGTCGTGTTCATTCACTAGTCCACCTTAGTTTCTTGGACAAAGTCTAAAAATAATATTGCAATAATAAAAAATTTACAAGAATACATCTCTGACTATTATCTAGTTTACTCTTACTACGTGTACAATATCACGAAAACGTATACTATAAAAGCTAAAGATATTGAAATTTCTAGCAACTTTTGTTTGAAAAGTTTTTTAAAAAAATGTACCATTTACTCAAAAATCATGTTTGAAAATTGTTATTTATTATGTACGTTTATTTAGTTGTAATACAAATTGATTTTATTTCATGGTAACCGTAGGGTGTATTTAAAAGAAAATTAAGTATTATTAATACAGAAAGTCGAGCCAAGGCCACACTAGCTTTTTAAAATATATTAAACTACTAAAAATACGTAAAAAAAAACTTACAAATTTCACTATAATAGACGAACTTAAACTCAATATGTTTTTTTCTTTAATTATTTAATAAATAAAACACTATTTATTTAATTATTAAATAAAAACAGTTAATTGTTACTTGCTTGGTTCAATAATCATATTGAAGTAAAATCTTTTACAGAAATACGTAAAATATATATAAATAGAAGTAATTAATTTGAAGACCTTCAACTTTTAACATTTACTATATTTATAAACAAAATTTATAAACAATAATGACATAATACTTTTAGTACTATTTAAAAAAAAAACCTATAATTTAATTAAAAGTGTGACAAATTAAAAAATAATCTATAATTATTATTTAATTTTAAAATTATATTTTTATAATAGAGCTAAAGCAATTGTGGGACAAAAAATGTTTGTCTCGTCGCCCTGAACTCATTTGCTTGGCTGGTCATCGCTCGTAAGAGCACATTTGTGCCCTTTACTCTGAAGGTACCAAAGCGATTTAAACCAAATTTGCTACAGATATTATTTGGTATCCCATTTAAATCAGTACGCAATTTAAATTCAATCGTCTGTATACATCCCGAGTTATAGGCGTATAAAATTTAGAACCCCCCTTAATACTGCCCTTAGCAAAATAATTAATACACCTAAAAATTCTACAAAACATTCTAAGATATTTTATATCTACATAATTTTTTCATATTGTTAACCTAAAGGCCATAAAAAATTATTAAAAATTATAGTTTTGAATTTTTAAATTATTTATATCTATAATATATCTTTACTTTATATCTATAATATTTTTTTATTTTAACCGATTTAAAACGCAGAAACCATAAATAATGTTAGAGTTAATCTAGTCAGCAATATATGGCATTAATCACCGATATTGTAATGTTCGCTACTTGCATAACACTTCGGCTATGCTGGTTGCATAAATATGAAAATGATGAATTCGTGCTTATGAAACTATTAACTAAATATTTCAGGAATTCATGTCTTTATTTTGCTAAAACGTTGTGGAAAATGCATAAAGGCTTTAGTGCCGCCATATTGTTTGCGTTTAATCGCATTATAAAGCGTTTTTTATGGCGTGAATGAACACTGAGCTTGCGTTGGTCAAAATAACGCTTATTTGTTACCCTCTGTGACGTTCACTGGACAGATTAATCTGTTTTATCCTAGCTTATTGCATTACCCATTGATAATAAAGTGATTATTTACTTGATTATAGCGAATACAAGCATAGGTACACGCACCAATGCCTTCGACTCGTCGTATATTCGTTTTTAATTATTATGACCTTTTGGTTAACAATTTGAAAAAATGTTATAGATTAAAAAAGTTTTAGAATTCTCTGTAGATTATTTTGATATAAAACAAGTTTAGGTACAACGCACCTGTGCGTCCAGCTCGCCTTATTAGTAATGCGATGCGAGCAACGGTTTTTAATTATTATAGCCTTTTGGTTAACAATTACAAAAAATGTTATAGATTGAAAAAGTTTTAGAATTCTTTGTAGATTATTTTGATATAAAGCAAGCTTAGGTACAACGCACCTATGCGTCCAGCTCGCCTTATTAGTAATGCGATGCGAGCAACGGTTTTTAATTATTATGGCCTTTAGGTTAACAATTACAAAAAATGTTATAGATTAAAAAAGTTTTAGAATTCTTTGTAGATTATTTTGATATAAAGCAAGCTTAGGTACAACGCACCTATGCGTCCAGCTCGCCTTATTAGTAATGCGATGCGAGCAACGGTTATTAATTATTATAGCCTTTTGGTTAACAATTAGAAAAAATGTTATAGATTGAAAAAGTTTTACAATTTGTTGTAGATTATTTTGATATAAAACAAGCTTAGGTACAACGCACCTATGCGTCCAGCTTGCCTTATTAGTATGAGTTCTAAATTATAATTTAATTAATTTAATTATTTTTTTACGGCCTTTGAGTTATCAATATTCAAAAATCTTGTAGATATAAAATATTTTAGAATTTCTTGTAGAAATTATAGGTGTTTTAATTTTTTTTCTAAGAGCAGTATTAAGGGGGTTTTTTAACCACTGTTCTTAAGTACGAAATTTGAAGAGATTAAATGATAAAAGTATCTTATTATCACGAGAACAAATATGTTAAACTTTAAATACATTTTAAATCGGAAAAACTTTCGTAGTTCACGTTTTTTTTTTTTGTGTATTTGTTAAGACTTCTTCTGTTGCCACTGGTCTTGTAAGAAGAAGGCGGAACAACACCAACTTTTCTTCGTAAGTCCCCCATAAATTTTAGACAATGTTTTTGCCTGACTTGCAAATATGTCAGCCTGAATTATTAGTGTAAGAGTTTTAAAGTTCTGATTTGTTTTATTTCTTGTTTGCTTACAGTGTACAGTTGGTTACAGTGAATTATATGTATTGTTTTTAACAGTGTAGACTAAAATGGACAATTAAAACTATACTTTAAGCGCAACAAAAACAATAATAATAATATTACAAAAATTATAATTAATTTTGTAAAAATTAGGAATTGTTTTACCGTAAAAATAAAATATGCTAGGCCGGCCCTGCATCGTACAAATTTCATGACGTATGCTTCCAATGTCTACATTCAATTCACAGACGGTTAGGTACGTTTTGTTCGAATATCGAAGCAAATGTGTATGCATGAGTAAACGTTCAAAAATCCCATTATTCAAACACACATATCAATTCCTACTTGATTTCAATATTCGTATTCAACGTTATGGGAATTCGCAACGTAATTGACACTGTATACATAGAACAAGCATAGGTACAGCCAATGCATTTAGCTCGTATTATCTATTCAGTGAATTATTTATTTATTTTATTTACATTATAATTTTATAACCATTAATTCAATAAAAAATAAATCCCTATTTATAACAACAGGATTTACAGATTGATTTCAACAATAGCTAGTTTTTTAATACTATGTATACAAATATTTTAATAATTTTTTTCTGGCTTTTACGTTCACAATCTGAAAAAATGTTATAGATATAAAAAGTTGCGTAATTTATTGAGGAATTTTTTGATATATAATAAAAAATCTGTTGTGGCCTACACAAGAATTTCCGATACGTTAGGTATAATAGGGAAATTAAAACCTATGCCAAATGACATAAACAAGAACAATTAAGATATTCCGTAGCAGTTTTCACGTAACTGGTACATTTTTTAAAGAATTTTTTCAAACAAAAGTTGTGCGAAATATTCATATCTTTCATTATGAATACAACTATTTTTGCTGTAAGTGCAGCCGTTTTAGTGATATTGGCGATAAAACAAGAAATCATACGATTTATTGAACTATGCGAATATATAACAACAGTTTTCTCGTAACTGGTACATTTTTTAAAGAAACTTTTTAAACAAAAGTTGTGTAAAATTTTCATATGTTTCATTTTGTATATAAGTATTTTTGCTATAAGTGCAGCCGTTTTAGTGATATTGGAGATAAAGCTAAAAATAATATGATTTATTGAACTATGCGAATACTTAGCAACAGTTTTCTCGTAACTGGTACATTTTTTAAAGAAACTTTTCAAATTAAAGTTTTGCAAAATTTTAATATCTTTCATTATGTATATATCTGTTTTTGGTGTAAGTGCATTCGTTCTAGTGATATTGGAGATAAAACAAAAAACCATAATGAACACTATAGCTCTTTTGTACGACGAGCTAAATTTTTAATATATCCATTTCATATTTAAATTAATATCAGACAATTATTTAAATATTACTAATTACGAAGAGGTAATTAATATAAACATCTGAAAATTTCCGAATCATTAGAACATGGAATATTTCTGTAGTATTTCCACTATTCGGATGTTTCTTCAAACCCATTATTCCAATCAGTAACAAAAAATCAATAAATAAATAACAATAATATTAATTCTCCGCGTATATATATATACAATACGGTCTACTCGGTTATTGTCTAAAGATATTTCATTGATCCATCATCGATCAATATGGCAACATATAAAATTTGTTTTGTATTATTTATAATCGTAAAAACAGTTAATTCGTGGGAGATTCTAACAAGTGATGACAATGATATTCGTAAGTTAATTGTTTTCACATCGCCAATTTTTTTTTTAAAAGTGCACGTCTTAAAATAGTTATTTTCATACAGCAACTTGTAAAGAAAATGAATTCTACGACGACTGTGGTCCAGTTTGTATCCAGGGATGCCCCACACCGTTCGAAATCCTACACACATGTCCAGACATGTGTGTAGGACGCTGTGTATGTCGTCCTGGTTACGTAAAGGATCAACGGACAGATACTTGTATTCCAGAAAAGTACTGCCCATATTGGGGTGATTATTTATTATAAATCATACAATTTTTGGGCCGAAAAAAACATATTTTTTGCATTTTTCTATAGGTTGAAATGTGTCGTATATTCCGGTAAAGCCGTTTTGTGATAATACCTAAAATACCTGAGTAAATGTAACATGAAAACTATTAAAGCTATCCAGTACATATACGTTGAAAATCTTTAAACGCGTTTTTCTCAAAAGTACCCGTTTCAAACCAGCCATATTTTCTCTGAAACTCAACGAATTTGATGATTTTTTATTTTAACTATTAATTTGCATACAATTTTAAAAATAACTATTAGTTATAGCACTTCAAAAATTAAAAAAAATTACACACAGGCGCCTCATTGTCAAATATTAACCATTTTTACCGGAAGTTAATATAAATTGTAGAGAATTTAATACTCTTTTAGAATCTAGCATTAAAATTAATTTTCGATGCCCCGTTCATGAGATATGAGTGCGCCCGTTTAGTGGTGACCCATACACACTGTCGGCGTTAACTAGGAAACTTACATATATTTTTGCACGACATTTTTTTCTTATGTACCCAAAAAGACAAGCTATTATTTGGCGTAAAGCCCAAATTGATACCTTTATCCAAACCGGAGAAAATAATTATTAAAAACATGCTTTTTTTTTGGCATACTGTCGGCGTTCACTACTAAAGTTACATATATTTTTGCACGACAATTTTTTCTAATGTACCCAGAAAGACAAGCTATTATATGGTTTTAAACTCAAATTGATACCTTTATCCAAACCGGAGAAAAAAATTATATAAAAAACATACTTTCTTTTGAGCACATAAAAAACATGGTTTTTTGGGTATACTGTCGGCCCTAACTAGGAAAGTAACATATATTTTTGCATGAAATTTTTTTTTAATGTACCCTAAAAGACAAGCTATTATATGGCTTAAAGCTTAAATTGATACCTTTATCCAAACCGGAGAAAAAAATTATATAAATAACATCTTTTTTTTGGCATACTGTCGGCGTTAACTACTAAAGTTACATATATTTTTGCACGATTTTTTTTTCTAATATACCCAGAAAGACAAGCTTTTATTTGGTTTAAAACCCAAATTGATATCTTTATCCAAACCGGAGAAAAAAATTATAGAAAAAACATGCTTATTTTTTTTTGAGGTCAAAAATTGTTTAAATAATTGGGTGTTTTTGTTAATGTTTATTATAAATGGTGTAGGTGATAGGAACGCAGTGTTTAGCCGGTGTGGCGCAAAATGTCAGCCGACGTGTCACAATCGATACGCGCTGAAAGGAGTGCTGTGCCCCGGATCGGCTTGCGTTTCCGGGTATGTGTGTAAGGCAGGCTATGTGCGACAGGATTCGACGGGTCTGTGCGTCCGGCCGGACGAATGCCATCAACACCGATGGCTGCATTAATCATATCAGCGTCGCGACGCCGCCACAATTATATTTTATCACTTTACACATGTAATATATTAATCTACTCGAATTGTATACTGTTATAAGTATTTCACTAAATAAATTAGTCGTTTTAGAACTAAAATATTTGTTTATATTATAAATATATATTTATTTCTAAGTTTGGAATAGTGTAACGGCTACTCTAGCCACAATGGAGAAGAATTGAGGTTAAAGGAGGAATAGAGGTTGTGTTTTGGAGTAATTTACAGGTGTGGTATACGTTTGGGAGCTGTTCGCTACGAATCAATTTATGGTCAGATCGTTACAGTAAATTTCCGCCGTTAAATCACTACCGCGTGCTTTTTTAAATTCATTACTTTGTTTTCTGACTCTACAGGGAATTCGTTTTTGTCTTACTTGTGGTTGAAACTTTACAATTACGTACTATAGTCACTTTTATGCCACTGTGTGCTCCCGGGGTGAAGGTATGACGGTGAGAAACATTTACAAACGCCCATTAAAACTGGGACTCGAACCGTAGCCCCCCAGATAAATAATAATAATATTAGTACGTTACGAATAAAGAAATAAATATTTCTGAATTAAGTTAAATGCACATTAGTGCATCCAGAGCATCCTGGCATCCTGGGGATTCATTTAATTTAATAGTGTACTTAGCCGGAATGATTTATCGTCTTCTGTATCTAACGTTGTCCCAGTTTAAACGTACTCAAACCGATTGTAAATTAAAATAAAAGGCATTAATTAAATCCTATAAAATGAAACAGACATTCAATTTAATTAATGGCTTTTAAATCGTAAAATACGAATTTTATTTATTGAATAAACGTATTTGAAAATTGTTAGTTTATAATTATGATTCCCTATAGATTTATTGAATTTAAGATATTCCGTAGCAGTTTTCTCGTAACTGGTACATTTAATAAAGAAACTTTTCAAACAAAAGTTGTGCGAAATATTCATATCTTTCATTATGTTAATTACTATTTTTGCTCTAAGTGCAGCCGTTCTAATGATATTGGAGATAAAACCAAAAATTGTATAATTTATTGAATTTAAGTTTTTCCGTAGCAGTTTCCCGTAACTGGTACATTATTTAAAGAAACTTTTCCAACAAAAGTTGTGTAAAATATTCATATCTTTCATTATGTAAATTACTATTTTTGCTCTAAGGGCAGCCGTTCTAGTGATATTGCAAATAAAACAAAAAATTATACAATTTATTGAATTTAAGTTATTTTGTAGTAGTTTTCTCGTAACTGGTACATTTATTAAAGAAATTTTTCAAACAAAAGATGTGTAAAATATGCATATCTTTCATTATGTAAATTACTATTTTTGCTCTAAGTGCAGCCGTTCTAGAGATATTGGAGATAGAATAAATATAAGATATTTAGGATTTTCCGTAGTAGTTTTCTCGTAACTGGTACATGTTTTAAAGAAACTTTTCAAACAAATACGGTGTGAAATATAAATATCTTTCATTATATACATAACTATTTTTGCCGTAAGTGCAGCCGTTCTAGAGATATAAAGACTATATTACGATATGGGACTAAGGATTAGTTCCTCTTTTAGGTAATAACCTGCGAACCCAAAAAGGGTTTTGTGGAAAGTCTTAAATGTTAAGATTATGCAAATAATATCAAGTTTGAAATTATCCGTTTGTTGAGGCTTCTAGAGGAACCACAAAGTCGACAAAGTTTCAAAGTTGGTAAATCTATTTGAAGGAGTAACACAAATAATACGTAAAAGGGATTTGTATCCGCGAAAGAAAAATCTCTTAGAATTGCAATTTATTTATTAATTTAGTAACTGAAATATTACGCATCTATCCATGTATTTCTGTATCGATCCATTCAGTTTAACGTCTCTGGCCGAATGGAAAACCTTCGTCGAATACAGTGTATTTCCGTGGAGTGATTCGTACGCCGCTATCTCTCTCTCCATAACGTTTTTTCTCTCCATGTTTTCAAAAAAGGTTTCCTGAAGCTTGATGGAACCAATAAGCAAAAAGGAAATAAAAAAATGCCTGTGAATTGTGATGGCATATCTATGATATTCTTACAGAATGATTGATTCGAACTTTAATAGAATTCGTAATAACCGGCCTCGGACTCAGTGATTACCATTTATTAAAGTTACATTATTATTATACTGATACAGAATGCATTGTGTATGATATGGGCACATAGTGCTAACAGGTTAATTTAGTTATTATAATAATTCATTTAAATAAATGTAGCGCTCCTAATTATTTGGTGCAACTCTTGATCCATTATATTAAAATATCTGTTAGTCACACCCCTAATACATATTCTACCTCCTTTTTATTCTTTGCTCCTGTTACAAGTTGGATTCATATTATCCTTGGAAAAGCCTCTTAAACCAAGAATCCTTCCAAGGAGTATCGTACTTTCCGGTTTGTTTAAAACATATTTTGTATACATTTGTTTATAACAAATTGCTAAATAAAATATTCATGGCACAACAAACCATACTGGTTTGTTCGTACATCCTTATTACTACGTATCATAAGGTCCTTATTCACACTATAGTATGTATAGTTTCACGTAATAATAAACAAATCAATATTACGTGAAACTATAAGCGTAGCGTAGACACATGAGTTATTCTGGTGCCAAAAAAAAACATATTCGCACTATTATCAATAGTTTTAAATAGTAGTGACGTACAGACCATCCAATTTACCCCCCTCCCCCTAAAGGAGTCTTAATAAATCTTAATCTAAACTTTGTTTTTTCTATAAATGTGTTTTGATCTCTTAGAAGCTATAAAAAGAAATGAGTAAATTTTGGAATTAAGAGTAGGCGTTATTGAGTTAACTTGTGTTTAAATACATATGTTTAGAATGCTCAATATGCTGTGCTCCATTTGTTATTTCGTGAGCGTAGCTCCAATGTATCTTCCATATGCCAAAATATCTGCAGCAATACGTGCTCTTATGAATAATTCAGTAAATGTAAAAACAAAGTAAATAAAATATATACTGTATCTACTTTTGTGCCATTACGTATACAAACGCTAATAGAATGAAATATTTAAAAATATGCAATTGTTTTAGCGGGTTTTTATTCTCATACTTGCAGTAATTAAAACATTTTTAGCTCGCCGTACGAAGTACGGAAGCAGCTAAAGCATTCCTACGTGTGTCTGTAGCAAACTCACATCAAAAAAAGTCCCAAAAAGTGTTTATTTCGTCGCCTTGACTCCAAAATAAAATATAACTCATATATTTGGATGTTAGTCGTCGCCCGTAAGAGCAAATTTGTGCCCTCTACTCCGCTGAAGGTACCGGAGCGATTTAGATCAAATTTGGTACACATATTATTTAACATCCTATTTGAATCCACTCCAAATTTAAATTTAATCGCCCGTATACTTCCCGAGTTATAGGGCCTCAAAATTTGGAGCCCCCCTTAACTATTTGTTTAAAATATTTTATTGATCTGAACACGTTACAGACACACGACCTAACACAGTATGTACTATCGTGCTACGAGTTACATAAATAAATAAGAAGAAATAAGCATATATTGATAATTTAACTAATTTGGAGCCCTGAAGGGGCTTAAACTTATCTTATCACAAAAGACAGATGAACTATTGTAGAGGCATTGTATGGACACACACAGACACACAGACATAAAGTGGCAAAGTACTTTAGAATCTCTCTCTCACTGAGGGAACGAAAATCAATATTTAACTAGGCGAGTCCTGTGTAAGGATAACGAGTTACGCGTTGATTGTTCTTGTTCCAACACGTCCGCCGCCGATAGCAGTACGCATCCGAATTACTTTCAAATTTGGCTAAATTTCTACATGGGATTTCATTTCGCTTGATATAAAAACCATTTGCAGAATGAATTCGCAAATAAATTGGATTGTGTCAAAGAGAACACTTTGATATTAAATTGATTGAATTGAGCAGACAGATAAATATATATATATATATATATATATATATATATATATATATATATATATATATATATATAAATCGTACGAATGCGACAAGGGAGTCTTTCAAGTCTCCTAATACAGAGTTCTACCCCCTCCATTCCTACCAAAACCTCTTAAAAATCCCTTTGAAACACTTTTTGCCAAAATAACTACAAAGTTCCCTTTTGAAATGAATGTATTATTGTGTTAAATAATAGAATAAGCGTAAAATATTTAAGGGCGTATTTACAATCATTGAGTCAAAAAAAAATCGATTTATCTTCACATTTATCGATAGTTGTAACTGGGATAACTAAATAAATACTGTAAATCTTTAAACCCGTTTTTCTCGAAACTACCATTTTCAAACTAGTCGTATTTACTCAAAAACTACTCGACCGATTTACTTGTTTTTTTATTTTAAATGAAAGTACTATTTATTGACGCTTACAATAACAATATGTATACATTGTTATAAATAACTATTAGTTATTACGCCCTAATGTAAAAAAAAAGAAACTTTTTCTTTACATGGCGGCCATTTTGTTAAATATGCATTTTTTACATTAAAGGTTAGTTTAAGTTCTAGAGAATTTAATACTCTTTTAGAATCTAGCATTAAAATTAAAATTAGATAACCCGTTCAGTAGATACGAGTACGCCCGTTTAGTGGTGACCTAGTCATACGCTCTGCGTTAACTAGGAAAGTTACATATATTTTTGCACGAAATTTTTTTCTAAGATACCCAAAAGGACGAACTATGAACTGGTGTAGAGAAAAGTTGATAGCTTTATTCTAATTTGAGAAAAAAATTCATAAAAAACATGCATTTTTTTGAGCAAATTATTTTTAATAATGTATCCACGCCGGGTCTAATAGACCGGTTAGGTAGTAGTATATGTTCTGACTAGGCCCAGAGTAATCGTTGCTCAAAATGGAAATGAATGTCAATATAGTTTTGCTCCAATCTGATTTGAGCACTGTGGACGATTTAATAAATGGAGTATTCTTATCACAAGTTTGAATGCATTTTGCGTTAGAAATATGTTTCCTTTATAATATATTTTATCAGTTTATTAAATTCCTTGATACAATTGAGGAGGAAAATATGTATCAATAGGATATGAATACCTGTTTACATTATTCCACCAATGCGACGCTTAATATCAAAAACTTGGAATGTTTTTAGTGCTTTTAGTTAGGTAGCAATTTTCTCCTACGAACAAAACAAGATCATAAAAGACTAAAAGTGTATCCTTGAGTAAACCACAATAACAAACCCATACAAACAGGAACAAACCTGCGCGCTACGCACTCCTGTAACTGAAAGACGGATTTGGAAGAAATACGGATATATACAAAAACAATTTATAAAATCATAAGATTTATTTGTTCCACCTTCCCTTAGCTCCAAGTTCACATCTTTATATATACATATATATATATATATATATATATATATATATATATATATATATATATATATATATATAACGAGTATATATATATATATATATATATATATATATATATATATATATATATATATATATGTATGTATATATATATATATATATATATATATATATATATATATATATATATATATATATAACGAGTATATATATATATATATGTATATATATATATATATATATATATATATATATATATATATATATATATATATATATAATTTCTTATATTTACGATCCATCTCGTAGTATCTATGCTGCGAAACCTTATACGTGGTTTACGAGGGTATAAATCTAGGTGTGTGGGGTTCGTATCCCGGCCTTGGCGTGTGCGGTAAATGGGAATATATCCTGTATATCCCCAGACCCAGCTATTCGCGTTATTACATCGCGAAACCCATTAGGCTAATTGGTTTAACTAATTAATACATTTTTTCGTTCGAAACTCAAAGACGTGATATTTATTATTTACAGTTTTCTTTATTATAAGGGATTTAAATTTTAGTTACTTTAAAATGACAATGATAAATGATCAATTTTATCGATGAAATAGTTGTTTCTTTATTATTTATTTATATAAAACGTTTCTTGATGTACTGTTTTATAAAGTTATCTTCTGATAAAATAAAGTTCAAAGGATAAAAGAGATTTTTCTATAGAGGAAAATAGTTCTTTGAATTTTGGTGCCTGGATCAATCAATATAGAGTATATATACGAGTTTATATGTATATATATACGAGTATATATGTATATATTCGAGTATATATGCTATATATACGAGTATATATGTATATATACGAGTTTATATGTATATATACGAGTATATATGTATATATACGAGTTTATATGTATATATACGAGTATATATGGTATATATACGAGTATATATGTATATATACGAGTATATATATGTATATATACAAGATACATATATATATATATATATATATATATATATATATATATATATATATATATATATATATATTCGAGTATTCACAGTGTGTAAATATGCAGTGGCCGTGTCTTTGAATTAATATTCGATGCTTGCATATTTTTACATTGTTATTTTATTTCAGTAACGGGCCAAGAGAAGACAAATCAAATATTTGATATTTGATTAAAATATTCTGTTCCTCGCAATGGCTGGCTTCCGGGAATTTTCCTTTTAACGTATTATTACATTTTAGGGTCGAAATACTCATTTTCGAAATTCATTTTATATAATTACTGATTAAATATTGGAATTCAAGTGTTTAAAGCAGATGTTATACTCTTATGTTAACGTTTAACCCGCTGGAAGCATTAGTGCTTACGTTTTTTATTCATCCTACAATAGTTCAGTGTGTCTGTAATATTCTCGGCACCGTAACTATTAATATATATACGCTCATATGTAAGTCCAACTTTGTGGACGATTGTATCTGAAGGTACCCGGACGATTTTAACGAAATTTGGTACACGTATACAATACATATCCAAAAAATGCTCGTTTAAATTTAAATGCAATCGGGTTTATACGTCTGGAGTTAAACGACTTCAAAAAATGGAGCACTACTTAATATTGCCCTAAGACAATTTTTAAAAATACCAAAAATACTACTAAATTAAATAAGATTTTTATGTTTACAAAGTTTTTAAAAATTGTAAGTGTAGGAGCTACAAAAAAATAAATAAAATACGTATAAGTTAAATTGTAATATTTTATTTTAAAATAATACTTAATTCACATTAACAAAAATAGTAAATACATTAGTAATTATTAAATATATAACACGTTATTAAATAATTACTAATTTAGTATATAAATAACGAGGTTTCCATATTGTTTTATTTTTTAACACGTAAAACAACCGATTGTCCACTTCCAATCGGTTGTTGTACCGGCACTCCACTATAAATAAAAATTATAAATATTATATATAAAAATATAAAAAAATAATGAATTAATTTATTGAGTGCACTAATTACATAAAATAATGCGCAAACCTGCAAGGTTCCTGGACCTGGACGTATCCTTGAGGTACATTAACATACTGAGGAACCCCATACCCCATAACGCCTTGGGGACGTGGTGCCGCCATTACAGTAACGGCCACACAAGATAAAACGAAAATAACCTTAAACATAATATAATTGTGTTAAAAAACCATCTATGCAAAATTATTTTAAATCTATCTGATTATACAGTCAACTTATGAAGCACTTCACGTTATTTAAATAAATAAAATATAATAAGATACTTACCACAAATAATTTCATATTGTTGACTGATTAAAGAACTGTACTGATTATTTCCGGGGAAAATTTTGGTATATATACACGACTAACTAATATAAAAACTGCTTGATCGATGAATATATCTTTTTTTTTTTACAGTGTATTCTCATTATGCATAATTTCCTTTGTGCGAAATAACATTATTTTTGTTTACTCAAAAAATTTGCTTAAAGATGATTGCAGTAAACAAAGGAATAATAATTGTCAACCAAACAATAAACTAAAATTTATGTAATTATAATTTCAATTGTAAATAAACAATTTTATGTAATATTTATTTACGGAAATTTCCTAAATACTATGTCTTGTTTAAAATATTACAATAATATTTATCAAAATGGTAATTAAATGCAATTTATTTTTAAAACCCTGAAGGTGGCAGCTATGTTTTCCATAAATAATAAAGGCCACATTGTTATCTATAATTACGTATGAAATAAAATATATTACGTATTTGCAATGTACATACTTTCCTTTATCGTACGTATAAGTAACTACGTATTCATAAATAAAAGTAAGGATTAAAGATTTTTCGTGGTAAACATATTAAATATTCATATTATATATTTTATTAAATGAGTACGTAATATTTCTTTGACCATATTGACAAAGGAGTAAACTTGGATATCAGGAAAACAACGAATTTCATATCTTAAAACAGGAAACTTTAAATAACTTCCATTTAGGATATTATAATTCCTAAGAAACGAGATTTATCGATGCTAGAATCAATTGGATTATCCCGCGATCAAGGACTATCTGGAATTCCAGGTATTCTTTGTATTGACGGAATCACAAGTATATTTGGTATTTCCGGTATCGGTTCATTTGTTTGTTTTGGTCTGGAAATTGAATTGTCGACAATTAATTGTTCCTGAAAGTAAGGATCGTCTGGTTGTTCTGGTCTGTTAATTGGATCGTCGACAATTGATTGTTCTGGCCAGTAAGGATCATATGGTTGTAGTCTGTACATTGGATCGTCGACAATTAAGTATTCTGGCCAGTAAGAATCATATGGTTGTGGTCTGTTAATTGAATCGTCGACAATTGATTGTTCTGGCCAGTAAGGATTGTCTGGATGTTCTGGTCTGTTAATTGGATAGTCAAAAATTGATTGTTCTGGCTGGTAAGGATCGTCTGTTTGTGGTCTGTAAATTGGATCGTCGACAATTGAGTGTTCTGGCCAGGAAGGATCATATGGTTGTTCTGGTCTGTTAATTGGATCGTCGACAATTGACTGTTCTGGCCAGTAAGGATCGTCTGTTTGTGGTCTGTTAATTGGATCTTCGACAATTGCTTGTTCTTTGTTTGAAGGATATTTATTAATAAATCATAAGTACAATGTCATTTTGCCATTTATTTGATTTAGGGATCTTTTTCAATGAAGTCTTCTGGTTTTGGAATTTATTAGAGGATGACGAAGATCAAATTCCAAGGGAATCCTTTCGTCGGGTTTCAGAACCTCTTGTGCCTGACACTTTGTGGTAAGTTAGTTAATATTAGGAGTTCCAGAAGTTCCATGTATTTCAAATCTTCCTGTACTGATCCAGCAAGATCGTCTAGCCTGGGCTTGTATCCTTGACGATCAGCTTGTCTGAGGGAATTTGGAAACATACTTTTTTGTGACAGGTTTTCCAAAATAATTAAGAGAATAAACTTACTGTTCCATGGATAATACAGTTGTTGACAATATTGCAGCAACACAGGCGATAGCCCAATAAATCTACGAAATTATATACATATATACTCAGATGTATGTGTTTATATGTATGTGTAGAACGCTGTGCTGTATTTAATCAAGGAAACTGTCTTATTGTAACATGAAAGGTTCTTAAATGTCAATATAAATATGCTTATAGAGTTGTAAATATATGAAAAGGTATTTTTTATTGATTTATGGGTTTCTTACTGCAATTGTGTCAGTAAGGAAATTTTAATTAATTTATTAATTACGTAGATTTTAAATTACATAGTATTAAAATTTCAAATATATATTTTTATTTACTTACCACGTTGCACTTCATATTAAATGTAACTTTTTTATATTTATTGCGTTTATATACTAAATCCAATCAATTTAATTAAAAATCGTGGGTGGAAATGCATAAAATTTTGTTCAATTTCACAAAATAAATAAACTATAAAAATTAGCAATTATACAATTATTTGTTTTTCTTATACGTAATATATTAAAGAAAGTATTTCAGTAACTGGTACACACTTATACGTAAAATAATTTCAAACCGAGATTGCTAGAAATTTTAATATCTCATGATTCATTTTTGTTGTTCAATTTCACCGCCTCTTCACCTCTTCTTGTCCTCTCCCTCAGGATTTTAATTTACTTGGCTCCCGTTCAGCAAAACGAAGTAATATTTTCACTCCGTCATTTGGCATCAAATTAATATTCGACTGGCATTATAATGAAATTAGTTACAAAGAAATTTTGCACTTTGACAGCCATTTTAAGCCACCCCCTTTTACTATACCCACTTCCGGTATTAGTCAAACCATTTTTTCATCAGAGCAAAAATAACAAATGTTTATTTGAACACTACATATTAAATTTGGTATTCGATCTATATATATATATTTTTTTTCGATACCACTGAGTTCCAGAGGGTAGAAATGACCAGGTGTCCCCTCAGGACTTCCTCCAGGGAAATCAACTCAGTTTGTGGCGAACAGTAAAACTATCACAGACCTACGTCACCAACTAAGTCTTATATCCTCCATTTATTTAGGGTATAACTAAGATTTATTGACACTACATTTATTTATATTTACCTAAACCTGCTTTGTACCTTACCCTAAACAGAAAATTTATCCTGTAATTCGGTCTTTGCATCGGTCGATATTTCAATCAATTTTTCTCGTAACTGGTACATTTTTTGAAGAAACTTTTCAAACAAAAGTTGTGCGAAATATAAATAGCGTTCATTATGTACATAACTATTTTTGCTCTAAGTGCAGCCGTTTTAATGATATTGGCGATAAAAGAAAAAATCATACAATTTATTGAACTATACGAATATATAACAGCAGTTTTCTCGTAACTGGTACATTTTTTAAAGAAATTTTTCAAACAAAAGTTGTGTAAAATATTAATATCTTTCATTATGTACATAACTATTTTTGCTGTAAGTGCAGCCGTTCTAGTGATATTGGAGATAAAACACAAAATCATATCATATCATTTATAGAACTATGCGAATATATAGCAACAGTTTTCTCGTAACTGGTACATTTTTTAAAGAAACTATTCAAACAAAAGATGTGTGAAATTAAAATATCTTTCATTATGTACATAACTATGTTTGCTCTAAGTGCAGCCGTTCTAGCGATATTGGAGATAAAATAAAAAATTATACGATTTATTGAACTATGCGTATATATAGGAACAGTTTTCTCGTAATTGGTACATTTTTTGGCAAAACTTTTCAAACAAAAGTTGTGCAAAATATTCATATCTTTCATTATGTACATAACTATTTTTGCTCTAAGTGCAGCCGTTCTAGTTGAAATTGGGGTTTTACCCTAGCGTTATAATTATGTTGTTTGGCGTAGCTCACTGGTAGCAACAAGCACAATAATTAATGGTTACGACATTTGTGCGTACATACATACGTAACTGTACGCGTAACGGTGTCTGCTATGTCAATTGTGAATACGATATTTGCATATGGAAACGGCGTCGGGGCAAACATACTTCACTTTGTACCATTATACGTTCAAGCGGCCCTTTGTTACTTGTTTGTATAGTTGTGCTACCTTTAAGGCTTAAGGGAATATGTGGTATCATCAGGTGTCAGGCCCTTCTGAATAGGTTTATTCATCATTTTTAATATACTCGTGTATATACATATATATATATATATATATATATATATATATATATATATATATATATATATATATATATATATATATATATATATATATATACGAGTATATATATGTATATATATATATATATATATATATATATATATATATATATATATATATATATATATATATATATATATATATATATATATGTATATTTCAAAACCTTATTCCATATTTAATTTCGGCGTGAAATTAGCTAACGTTTTATGATCCCTACAAAGTTCAGATTGTTCACGGAACTAGAACGATCTCTAGGGATCACTTACACCACAGAAGCTCGGCTTTAGCTCCTGGATTATCCACGAAATAACGGCCATAAAATTTATTAAGTTGTATTAAATTCTAACCGAACTAAATGTTACTTAGAATTCTCTTAAATTCAAAGTTAATACATATTTCATTAATAAGGAAACACATTTAAACAATAAGAGAAATTTGTACTGTTTTGGTGTCGATCAATATTTCATTTACATTTTAAACGTTTGCCAGAGTGTAGAACGATATAATAACAGTTGTACACACGGGTCTAATCATTTCGTGTTACTAGAACAGTGTATATAGAATCCCATTGGATCCGTGCCTGTATTAATTGTCGTTCTGGTACCCTGTGAACCCCCCACTTTTGCCCGTAACTGACGCTTTGCCGTCGGGCATTTTACGTATCCTACGCTATTATACACATTCATGCATACACAAAATCTGTGCGAACGAGTGATAACTTTGCCATTCTTCCATATATGCATATATTAAATGGGAAAGCCAACCGTGAAACGGATCTAACAAATTGGAATTAAACATTTCGCGACTATAGAACGACCATTAAATGATTCTTTTTGAGAATACATTTAGTTATACTTTGATTAATTTGACTACGCTGATTCCATAACTAGCGATTAAATTAATGAAAAACTGATAGCGCTAACTCAAATTTCCATATTTCTCGAAAACGGTGCATCGTATCGCTCCGCCGTTAACAGATTTGAGTTCCCCGATATTTAATTACTCTAGAAACTTACTTTCAGCCGGTTTGAAAAGAAAAAAATTTTTGGACACATTTCACGGAATTTTTTTAACTTGATTTTTTTTCAAACTTTGCGAATTTTTTCCGACCAAACCATAAAAGATAGAGAGTTGAAATTTGGACAGTCAAACAACCTATATTTGGTGTATATTGTTCAATTTAATTGGAATAATATTACGACCTCCACAGCAAACCCCGAGAAAAAACAGTGAAAATCGTCGATTTTCGTAAAAACGGTAAGGGGTACCCCTTGACATTTTTTCGGCAAAAAAATCGCATAAATATTTTTGAGTTTGACATATATTTAGATTAAATCGAATACGCTGAGTCCAAAAATGCTAATTAAATTGTCGAAAAACCGTTAGAATTTGCTGTTAGCGCGCTTTGAAGTTGGGAAAATGCAAATTTCCATATAACTCGAAAACGGTGCATCGTATCGAGCCGCCGTTAACAGATTTGAGTTCCCCGATATTTAATTATTCTAGAAACTTAGTTTCAGCCGGTTTGAAAAGAAAAAATATTTGGACACATTTCACGAAATTTTTTAAACTTGAAAATTTTATCAAACTTTGCAAATTTTTTCCAACCAAACCATAAAAGGTAGAGAGTTGAAATTTGGACAGTCAAACAACCTATATTTAGTGTATATTGTCAAATTTTTTCAACTTAATTTGAATATTATTACGACCTCCACAGCAAACCGCGTGAAAAAACAGTGAAAATCGTCGATTTTCGCAAAAACGGCAAGGGGTACCCCTTACGAAATTTTCGGCAAAAAAATCACATAAATATTTTTGAGTTTGACATATATTTAGATTAATTTGAGTACGCTGATTCCATAACTGGCGATTAAAATGATGATAAACTGATAGAATTTGAATTAGCGAGTTTATATAAGTTTTTTTTTGATAAATGCAATTACTGCCAGGATAGTTAAAATTTTACAAATTCAGTCAGACTTCTGGAAGTGGCAAAACCATCCAGATATAAAAATATCCATTACAACTTTAATCCAAGACAATGTTTAGTCAATATAACATGCGTGTTAAAAAGAATTGTGATGCCACGCGACAGTTCCAGGTTTTAAACCGGAAATGGACTCAAACCGACTATCAAGAACTGCACAATCTGAGCGAATAGGTAAAAATTGCCTGGTTTCACAGCAATTTTCAGTAGAATCCGTGCCTGAATGTCTGTTCTAGGCATGCGCACTAAGTCCTATTGATCTGCGAATCCCGCAGCGCGCACTCCAGCTCTGGCTGGCACTGCCTGCCTGGTTGTACCGTCAAATAGTGACCCCATCTAATGCAGCAGTTGAATCGAGCAGCGAAACATCGACGTCGTGCGTGTGTGTGTGTGCGTGTGTGTGCAAGGGACACGTCGGGACGAGTGCCAGACCGTCGGTATACCACGGGCATCGGGTACTTAAACATGCCGAATTAAACACACCTTATGACCAATGCTGGATTTTTGCGAATTAACATTAGAAGTAAATGGTGGTTGTATCATTTCTACTGCAGAAGTTAAAGGATATCGTGTAACTTGCTAGAAATCCAACATTGACTAAACAGTGGTTTGTTAATGCTACATTTAGAAAAGGCATTAGAAATCATATAGATCATCTACTTCCTTCAAAGAGGAAAGAGAATAAAATTTATGAAGTCTCCAAGAACGATACTAATTAGAAAAGGGGCTGTTTTTCTTACAAAACAACTACAAAAACTGCTCCTGGTGTCGAATCCAGATTGTAACTAAGTCCAACTTGAATCTACAGAAGAATTGTATCTTTTAAGTAGAGTTAATTTACTAATTCCTGGACTACACTCCGTTTACGTTTTACCAATAGTGCATAAAACTTTGTTGCCTTAATTGGTGCTATAAATAATGATTGGGCAAGTCTGGACTTGTGACAGTGTACTACTTGAAAGTTTGATCACGTAGAGTCCCCAGAGGACTTCTGGAAAAATTGTCCACTTCGTGAACTATCTAGATTCTGCTAGTTGGATGATTTCTCTAGCGGAATATTAAAATAATATATCTTCGTGCTATGATACCAAGTTGACGCACTTAGTGGGTGATGTATGATTATTTTAAAAACGTGTCTGGACGTGTTCTTGTGCTTCGCGAGACTTAAAGCGTATCCAGGCGTGATTTTGATCATGGTTCACGGTAAGTAAAAGCGAAATATGTCTTGTGTATATTAATGTATCGTTTAATAAATGTTTTTTGTTATTTATATTGTTTCGTTTATTTGGTTTTTCTAAAGACCTGACCTAAACCTATCCTCGTATTCTTCTCCACTGGATACACCACTATTCCTCCTCCATTATTTTTAATCTTACTTATTTATCTTTATAGTCAATTATGGATATGCCCCATAATAAATACCTATTCATATATTTCGTTACTCCTCCATAATGGACAAAATCAAAACTATTACAGATAAATCTTTCAACGGTTTAACACTCCGTTAAGGATTAGTAGTAGTGAGCTTACACTTAAGATAAGCTATACAGGAAATTACTGATAAGCTTTAGTGAAATCAGAAACAATTTGTCTAATCGTAGGCGAATCTATTTATGCCAGCAAACATTTTATTGCATGCGATGTTCCTGAGATGTCGCAGCGATGTAGCATGCACCTGTAACGTTTATACGACATCACAGAGATGTATTATGCATCAATATGCTTACTGACGATTTTAAAATGCACTGTATAACTATTAGTTTGCAGATTTACGTGTTTTCAATTGAGGAATATTAAATTTAAATGCGTGTATATTAATTATTCTAAAACTAATTACGTTGTTGCAGAGCAATTATTTCCTTTATGCATTTTTATTTATTTACTGTAATTTTTAGCTCGTACAGAATTGTATAAATAAATTAAACATTCACTGAATAGATAATACGGCGTATTAAAGGCATTGATGCATGCACCTATGCTTGTTATGACTTCAAAAGGTTCTGGAGCACGAAGTGCTACTTTAATAACAAGTTAACTTCTAAAAAAGATATTCCTAATTGCTGCAACAGGTTTAAAATTGTACTAATAAGAGAAATATCTTACAGTCAGATACAGAGGAGTACTTTTATTTCTCTCTCCTCAAATTTTAGTTATAATTAAAGAGTTCTATATAAAGAAGAATCAGTTAATCTTAGATTCCCTATTATTGCTTCCTGATTCCTTGGGTCCACTCCTTTGGCCTAATTAATCCGGCGAAGCCTTTGATATTAGCTAATCAAGTTGCCTGGAAGCAATGAACCAATGATACGAATATCTATCACGCTGCAAATAGTTGTCAGAAACAGAGTTACCAACGGTTATTGGCTGTCGCAACGATTTGGTACTAATGGCAGCCGCTTCAGGATATTAATTAAATGTTGGCAGATTTAAAATCGCATATTTAGTAATTTAGGAAACAAGCTGAAGACATTGGTGCTCTTGTAATATTATTATTTATATGCAGTCATCTGTATCACCCTAAAGTGTATGAAATGTCAAATATAAAATGTTATTTTTTTTTGAACGTGCGGGTATTTTGATGTCTATGTCACTGTTTACCTAGGGAGCAAAAGTAACATCTGCCAGAGTTATGACAGTATCTTCAGGCTTGAGTTTTTTCATTTCGCGATCACATTTTCCCATCTTCCATGAATACAAATATATATTCCTCTTCGGAATATTGTAGCCATATGGCATTTGCTACACGTAAGAAAACTACCTGCAGTGTTTCGGATAGAAACACAGATGGAACGATGGATAGGAAGGATTTAAAATTAATCACACCTAAACTAAAATAATAAATAAACTGCAGAGAAACTGGGCAACTAAAATAACGCTACGGAACAAGAGAAACACTTTAAAAGATAAACTAATCACGTTAAAAGAGCAAGGGCTATATTTAGTATATGATACGGGCACATACTACCCGTGGTTGAGCCTAGTAATAAATCAAATACAAAGTATGCATCAAGATAAGGAAGTCTACAATTTGATATTAAAACCAGGAATATCTTAAAGCTATTTAAACACTTTGAAAGACAAACTAATCATGTTAAAAGAGCAAGGACTGTATTTGATATATGATACGGGCACATACTACCCGTGGTTGTACCTAGTAATAAATCAAATACAAACTATGCATCAAAGTAACTAATTGGGATTTACCAGAAGTCTACAATTTGATATTAAAACCAGGAATAACTTATAGCTTTTCAAACACTTTGAAAGACACACTAAACACGCTAAAAGAGCAAGGACTGTATTTGGTATATGATACGGGCACATACTACTCGTGGTTGTACCTAGTAATAAATCAAATACAAACTATGCATCAAAGTAACTAATTGGGATTTACCAGAAGTCTACAATTTGATATTAAAACCAGGAATAACTTAAAGCTTTTCAAACACTTTGAAAGACAAATTAAACACGTTAAAAGAGCAAGGACTGTATTTGGTATATGATACGGGCACATACTACCCGTGGTTGAGCCTAGTATTAAACCAAACACAAAGTATGCATCAAAGTAACTAATTGGGATTTACCAGAAAGTCTACAATTTGATATTACAACCAGGAATAACTCAAAGCTTTTCAAACACATTGAAAGACAAACTAAACACGTTAAAAGAGCAAGGACTAGGTTTAGTATATGATACGGGCACATACTACCCGTGGTTGAGCCTAGTAATAAATCAAATACAAAGTATGCATCAAAGTAACTAATTGGGATTTACCAGAAAGTCTACAATTTGATATTACAACCAGGAATAACTCAAAGCTTTTCAAACACATTGAAAGACAAACTAAACACGTTAAAAGAGCAAGGACTAGGTTTAGTATATGATACGGGCACATACTACTCGTGGTTTAGCCCAGTAATAAATTAAATACAAAGTATGCATCAAAATTACTAATTGGGATTTACCAGAAGTACAATTTGATATTAAAACCTGGAATAACTTAAAGCTTTACTTAAGACGTATTTCTTAATATAGCGGAATTAATTTTGTATCACAGACTCCCTAGATGCTGGATTAGGAGATATATGAACAAGTTCCTAAATTAAATCCAGGATTACGTACCTCCTCGGAATATGTAGCCATATGGCATTTGCTAGACGTACAAAAACTATATACAGCGTTTCGGATACAAAACTAAGATATACACACAGATGGATCAGTGGAGAATGAACTGTATTAGTAATAAATAATCAAAAACAAAGTATGGATCAAGATAACTGATTGCAGTTTACTAGAAAGTCTACGATTTGGTATTAAAACCTGGAATATCTTAAAGCTTTTTATATTACGTATTTCTGAATATTGCGAAATTAATTATTGTATCACAGACTCCCTAGATGCTGGATTAGGAGATATATGAAGTAGTGCTTAAACAAAAACCAGGATTATTACCCCGTTTCATGAATCAAGCCGAATTAGTATTTCACGAGCATATGATGATATATCTATTGACAATTGCGAAATTTAATTTGAATTATAAACGCATTGTGATAACCTCCACATTATTCACAATTCCAACTGCAATGGGGCATTAAATTTACCGTATGTCAAACGCTAACATTGTTTAAATAAATTGGGTATATTTCACCCTAAGTATAAGAGAAAATAATCCTTGATATCAGACAATCTGCAAGGGATATTTGTGGTTAAATACGAAGGATTACAATAAGTAAAAGCTGGATTGTCTTTTATTTATAATAATGGCGATTAAGTTAATCATGTTTTATATTTGCCATAGTTGGCAATTTTATTTGAACAATGGTTGTAACGATGTGAGAGCTGGCAATGGAAGTTGTTTTATTTCACCGGTTGCGGTTTGAAGTGCGACGTAATTAGTTTTAGAAATAAATTTTTAAGTGGCCAACTTGTACAGAAATAAAATGCGCTGGGGGAAACTTCTACCAAAGTTTTATTGAACTGGTGGCGAATGAAAGATACTTGTCACAACGCCTTTTCCATGAAACACTTTAATTAAAACAATCCAAACTACGTATACCTAAACTTCAAAATACAGTGATACAAAGCATCATTTATTATACGGTGAGCTGAAAGCATTAGTGCCTGTAGACTTCGTCCTAAAAGCTGTTTCAATTTCCATCGCATATTTTCAGTGTCAGCATTTCAATTTTATAATATGATTACTTGACGTTTATGTATATATTACGTAATTGCATTTTGTATAGAGGAGATAGTATATATGCGAAGCGCTATACACTGCGTGTCAGTAAGAATCACTATTGCTCAAATTATAATGCTATTAGACGTTATCATAGACCAAACGTCATCTCTGACACACTATCTTAGTTATAACGGATTAGAACATAATTTGAATGGCAGAACAATTTCTGTTTGATTATGAAAGGGGTCCTAATTGCTCAGAGAGTCTGCTGTACCATTTCGTGCCACTACCTGCATCTCTCCAAACGTCTGGGACCATTTCGTGCCCCATTATTTACATATCTGGTGGATTTCCTTCATTAGAACATAATTTGAATAGCAGAACAATTTCTGTTTGATTATGAAGGGGGTCCTAATTGCAGTACTGCTTCGTACCACTACCTACATCTCTCCAAACGCCTGGGACCGTTTCGTGCCCCATTATTTACATATCTGGTGGATTTCCTTCATTAGAACATAATTTGAATGGCAGAACAATTTCAGTTTGATTATAAAGGAGGTCCTAATTGCTCAGAGAGTCTGCTGTACCATTTCGTGTCACTACCTGCATCTCTCCAAACGCCAGGGATCGTTTCGTGCCCCATTATTTACATATCTGGTGGATTTCCTTCATTAGAACATAATTTGAATAGCAGAACAATTTTTGTTTGATTATGAAGGGGGTCCTAATTGCTCAGAGAGTCTGCTGTACCGTTTTGTGTCACTACCTGCATCTCTTCAAACGCCTGGGACCATTTCGTGCCCCATTATTTACATATCTGGTGGATTACCTTCATTAGAACATAATTTGAATAGCAGAACAATTTTTGTTTGATTATGAAGGGGGTCCTAATTGCTCAGAGAGTCTGCTGTACCATTTCGTGTCACTACCTGCATCTCTTCAAACGCCTGGGACCATTTCGTGCCCCATTATTTACATATCTGGTGGATTTCCTTCATTAGAACATAATTTGAATAGCAGAACAATTTTTGTTTGATTATGAAGGGGGTCCTAATTGCTCAGAGAGTCTGCTGTACCGCTTCGTGCCACTACCTGCATCTCTCCAAACGCCAGGGACCGTTTCATGCCCCATTATTTACATATCTGGTGGATTTCCTTCATTAGAACATAATTTGAATGGCAGAACAATTTCAGTTTGATTATAAAGGAGGTCCTAATTGCTCAGAGAGTCTGCTGTACCATTTCGTGTCACTACCTGCATCTCTTCAAACGCCTGGGACCATTTCGTGCCCCATTATTTACATATCTGGTGGATTTCCTTCATTAGAACATAATTTGAATAGCAGGACAATTTCTGTTTGATTATGAAGGGGGTCCTAATTGCTCAGAGAGTCTGCTGTACCATTTCGTCCCAGTACCTGCATCTCTCCAAATGCCTGGGACCATTTCGTACCACATATCTGGTGGATTTCCTTTATTATAAGTAATAGATCGTACAATTGGATTTCTGGAAAGTCTTCAACAACCACAAATATGTATGCCATAAATATCAAAATAGAGGACAATATCTAACATCAAAACAAAGCAAAATAGATGGGACAAGGATGCTGTCTTATAAATTATGAGCTAACGTAACCCACAATCAAATATTTAACTGGACAACCGATGAATAGCGTTCAGTCTCCAGACTCCTCGAACGTAATATATTATTGATCCAACCAAAATGGGATAAAAGGAGAAAGAAGAAGCGCTAAAACACGGTAAACAGAGAAAAACTATGGAGCACGAAAGGACCTTCGAATATGGCGCAGTAGTTATAAAACTATCACCAGAAGTAACATCGACAATTGAAAGAATCCAACAACACAATTTTATATATATATAAATATTAACACCGTGTAGACTGTATTCTGGGTATGATATGGGCACATAGTGCCCACTAGTTAACCTAGTATTAAAGGTATTAAAAAGTTGCATTATCTCCTTCTGGGGTCTTTGGCGTAAACATTTAAAATTCAAATGAAATATTTGAATAATGTCTGTGAAGTCTTATCGCTTCAGAAGCACAAACCAAAATGTATAATTATATAATATTCCGTGAATATTTGGCATGCTGGTTGCGGCGAACAATCTGTTGTGGTCAAACGATTATGCAGCGTTTGGGGGGAATTTCACGCTCTTTCAAACTAAGTGTGGCATATTTCTGTTCAGCCGTATGTTACACGAAATGTTAATCTGAATTTCAGCATTAATTTGCACACAGCTATCGTGCAAGAGTGTTTGCCACACTCGTCTGATTAATAATTCAATCATCCTACGTGTCGACGCTTCACACACTACCGCACATACAAGGTGTCAACTTTATTCAAGGAAACATAAGCCCTTTACATATTAAATATGGCAGCATAATTAGGCAGTAAAACATCGCTCAAAACCTAGTTTAACTGTCGCTTAACTATACCCACGAGTAAATCTAGTACTTCCAATAATTATCACAATGTTTCCCTTAAATCAAATTTGCAAAAATTGTTCAAATAAATGGTGCCAATTTAGGAAAAACAAGTACACCAAACAAATTAATAACCAGCACACATGCCTAGCGGTTATTAATAAGCATTTTCCATAATTAAACATCACTAGGGGCATCAAACAAACATGCTCTTTGATGTGATGTAATGCCGGCTGGTCTGAACGTGTTTACGCATGTTCGAAATCACCTGACGCCATTTTAAATAAAATTAAAATTGTGTTTGGTGGCCATTTGGTGCGTGCGTTGGTCATTTCATAAATATGCGTGTCCACAACACGTGCAACGATTTGCAAATAGGTTTGGTTTGATTTGTTGGAAATGTTTACAGAATCCTTATTACTTTAGTTAGTTTTGGGATATCAATAGTTGGACAAATAGTTCATTTGCAATTGCTGCCCAACTATGTGGTTTTAGGGTAGCAACTGTGATTTGCGTGTTTCTGTTACAGGTCCCGGCGTATGGTCGACTTATTTCAAGTTGATATGTTCTGTGGTCTGGTTTACATGGGCGGCATCAGCTGCCAGTGTTAACAATGCTTCAGCACCATGTCGACTATCGGAATTTCGATGTCTAACCGGCCGATGTATTACGCTCAATCACTACTGCGACAATGTAAATGATTGCGAGGATTCGTCGGATGAACCCAGGTTCTGCACCCGTAAGTGTCTCCCAGAACATACATAATCAGTCAATTTTGAATCCCTCTAAAGGAGAATGTGGTATCTTTTTAAGTTTTTAAGTTCTGTACCCGTAAGTGTCGCCCAACAGAACTAATGTTTCTGAACATTTATAGATACATAATCAATCAATATTGAATCCCTGTAAATGAGAATGTGGTATCTTTTAAAGTGCTTAGGTTCTGCACCCCTAACAGAACTAATGTTTTTGAACATTTATAGATACATAATCAGTTAGTTTTGAATCCCTGTAAAGGAGAATGTGGTATCTTTTAAACTTTTAAAGAATCCCAATAAATTAGTTAGATATATATTTAAATTAATTTGACTAAAAATGCTAATTAAAATGTCGAAAAACCGTTAGAATTTGCTGTTAGCGCGATTTGAAGTTGATAAAATGCAAATTTCCATATAACTCAAAAACGGTGCATCGTATCGAGCCGCGGTTAACAGATTTGAGTTCCCCGATATTTAATTACTCTAGAAACTTAGTTTCAGCCGGTTTGAAAAGAAAAAAATTTTTGGACACATTTCACGGAATTTTTTAACTTGATTTTTTTTTCAAACTTTGCGAATTTTTTCCGACCAAACCATAAAAGATATAGAGTTGAAATTTGGACAGTCAAACAACCTATATTTAGTGTATATTGTCAAATTTTTTCAACTTAATTGGAATATTATTACGACCTCCACAGCAAACCGCGTGAAAAAACAGTGAAAATCGTCGATTTTCGCAAAAACGGTAAGGGGTACCCCTTGACATTTTTTTCGAAAAAAAATCGCATAATTATTTTTGAGTTTGACATATATTTAGATTAATTTGAGTACGCTGATTCCAAAAATGCTAATTAAAGTTATGAGAAACCGTTAGAAATTGCTGTTAGCGCGGTTTGAAGTTGGGAAAATGCAAATTTCCATATAACTCGAAAACGGTGCATCGTATCGAGCCGCCGTTAACAGATTTGAGTTCCCCGATATTTAATTACTCTAGAAACTTAGTTTCAGCCGGTTTGAAAAGAAAAAATTTTTTGGACACATTTCACGGAATTTTTTTAACTTGATTTTTTTTTCAAACTTTGCGAATTTTTTCCGACCAAACCATAAAAGATATAGAGTTGAAATTTGAACAGTCAAACAACCTATATTTGGTGTATATTGTTAAATTTTGTTAACTTGATTGGGGTAATATTACGACCTCCACAGCAAACCGCGTGAAAATACAGTGAAAATCGTCCCCCTTACGAAATTACAATATACGTATTAAGATATGTTGGAAACCGTGTAGTTCAAATCGTATTTTTCCATAAATCGTTCGTTCAGGTTTGAAAATGTATTCAAATGGTAGAGTTCGGGTTTATATGTAGCGAAGCGTGTCTGGCTCGAACCATGTTTGAAATTGAAACTTTATCCTGGTTCCCTCAAGCGAATATGCCACGTCGTCAAATCGGCTAATACTATTATCGCAGTAAACGGCTGGATATCTAGCGACTTGCGGATTCATTTCATTACCCATGCACACCAAGTCCCAATCAATCAATCGATCATTCATTATTTATTTGGTCGTCACTCAAACACGTAAATTGCATTTTGATATGTTGCAAATAATTCAACAACTCTTTTACGCTTTTCCCAAACGACTGTACTTCCATTTAATCAATACGTTGAATTAAGAGTCTTCGGAAATAATCAGATTATCTCTGGGCGAGTCTATGAGAGTTTTGATATCGTTACAACTTCGGTAATCGTTCACACTTTTATTTATATATATATAGCAAAAATTTCAGTATTTCCTTTTATCCAATAATTGGTTTTACTTTTGCGTAATTTTTGCTAAGATTAGGGCATTGAGATTTGGAAGTTAAGTGACTGCATTAGGAGCAAAGTTATTTATAGAGTAATTTATAAAAAGCGAGTATTTGAGATGAATAAAAATGTGATGTTGAAGACATAATTGAAAAGCAGACAATACTTTTGATCCAGTCCGGATATTATTCAAATTTATGGACGTCTTTTCGTAGATATGAAATTAAGTTTTCTAAGTGAAGTTTGTTGAATTTGAATAAATTAATATTCTTTTGCTCGCGTTTTTAAAAAGAGATTATTCAGATTATATCAATTTCCTTCAACGTACAAAAGAAACTCTTAAGTATTATATAAATGTTTTCTAATGGCAAAATGAATTGATTTATAATTTGAACCAGTTAGAATAATGACAATAAATTATTTTACGGTGCCACAAAATAACAACATCATTTCTAATGGACATTTAAACAGGGAGTTAAACCACGCAATCGTATCCCAATTCCAGTTCTTCTAGAAACAAATTGGAGTAGACTACCCTGGACATTGTTAAACGTAGTATTCATATTCCAGTCCTTATTTTTTTATTACGTAATCAATTAATCAGATTTAGCAACAAATTATTTATTTGATTCAAGCTTGTAATCGCACTTATTATGGAGACGTTGGAAAAACATATCAACTGGACTTACACCGCCCCCGAGAAGACAAACTACCGTACGTCTGTTATCTTACATTTAACGCCAGCGGGGGGAACTTCGGCGATATTGTTCAGGTATACCTTTACATCAAATACCTTCATATATATGTGTATCCAGAACGCTTTATTTATACGTAACCATGGTCACCACATTTGCAAAATTAAACAATTATGTTACGGATAGAAAGCTAGATACATAACACCAGATTCCGTGATTCCATACCTTGAATTTCATTAATGTTCGTTTTGAAAATATTCCGAGCGCTCTTTGATACATTTCTTTTCAATATAATGCCAATAAGGATTTGTTATCCAATTAAAATCTAATAGCATCACTAAATACATTTGAATGTCCTTTAAATGAATTACATTTCAGTGTATTAACCACACAGAAATATATCTAAAAATAAATATTCCATTCATCCTTCTTACGTTTTTCTTTCTTCTCCGTTGCTAAGGCGTCGCAGGTGTCACTGACAGGCAATCGACAATTTTATATATACTTTTTCTTACGCGCAATCAACTGAAATATATATATATATATATATATATATATATATATATATATATATATCTTGACAGATTAACATTCTACACCCAAACTCCAGAAGTAGTCATATTATTATCGCTTCATGAGCCAAATAAATATGTCTCTTACTTTGAAACATTTGCAAATGAGCTAAAAATACTTTAAAGCACCTTTAAAGCATATGGAGCTGTTCCTTTTGTGCCCCAAGTAGTCTAAATAACAACATCCTTAATCAGAAAAAGTTAGCAATCATGTTTAAACTATTTAGGGCTTGTAGAAATTAATTCCTGAACGCTCATGTTATATTAAATCATGTTTGGAGCATTTGGAGATGTTACTTTTATGCTCCAAATAGTCTATATGACTACATTCTTAACCAGAAGCAATCAGCTAGCAAGTTTAACATGTAAATGTATATTATTATCTAATTAGGAATTGTGGAAATACTTCTGGAATTATCCTGTTTTACATTGGATCATTTTTAGAGCATTTGGAGCTGTTCCTTTTGTGCCCCAAGTAGCTAACATGATTTCAATCTTAATCAGAAGCAATCAGCATGTTTCACATTTAAATGTATATTACCAACTATTTAGGAATTGTGGAACTATCCTGTTTTACATTACATCCATTTTGGAGCATTTGGAGATGTTCCTTTTGTGCCCTAAGTAGCTAACATGACTATATTGTTAATCAGAAGCAATCAGCTGGCATGTTTAACATGTAAATGTATTTGGAATTTGGGGAAATACTTCTGGAACTATATCCTGTGTTATATTAGATCATTTTTAGAGCATTTGGAGCTGTTCCCTTTGTGCCCTAAGTAGCTAACATGACTTTATTGTTAATCAGAAGTTGTCCTCTAGTATATTTAAGGTTTAAATGCGAATATAATTAATTTGTATAGTAGAAATGGTTAATTGAAATTTGATGTTTCTTGTGGAGTATTTGTCGCTTTTGTGCTCTAAGTACGTATGATATTAACCTCGCATTAAACCCAAGTATCATAGCCCATAAATCATATTTCTAATAAGCACGTTCTGCGAGACGTGGAGATTATATTAATTGGGAGGAAGACGGGGTAAAATAATGAGTAGCTATGGTCGCGCTAGATACTATAATAGGCCACACGGCATCTGTGCTTCTGTCTCCGCTTGAAGGGACAAGACCGCAATATAAGGGATTGCTGTATGACAACGGATGTGGACAAAGAAGTTTTTTTTTTGTAGCATTTTTAGATCTCAGCATTTCAAACCAAGACTATTTCCCAATTGGGCCTTTGATTATAGTTGACATTCGATAGCTTCACCGTGGGCCGGTTTGTGTCTTTCACCCAGGACGGATGTCCAGACGGTGCGTTACAGATCGCAGAGTCTAACCGGCCACATGTAGGGGGGTCCTGGTGTGGTACGTCGTGGGGTCCAGCTATTTATTACAGCGAGACCAAGACTGTTACTATTGCTGTTACTTTGTTACGGTTGAACAAAGACCAAAGTGGATACAATTTCGATTTTCGCATGGAGTATAAAATGCTGAGGAAGGACGCTGCTACCGTTAGATATGGCGGGATTAACAGAGGTAAGTTACCTAAATTATTAAATACATGTGTTTCTCCAATCCATTACAAACTATAAACATTTGAAATTTTGGTCCCTGGGATTATTTGGGGGTAGATTTGTCGTAAGACTATTTTTCCCTGGTATTCAAACCAAACACAAAGACCAGATTGTTATTTCTAGAAAACAGGTCACCGCAAATAAGTACTTTACCTTTAGCCATTTCATGTAAAAGCCATATATTTCCGGCTAACCTTAAAATGTCGACTGCAGCTTGCCTCATAAATATTTCCAACCACGGTATAAAAGAACTATTCGACCAAACGGAAATTCGGATTATTCTAGTTTCATAAAATATTTATTTTCTATTGCATCCAATGATTTGTAAAAGATATGAATCTTGATTAAATGGTCATAGTGTCATTAATATAAGTACCCAGAAATGTATGTGTGTGGCATAGACGGGGATCGAACTCACGACCTCCAGGGTAATAGGCGGGAGTCTTAGCCACCATGCCATGGCGACGGCTAATAATGTAATAAAAAGTAATCAAATAGTTTATACTGAAATAAAACCAATACTCTTCTGAAGTTCAGTCTGCTTTGAAATAGACAAAAACGCATCACAAACGTTAGAATGAAATAATCAAAAAAGTTTTTGTGATAAATCTTCAATTAATTTGATGATTTGAAGTGTATTTAGTGTGTTGTGTGTACTTTACACAGAGTGGCTGATCTGCTATATTATATTGATATTGTATGTTAATGAGCAATATAAATAATTTAGTTAGTTAATAAAATGCAGTTTTATTTATTCTAATTTGAAGTTTGTGAGTGTGTTGCTATTTTAAGCATTTATGTTAAAATAATCGAGCAAAGAACAAATATAATTAAAAGTGCAACCACACGTACGCGTCAAAAACAGTATTTCAATGTGCATTAGTGACGCACGAGTTACGGAAACATTGTTTGAATTGTAATACTTAAGTTTAAGGGGAGTAACATGTTATTATTCAATTTTTAAGTATTTAATACGAAATAAGTGCCTAATTTGCATATATTTTTAGCAAATACGTGTTTATTTTAATGCATATTTAATATTTTCACTTCAAAATGGCCAAAATGCAGTGATTTTTGAAAATATGAGTTGCGATTCTATAGTTGGTCTAATTATAATAACTGCAAGTAAGTAAATTTATAATTCAGATTATTAGAGAAATAAAATCTTGAAGAGATAATTCAAACATATTTAGAAACATGATTGATTGGTTCTGTATACCATATGGGCACATGGTGCCCACGGGTGACCCTAGTTTTAAAAGAATGAGGGAAGAACACCCTTCAGGAAATTTATGGCAATATATTGTTTCCTGTCGTATGTAGGTTCATTCCCAGCCAATGCAACAGACGCCCCGATAATCCAGGAAGAGCCCGACTACTATCTGGGCGACCTAATCACCGGCACGTACTGTTCGCGCATCTTTAGCGATTGCGATCGCAAAATTTGCCGTTTACAATCACCCAACTTTCCCGGTGTTTACCCCAGAAACCTTACGTGTTACTACGCGGTACGCCAACACGATATCCCACCCGGCAAACATGCACTCATCACTGTACGACAACCTAAAGGTTCAAATACTTTTATTTCCTAATAATATCCGCTAACTGCGGCCCATTCAGGCCAATTGATTTCAATTCGCAGTGAATCCGCTGTTTACGGGGAGAGTAAACCTCGTGAATTAAAAGTCTGGGGGGCATGCGATGATGTCCAGGATTACGTAACAGTCTACGATGGTTACACGACAAGGGATCCAGTGATTCTTAAGTTTTGTGGTGGGGGGGAACCAGTACCCGAGGCGGTGTCTAGTGACCATGAACTCCTGGTGGAGTTTAGCACTTCCCCATACGGGACCTTTTTACATCCGACTCCCATTCAAACGCTACATGGCTTTCAACTTGAAGTAGAAGTTGGTGATTTATAAGTTTATTAGTACAAATTATTTGTGCATGTATTTGCACGCTATATTAGTTGTTGAAATAGGATGTTGAATAATTGGTAATGGTGACTTTCTTAACAGGTGAAATTTGTCGACAAGGAGTCGCCATCCTATATTAAAAATAAACGACATTGCGAGTTTTGGCTCCGTGGTACTAATAAAGGAGTCCTTGAGAGTCCTCAACATTCTCTAACTCCAAATACTACATGCTTGTACCATTTACAAGTAGGTTTATTCGTATTCCTCAATAATATTGCTATTATTGTCCCATTTTGTTTTAAAGGGAATAGATATGAACGTGTCCCCATCGCCTGTCCCATTTCGCCCACTTCCTCCACGCTACCAAGATGGTTCTTGGCGACGCTCAGGTGGTTTCCCACCAGCTAGGTACCGCGTCTGGTTATCCGTACTCAAATTCCATGTAGGACCTGGACTCAATCCGCTACCGCCGGATAAACCGCCTTGTTCGAGCAATTTGAACGTTTGGGACGGTCAACTTAAAAATCCTTCCAACTGCAATGACCTGTTTTGGTAAGCAACGTATTAACCGTTTATCCGTGGTTCGATATTTCGCATCGGGTTTTAGGGGAATAAGAAAACGCTTTCTGTGTCACGTCCGACGAACAAAGGAAGCGACCTTAATGACTCCAGAGTTAAGTTTTTGTTTCCGCCAATGTCTAACGAAATTATAAACTAGGATCCAGGCAGCATGTTGTGTACGTGTTTGAACTTGTTAATAATATGTTGACAATTGGCATATTAAAATTAGGAGAGACAAACCAATGTTTAGTAAATGGAAAATCAACTAAATAATTAGTTAATTCAGCTAACAAAAGGGGTACTAATTATCCTTAATTGTAATTGGGTTAGTCGTGAAATACGTCGGAAATTAACTAGAATTCTCTAACATTGTTAAAACTACAAAGACAGTTTGTAGTTAGTTATATTCCTCCTAAATTAACTGCTACAATTACCAGATATTTATTATAGAGTCTGACTAGCCTTAGAATCATATTCCACAACATGTTCCACAATACTGCTTTTTAGATTTCGTCCAGGAGAGTAAAAATTCATTTTATTTGTTTGTGAATTCGTTAGTCAGCGAAAGATACCGAACTTTGTATGCTAAGTGGGCACGGAGGGCATTATATATATGTATATGATAATTTGTAACATAAACTTAACCGCGTCAGCATTTTCTGGGAAATTAACGAGCAAAAACGGGTTGGAAGCTGAAAGGGGGTTAATATCAAACATACAGCTAATGAAAATCTCTCTAAAGAGACACTTATATATGCATCTATGCGGCCCTTTCATCATCACAAAGTTTGGTATTTACAAATTCCAACTTAATGCCTCTATAATGCTGTTATATTTTGCTGAAACATTTTTAAATTATCCGCATATCGTCATCGTATTATCTGGCAATCGTGTCTGGTTGTATTTTGTAGCAACAAGGACAAACCGAAATCGATTGCACGGACGACTTTATTGGCATCGTTAACAGCGCCTATCCCTCTAAAGAATACAACCCTACTAGCCCGATACTGCCAGAACTATATACCGCGGACGTGCGACCATTCATTGCTGGACAATGAAACCCGCTCGACGCGCCCTTGTACCATTTCCGAGAGTTTCTTGTCGACGGGCGACATGCTAACTCTAGAGTTACGCCTTAGCGAGTCGACAGCACTTCGGTAAGAATCGAAACACGAATATTCCATTGCCCAAACAACTATCAACATATTCCAGAAGTTAGGACTTCAACAATTATTTCATTTTGATTGTTCATTCTTTGGCTTTTTGGCACAATGACAAATCCTTAGTGTTACAGGTTTCTGAATGTATAAATTATAAAAATAGTTAGGGGTTCCATGACCTACAAGCGTAGCAAAAATATTTTTGTTATTTAGATTGATTACCCCAACGCAATCGCAGATGTTTACGACAGAAACTTTCCCGTTTTTATATATCCCCTAATAGCTCTTCTCGGATATGTTTTTCCAACTTTAAGTAGCCGATCAATTCACCCCAAATACCCAATTATAATAAATACCCGAATCCAATGTTTGGTCTTTAGACCAGTTGCGTTTAAAGCCCTGTACGAATTCGTGGACTTGCATCAAGACGGAGATCCATACGGGATGGGTCCATGTTCGAGAAGATTCACAAGCACTGGTTCATCACAACAACAGGTAAAGGGGCAACACCAGCAGGAGAGCGACCAAGCACAAATCAAATTCCAGGCACCACGGAATGTCTTTTTATACGGCAGAGGAGGGGCACACAACATAAGGTAACGATACATTCCATTAGATAACGTATTGAGCCTGATCACGTTCCTTATAATTGCAGTTGTGTCTATCGTTTTGAAGCCCAGAAGGATGAAAGGGTAAAGCTAACCATGACGCATATAACCGTTAAGAACAGGAAATGCCGTTCAATGCCTAGCATCGACACAAATCGTCTTCACTGTTATGGTAACACTTCTGCGACAGTCCGCATCTATGAAGTGCCATGGCAGGATGTGCCACCAGTGCCTCGCGATTGTTTCTGTTCTGGAGAACCAGACATACTTCCATTTACCTATGTGTCCACAAGCCAAATCACCGAAATACGGTTTGAAGTCACTGCAATGGATGCTACAGATGATTTTGATTCCTTGTACTTCGAAGGTATGGTCAAATTTATACGAATGCCTACATGTACCAAAAATATGCGCAGAATGGGAGCTAGTGGGGAGATTGTATTCCGGACCCAAGGGAAAACTACTGATCAGGTCAGAACCCCAAAACCCCCAATGTCATTACTTGTATTACAACAATTCTCTTCTAGCCCACTTGTGACTCATATCCTCTAGTTATAACACCGTCGTTACATCATTACCTGTACGTAAAGGTATCAGGGGTAATCATCAAACCAGACACTAGGGCTAACGTAACTGGTCAACGGCCACGTGACTGTTATACAGCAAATCGGGTCTTACTACACACAGGAACCCATACGACAATTGTGTGTCCGTCACGGTACCCAGACGTGTACCATCAAGTCGTTGAAGCTTTTTCTGAAGGCTGGGTCACACCAAAGGTCATCGGGTCTACTCCAGATCGTTTGGGATTTGCTCCTTCAACGAGTGTGGTCGTGGAATTCGTAGCTAAAGAAATTGGGAGTCATCGGGTCATGTGGCTTGAGTTATCCAGAAAGTAAATTATGTCCCAATTTTTGACTTGCATTCGATTTTTATGTGCTATTGTTACAGGCGCCTAATTCTAAGCGCCATTGGGCTGGTAAGGCCTGAAGACTGCCCCTTTCGATGCCCTGAGTTGAACGCTTGCATCAACGCTTCAGTTTGGTGTGACGGAGTCTCTAATTGTCCGTCAGGATATGATGAAGCGTTAACTCATTGTTCTTTCATCTTGCAACTGCCTCCCGTTTATTTATGTTTAATTGCATTAATATTTGTCGGTATCATCGGGTCTTTAATTGTCTACGGGTATAAACGGTGTCGACGTAGACCTAGGTCTATATTGCAAACGCGTCTAAAGAGTTTGTCGTCGTCTGATACAGCGATTATCGATGAGAAGGATGTGATTTGCTGACACAGCGACAATTCTGTGCGATATGTGGAAGTTGATAGAGTCACGACGGTGTGACAGCTTTTGCAACTTGGCGCGCAGAATTGGCCATTTTGGGGGGTTGGGTTATTTGTTGATATAAACTGTTTTTCGTGGGGTTTTTGGGTTTAGTAGGTTTTAGACGGACCAATATGTAGGTAATAAGAGGTTTGTATAGATGAGCTGACGGTGGATGGTTGAGGTATGTTCCTAAAGGTTTTGAAATGATCTCCCCTAGCACCTAGACGACGTATTATCAACTTAGTAAGGACATATTGTCTGATGTACATATATATATATATTATAAAATTTCCTATTATGCGTAAGTTCATAACTCGGAATTAAATAGGGGGTCGCCTACAGACATACTATAATACTTGCAATAAAAACAAAACTGGATTCGACTTTCTTACCCTTTTCCACTTCAGCATCACTTACTTTCCCCAAATTGAAACCTAAATTTCGTTAGTTTTTAAATGGTCGCGGACTTTCATCGTGAAGAATTTATTCGTATTTATCTTCGAATCAAATAAATAACCTGTGGCAGGGCATTTATCTGACCAACTACGGTAAAGTCAATAGTTTGGATGCGTAGTTAGGCGGTCCCCTGAGATATATAACGCAAGGTATATACATTTTATTGGAGCCTCCTTACGATAGGCGGCTCTTTAGACTTTAGGAGCAACCAGCTAGCAATACTGACACTATTCCGTATAATATATGATGAAAATAGCCATTACGGACATTTATAATTGTCGTACTCGTGTCTCGACGTCTACACAAAGATGCAATAATTTAACACCAAAATTAAATGTTACCATTGTAGCCTAGGAGCCGTGGCACCTTCCTAGGCACCTATCGGTGTGAATTTTAGCCCGTCGAACATAATTTTTGTTTTGGTTAGTTGTTGGTTATTTATTATAAACAATTTAGATGGTTTATACATCGAACTAAATGTGTTTAGATAATAATTATAGCATTTTGATTGCGGAACCGAATAATAGCAATACTTTTACGCTGAAATATTTCAGTAATATTTATTTGATTGAACAAATGACCATATGCACAACTCAGGTGGTTTACTGTATTGTACTTTGATGTAACTTTGATGTAAAACTGATTAAAACCAAAAGTGCTTATTTAACAGCTTCGCTGCGGCATAGTGTCAGTATTGTACTGTTAAAATGTGTTCACACATTGTTCAATAATAATTGAATTGTTTTCAGTAATAATAATAACATAAAAATAAATCATTACATATCAAATGCCGGCAAAAATAGATATGTAATAAGTAACATTTAATAAATACTACTGCCAATACCGTTAATTACGGTGTGTGTGTGTAATTAAAAATTACGCTTTAGCATTACTTATTAAAACATACTGTCAGCCGTATTCATAAGTTTATAAGATCGTATTATCAAATTTTAAAAATTTATTCCCAATAAACTAATTACAATAGATTGTTCTCCTTTACAGAGATTTATACCGGATGTGTTGGTAGTCTAAAAATAAATTTTCAACAATATTGCTTGCAAATTGTTAAAGCTGCAGTCCTAAACATACATCGGTGTCAAATGCCAAAAAAATAAAAATTCTTCGATAACCCAGCAAGTTGTGAATGTGATCAATATTATTGATCACAATTTGAGGATTTTAATCACAAATATGGGCGTGGCTTTGCCGTAAAATAATTAATTTTAAAAATATTTGCTTTTGTTTAAAAAAATGTTTTTTTTTGTATAGTGATTTCTTATGAATATAGCATTTATATAGTTGGATTATTTGGTAAATAAGTTCTAATTATCCAAAATTAATAACAATTAGATAATTAAACTACGCAATTTAAATTAAAATAATTTCATCTTTTTGAAAATGGATACGTTTTTCTAATTAGAGATTAAAAACGCCTGCGTGCTGGTAACCAGTTCGTCTGGAGTGCAAAGGTGACATATATATATTAATTCCAAATAATTCAACTATATAAATAATTGAACAGAAATAACAAGTAAAAAGTATGTAAATAAATGAAGCCCTGATTTGAACTGCCATTTTTCATTGCAGTGAAAAACAATTTATAAATAATAATGGTATAAAAAATAGTTTTTTTTTTTTAGTGGAATAGAAATGAATAAAAAATATTATAAGTATTTTGTGATTTTACTGGGTCATAATATAAACTTTATATACACAAATTAAAATAATTATGCAGTAGTCAGGTGCATCTGACAATAAAAATAATAAGATAGAAAATTGTTTTTTAAGGTAAATAAAAACTAGACAAATGTAAAAAAATATATATATATATAAATAATAGAAATAAATTATTGCATTTTGTTAATATTGCGAAAATGTTGCATGACTGTGTATAAAGTATAAAATGAATGGTTACATAGTAATAAAATTATTTTATCCAGTTAAAATATCCGAATTAAACAATATATTCATTGTTATTATATCCCGTTCATATCCACAACTACACTATCTTAGTTTTATAACTCATTTTTCAACTAACCAATACGCGTTATATCGTTTAAAACCGTTTGTCACCTTAAAAAATCTTGTAAAAAAAAAAGCTTATTATTTATGATTTTTTTTGTCAGTTTAGGGTAAAAGTACCAATTAGGCGTCTAAGCCACTTTATAGCTCATAGTTTTGTCTACATTGAAAAAAAATTTCGTACAAAAATATACGTAACTTTTCTAGATAACGGGTATAGTCACCACTAAACGGGTATACTCGTATCTACTGAACGGGTCATCTAAATTTAATTTTAATACTAGATTCTAAAAGCGTATAAAATTCTCTTTAATTTACATTAAGATTTGGTGTTAAAAGTTAATATTTGACAAAATGGCGGCTGTTTTAAAAAAACTAGTTTTTAATTTTCACTTTAGCGCGTTATAAACAATAGTTATTTAAACAAATGTAAGTATATTGTTGTTATAAATTTCAACAAATTGTATTTCCTTTCATTTAAAATAAAAAATTAACAAATCGGTCGAGTAGTTTCTGAATAAATAGGCTATGTTTAATAAAGGTAGTTTTGAGAAGAATGCTTTTATAAAGATCTACAGCATATGCGACTGGATAACTTAAATATTTTTCATTTTATATTTATCCCGTTATCCTAGAGGATAATTTACACATTTCAAACTATCGAAAAATGCAAAAATACAATAAAATCGATATTATTGATCCAAAGCTTAAAATTCATAGATCATAGGAAATATTAGGTACATATTAGTTCAGGTTGTTATTTAATGGGGGATTTGACCCCGATGGCCCAATATAGGTACCGCTAGTGTCGCTATCAGTTAACCGGCGACAACCTTGGGGTTTTCTGCTGACGTAGATCTTTTGCCCGATTCATATAACTGTCATTTTAACAGTTTTGCACGATATTTTATAGTTCTGTGGTACGATTTAAGTGTTATACTATCGTAAACTTAACAAATAATTGTTTCAAGTAAGTTTTAATTCATATAATAACTATTACTTAATTTAAACAGAGTTAAAAATATAATTTCGGTATTTGCTAGGCGTGGCCTTGCCGGTTTCATTGTTATTTTTACAATAGATCGTCATTTTTCTTGCAGATCATTTAAACATGAGTTATCCAAACCCCGGTTATCCGTATCACCAGGTTAGTAAATATGTTTGTTTATTACGTGGTGTTAATTTTAATTGTTTTTTTTTTAATGGCAACCTTTGAATTATAACAAATTTACCTACTGTCGTATTTTTATTGTAAAAGAAAATGGCGTAGATTTATTTCAATATTTGTTTTTATTTATGAATGAATTGTATGCAAATTTTATTTGTGACCTTAACATACTATTTTATTTACGTATAATTGGTGTAGTTTTGTTTTATTCACAAGTGGTTATTAGTTAATTGCTAATTTTATTCATATGGTTTATTGAAAACCCGTTTCCCGTTGTGCCAACTAACAAATTGTTAATTTTGTTAAGGGTCCACCACAAGGGATGCCTGGCGCTTTCCCCCAACAATCAGCCCCCCCACCATCCTCCCCTTACCCCACTGGCCAGGCACCCTATCCCCAGCAACAATCTCCTTACCCCCAACAGCAATCCCAATCACCTTATCCCCAACAACAGTCTCCATACCCTGGTTATCCTAGTGGGGGGCCTGGGTACCCGCAGGCACCCTACCCCAACCAATTTGGAGCTAATTTCGGCTACAATGCCGCCCCTTCCTATATGCCTCAGCCATATTCAATGCCCATGCCTCATCAGGCTCACAGCCAGCCTAGTTTCATGCCCCCACCCAACCATCAATCGCCTCTGCATCAGGCTCACGCTCCTCATTCCCAAGCTCAGGCTCCTCATTCCCAAGCTCCCCCTCAACATGACTATGTCCCCCCTCCAATGCATTCAGGCGGTTATCATTCAGCGCCCCCAATGCATAATCCCTACGGGCAACAAAACCAACAATATACACCCAAAAAGGTGAGTCTAGGACCTTCGGCTCTTCAATTCCTGGAACTGTCTTATGCGCCTAGTGTTAAAACAGCCTTGATTCATTCCTAACAGAAATTAAATTATTGTAGGGCACTCCCACAGTATTCCCTGCAGAGCCTTTTGACCCTAGGGGCGACGCAGAAACCCTGCGCAAGGCAATGAAGGGTTTTGGCACAGATGAAAAGGCAATTATACAAGTTTTGGCAAATCGTACAAATGGGCAACGTTTAGAAATTGCCAATCAGTTTAAAACATTATATGGAAAAGTATATCTAGTTTGTAATGAGATTAGGGGCTTTACTCAAGGTTATTTCGTTATTAGGATATGAATAAGGATTTAAAGAGTGAATTGAGTGGCCGATTTGAGGATTTGGTGATATCAATGATGACTCCTTTGCCACAGTTTTACGCAAAGGAGGTGCACGATGCTTTGAGTGGAATTGGCACTGATGAGGACACTTTGATTGAGGTGTTTTGTACGATGACCAATAATGAAATTCGTACGATTCGCGTTGCGTATGAAGCTAGTAAATACAAATAAAATTAGGGGCATTTAGGGGGTCTTTAAAACTATTATTTCTTGTAGTGTATGGAAGTTCTTTGGAAAATGACTTATGTGGTGATACTAGTGGAACATTCCGGAGGTTAATGGTTTCGCTATGCACAGTATGTATAATAATATTTTATATATATATATATATATATATATATATATATATATATATATATATATATATATATATATATAAATGTTTTTCAAAGGCAAACAGAGATGAAAGCATGGTAGCTGATCCAGCAGGAGTAACACAGGATGCCCAAAGTCTACTAAGAGCTGGTAAGTTGATCTGGCATCCTTAAGGGGGCAGATTGCTCATTGGGGCCCCTTTATTTGGAGCCCCTCTACATCCTAAAAGAATATCCCATATTTAATGCGTTACTTCCTGGAAATTATGTGATATGGCATTGGTCATTGGGGCTCCTACTTTATTTGGAGCTCTTGCTCATCTTTTGGCATCCTTAAGGGGGCAGATTGGTCATTGGGGCCCCTTTATTTGGAGCCCCTGTTCACCATAAAATAATATCCCAAATTTAACGTGTTTCTTCCTGGAAATTATGTGATATGGCATGCTTAAGGGGACAGATTGGTCATTGAGGCCCCTTTATTTGGAGCCCCAGCCTTATTTAACGCGTTTTTTTCGTGGCAATTTTTTATGTATGGGTAATATTTGTTATAATTTTAATTAGGGGAGATCCGTTTGGGTACCGACGAGTCCACTTTTAACGCGATTCTCTGCCAACGTAACTACGTCCATTTACGTGCGGTTTTCGATGAATATGCTCGTATAACCGGCCATGATTTCGAGAAAGCGGTCAAAAATGAGTTCTCTGGCGATGCCGAAGAAGGCTTATTAGCAATCGTGCGTTCTGTGAAAGATAAATCGACTTTCTTCGCTAAGCGTATTCACGAAAGTATGAAAGGAATGGGCACTAAAGACAGACAGTTGATTCGTTTAATTGTGACACGGTCTGAGGTGGACATGGCGGATATTAAAGAGGCATATCAGGCAAAGTATGGGCAGTCCTTGCCTGACGCTATTGCGGTAAGAGTTTATTGTTGCCTACATTTATAATTATTATAATTTTTAATTTATTTTCAGGGCGACACATCCGGCGATTATAAAAAATGTTTAATCGCACTTATTTCTTAATTATCTACAGTTTTACTCGTAACATGTTGCCTGCCACATGTATTATACACGTACAATTCTCGGCAATGTGCTGTGAACTTAGTTTTAAATGTATTTTTCTTAATGTCTAGATTGAGTAATATAAAATTGTGCCGAATTTTCGAGAAAATATACATCACACAATAAACCCACAGACTGTCTTTTTCATTCGATTTAAATATCAATTTTTATAACTGTTTTATAAAACTCTAGAAAAGACTATTTTGCTAATATTTATATAAATATATTGAAGCCTAAATGTTTGAATTTGTTGTGTATTATTATTAATTCTTCAAGTCGCGCATCTTATACTTTACACTGCACTTATTATCATTAGGGTCGAGATTGAGCAATTACAATTGTGCTCGAAATTGGGTAATACTTATAATTGCACTGGCGATAGCGCTATTACACTATCATTGTACTCGAGATTGAGCAATGATTATCATTGCGCGCGAGATTGAGCAATGATTATCATTACACCCGAGATTGAGCAATAATTGTCATAGTGCTCGAAATTGAGCAATGATTGCCATAGTGTTCGAGATGGAGCAATGATTATCGTGCTCGAGATTGAGCAATGATTTTCATTACGCGCGAGATTGAGCTATGATTGTCATAGTGCTCGAGATTGAGCAATGATTATCGTAGCGGTCGAAATTGAATAATAAATGCCATGGTACTCGAGATGGAGCAATGATTATCGTGCTCGAGATGGAGCAATGGTTATCGTGCTCGAGATTGAGCAATGATTATTCATTACGCTCGAGATTGAGCTATGATTGTCATAGCGTTAGAGATTGAGCAATGATTGCCGTAGCGGTCGAGATTGAACATTAATTGTCATAGTGCTCGAGATGGAGCAATGATTATCGTGCTCGAGATTGAGCAATGATTATTCATTACGCTCGAGATTGAGTTATGATTGTCATAGCGCGCGAGATTGAGCAATGATTGTCGTAGCGGTCGATATTGACCAATGATTACCGTAGCTGTCGAATTTGAGCAATAATTGTCATAGTGTTCGAGATTGAGCAATGATTATCGTGCTCGAGATTGAGCAATGATTATCGTAGGGCTCCAGATTGAGAAATGCTTTTCATTGCACTGGAGCTATGTTTAATACTATGCTATGATTATTATTGCGCTCGAGATTGAGCAATGATTATCGTGGCGGTTCAGATTTAGAAATGCTTTTCATTGCACTGGAGCTATGTTTAATACTATGCTATGATTATTATTGCGCTCGAGATTGAGCTATGATTATCATGGAGGTCGAGATTGAGCAATGATTATCATTGCGTTCAAGATTGAGCAATGCTTATCATTGCGCTATGTTTAATACTATGTTATGATTATTATTGCGTGTCGAGATTGAGCTATGATTATCATCGAGCTCGAGATTGAGCTAGGATTCGGTCTAATAAATCCACAATTAATTAATTGGCGAACATTTAAACTATCTGTCTCTCTTATACTTACATTTAAAATATGAATTTTTATAAACGACTTGTCGAATTCATAACAGATTGTTTTGAAATATTTTTAAAAATTGTTCTATGAATGTAATTTTAAATTTTATTGTATGTTAAACATAATTTCGATGAATAAATATATGAATCATATACCCACAGTGTTTTAACATGTACCCTGCCACATGCATAATAATTATGCACTAGTTTAATTCAATAAGAAGGTAAGTTAGGGTGAATAAATATATGAGTAAAATACCCACAGTGTTAACGTAACACGTATACTACCACATGCATAATAATTATGCACAAGTTAAATTCAATAAGAAGGTAGGTGTTATAATGAATAAATATATGTATAATATACCCACAGTGTTAACGTAACACGTATCCTACCACATGCATAATATTTATGCACAAGTTAAATTCAATAAGAAAGTAGGTGTTATAATGAATAAATATATGTGTAATATACCCACAGTGTTAAACTTAACACGTATACTACCACATGCATAATATTTATGCACAAGTTAAATTCAATAAGAAGGTAGGTTATAATGAATAAATATATGTATAATATACCCACAGTGTTAAACTTAACACGTATACTACCACATGCATAATATTTATGCACAAGTTAAATTCAATAAGAAGGTAGGTGTTATAAAGAATAAATATATGTATAATATACCCACAGTGTTAAACATAACACGTACCCTACCACATGCATAATAATTATGCACAAGTAAAATTCAATAAAGTTACGCCTATGGGTTTCTAGTCGCGCATGCGTACTTTTGAAGATTGTTAAGGCCCTGTTCTTTCTGCGACGCATCTCTAAATATATCGGGCGACCAATCAGAGAGCTGCATTTTTATAAACATGCATTCTGCATTACCAACTGATAACTTATGAGGAAATTGTTAATAATTTTAGATATTTATGCCATATTTAGTAATTTAATGTAGTATTTAACATATTTTAACTAATTTTTATGATTATTTTGTATAATATTTTAATTTTTTGTTTGTTGACAATCAACTGACAGTTAAGATTACTTTATTATCGATTATTTGTAGGATATATAGGCTATAAATTATTTATTACTAATATGAGTAAATTCGCGATATTTAAAACATTTTAAATATATTTTGCTAGGGTTTTTGTGATTTAATTTTTTTTTAACTGCCATACCGACTGACCAAATAAACAAAATATAAGGTGTGGTGTTAGATGACAGTTTGCAAATATAAAATACAATTTAAAATGGTTTAATTAATTATTGATAATGGATTCACAAATATTTTCGAGTAAGTCTTAATATATATATATATATATATATATATATTAAGAGCGAATAGTTTTTAATTATTATTATTTCAGATAATTTTGAAATGCTAAAGGCATTATATGATTTCAAGGCAACTTTTGCGAAAACTTTAAGTTTTCATGAATCAGACTTATTTATTTTATACCAAACGAATACGAAACAACGTAATTGGTGGCATGTGCTCAATGAACGCGGAGAAATGGGGTTCATTCCCTCGAATTACGTCGAGACAATTAAAGTATCCCCTCATTTTATGTTAAAATTTCTAGAAGACAGTGTTATTTGTTTACAAAATCTTAAAGACCCGGTCACTAGTGACCGGTTAGACCTTTTGGCTCGACTTAACGAAAAACGGCGTCAAATCGAGCTAAATATCCACACAGTACAATCCGACCTATCTAGTACGACTACAAACATTCCACATTTAGAAAAACGAACCTTAACAACCCTGTCCTCGACTTCAACCGATTACGACCGAACGCTACCCGATCTCAAATACAATAAATCCGAAAGCACACGAATCAAACCGGACCTACCCGACCTTAAATACAACAAACCAGAAATATACGAAGTGCCGTCTAAATTCGTCGATAGTCCTCCTAGCAGAAATTCCATTGCCAGTCTGTCTAGTGACATAAAGCCCCAGCATGTTTATGATATCGTTGAAACTGTACGAATTAACACGAAGTTGAGCCACGAAATGTCCCGAGTGGCTGTTAGTACAGTTATTGCGCAATTACAGCAAATTCTACCCGAGAATGTCTCACCACAGTTATCAAAGATTTTAAGCTATTCACAAACTGAATTAACTGCAGGAGATAATATTATTGAAACTACACATGATGCAAATAGATTAAGGGTAATTTTTAATGAGCTCACTTTGTGTAAAGAGGACTCACAGCAGCGCAGCTGGATGCTGCATGAAGATGAGACCGTTATTAAAGAATTCATTAGCGAATTAATCTCGATTTTGGTAATTTTTATTTGTTTTGCAAAGGGTTGAATGGGGAATGATTGTAAGATTTTAAATCTTATTTATTGTGCGAACAATAGCACTATCATTGCAACTCGAGATTGAGCTATGATTATCATTACGCTCGAGATTGAGCAATGATTATCATTACGCTCGAGATTGAGCTATGATTGTCATAGTGCTCGTGGTTGAGCTATGATTATCATTGCGTTTGAGATTGAGCTATGATTGTCATAGTGTTCGTGATTGAGCAATGATTATATATAGTAGCGTTAGAGATTGAGCAATGATTATCCTAGTGCTCGAGATTGAGCTATAGTTGTATAAGCGCTCGTGGTTGAGCAATGATTATCGTAGTGCTCGAGATTGAGTTATGATTGTCATAGCGCTCTTGATTGAGCAATGATTATCGTAGCGCTAGAGATTGAGCAATGATTATCTTAGTGCTCGAGATTGAGCTATGGTTGTCATAGCGCTCGTGGTTGAGCAATGATTATCGTAGCGCTCGAGATTGAGCTATGATTGTCATAGCGCTCGTGGTTGAGCAATGACTATCGTAGTGCTCGAGGTTGAGCTATAATTGTGATAGCGCTCGAGATTGAGCAATGATTATCGTAGTGCTCGAGATTGAGCTATGGTTGTCATAGTGCTCGAGATTGAGCAATGATTATCGTAGTGGTCGTGATTGAGCAATGATTATATAGTAGCGCTAGAGATTGAGCAATGATTATCGTAGTATTCGAGGTTGAGCAATGATAGGATAGGATTTAAAATTAATGGTGTATTAGATTCATGGGTTATTCACACCTAAACTAAAAAGAAATATTAAACTACAATGAAATCGGGAGAGGGTTTTTAACGAGGCTAAGTCCTCGCCCATTGGTCGCCTCTTACGACCAGCAGAGGTGCTGCGGGTGAATTCTAACCCCCATCCCACTGGGGACTTGAGCAATAATTATCGTAGCGCTTCCAGATTGAGCAATGATTATTATTATGCTCGAGATTGAACAATGCTTCTCATTGCGCTATGGTTAATACTATGCTATGATTATTATTGCGCTCGAGATTGAGCTATTAATACCATTACATTCAAGATTGAGATATGATTGAGCCATAGCGGTCGAGATTGAGCAATGATTATCATTGCGTTATGTTTAATACTATGCTATGATTATTATTGCGCTCAAGATTGAGCTATTATTACCATTACATTAAAGATTGAGCTACGATTGAGCCATAGTGGTCTAGATTGAGCAATGATTATCATTGCGTTATGTTTAATACTATGCTATGGTTATTATTACGTTCGAGATTGAGCAATTATTACCATTACATTCAAGATTGAGCCATTGCGGTCGAGATTGAGCAATGATTATCATTGTGCTATGTTTAATACTATGTTATGATTATTATTGCGCTCGAGATTGAGCTATTATTACCATTACATTCAAGATTGAGCCATAGCGGTCGAGATTGAGCTAGGATTATCATTTTTGTATTCATTCAGACACAATTTATGTATATATGTATGTATGTATGTGTTATTTAGTCTTGTTATTAGATAAGTCTTATTTGGCTAATATATTTGTTATTAAATTAGTCAAACGCTGATCCCAGTATCTCGAAACATGTAATTGCAAATGAGCAGTATCACGTAGTGTTCACACTGGTGCAATACTACCAAATGGAGGTCCGCTGGTCTATTCGACAATTGTTATTGCAAGCCTTTGGCGTAATGTGTAGTTTAGACAAGACTGTCGTAAATATAATGTTAAATTCTGTTTTGCCAATGGAGTTAGCCAGGTACTAACACAAAAATATCTAATATGTTTGATACAAAATTATTTATTTATAGAGATATGCGTGAGAATCCTCAAAATATCTCGAAATTAAATTATTCTTGTTTGTTATTAACAATGATTTTCTCGATGGGGGAACTTATGCCTGTTACTCATTATGGTACGTTGTTAGGGACTTGTGCAATTAATAGTTGTGTAAAATTTTGTTTGTTTTTAGAACAGCTCGGTTTTGAGTTTGTGTTATTTGTTCTGCACGCGATTGAAACTCCGCCTGAGACGGACATTGACGAACAAATTCCCGATCTGTTCCTGAATTTCATTTTAGCGTTCAACTTGCAATTCCAGAGTAGTGATAGTGTGCTTTTGAAAGCTTTAGAAGAAAAGACATCAGCGAAGATATTCACGGAGAAAATTTTGCTGTTGCTCAACAGGGAAGGTAATCGTCGATTATTTTTCGAGTCGATTAACACTTATTTAAAATCGATATATTAGAGGATCCTGTTCGGATATTCGACCACGAACCCGCCCCTCCACATGCCCTGGTTAAATTATTTACAGATATGTTTGGACGGAAAAGCACAGCGGAATTGTTTTACACGAATGATATTCGAGTTTTAATCGATATTATCGTTCGACAGCTATCAGATTTATCACCAGGTGATAAGGTATGATTAATTAATACATAATTGACTAAAGTTCAGTGATTAATAAATACCAGAAATGTGTACGGTGGGGCAAGATGTTGAACTTAACAGAAGTTAGAAATCTTATAGATCATCATTGATATTATTTTATCAATACAATTAGAAGTGGCCTACACTTATACATAAAATAAAAATATAGAGTGGCCTGCACTCGATTAAAAAAAAAACTAAATCAGTAAGAACCTGAAATTATACAATTTAACTTATTATTTTATTATGTAATTAAATGCTTATTCATACATTTATATTATTTTACCAATACAATTAGAAGTGGCCTACACTTGTACATATAATAAAAATTACGAGTGGCTTGCACTCGATTAAAAAAAAAAAACTAAAACAGAAAGAACTTGAAATTATACAATTTAGCTTATTATTTTATTACGTAATTAAATGCTTTTTCATACATTGATATTATTTTACGAATACAATTAGAAGTGGCCTACACTTGTACATAGAATAAAAATATAGAGTGGCCTGCACTCGATTTAAAAAAAAAAACTAGAACAGAAAGAACCTGAAATTATACAATTTAACTTATTATTTTATTATGTAATTAAATGCTTATTCATACATTTATATTATTTTACCAATACAATTAGAAGTGGCCTGTACTTGTACATATAATAAAAATATAGAGTGGCCTGCACTCGATTAAAAAAAAAAAAAAACTAAAACAGAAAGAACTTGAAATTATACAATTTTGCTTATTATTTTATTACGTAATTAAATGCTTATTCATACATTTATATTATTTTACCAATACAATTAGAAGTGGCCTACACTTGCACACATAATAAAAATGATGAGTGGCCTGCACTCGATAAAAAAAAAAAACTAAAACAGAAAGAACCTGAAATTATACAATTTAGTTTATTATTTTATTACGATATTAAATAATGTTTTTTCATTCATTATTTTACCAATAAAATTAGCAGTGGCCTACACTGGTACATATAATAAAAAATGTAGAGTGGCCTGCACTCGTAGATTTCATAAAAAAAATTAATACTCCAGAGTAATTGTACAATTTTGCTTATTATTTTATTACGATATTAAATAATGTTTTTTCATATATTATTCTACCAATAAAATTAGCAGTGGCCTACACTTGTACCCAAATAAAAAATGTAGAGTGGCCTGCACTCGTAGATTTCATAAAAATAAATTAATACACCAGAGTAATTGTACAATTTAGCTTATTATTTTATTACGTTTGCAAATACTGTTTCTTTAATATTAACCTTATCAATATATGTAAATATAATTTTTAATACGTAGTTTTTCAATATTTAACTGCAATAATTATTAAACACGTTCCCAATCGATCGGTGCAATATGACATAAATTATTTCTATTCATAATTCGATTTTTAAACATATATTCATATCTGTATCATCATAAATAAGGCATTTATGATTTTCTGTAGCAGTTTTCTCGTAACTGGTACAATTTTTGCTATAAGTACAGCCGTTTTAGTGATTTTGGAGATCCGTTGAATGAATTTAATTCATAGTGGTACCCCATCTTGCCCCCAAGGTTATCTAAGTATAATATCGTAAAAACTAGGTATTTATTAATAACTTTGAAGTTGTTTTAATATATATTTGAGTTTATGCGATATAGGAGTATGTTTTTTACAGCGAAGACACCAATATTTGGAATTATGTAAACGAGTGATGAGAAATACAAATTATAATGAACATAGACATAAGTTTGAAGAGATTCACAAATGTTTTACACGTATTTTATGCGAAGAAAGCGATACTAGTATTCGCGATCAACAACTTGTTCGCGAAATCGCCAACGAGTTACCTGAATATTTCAAAATTTAGTTTATTTTAAGATTATAATGCCCTTTGTGCACATTTTAATAATAATATTGTAGTTAATTCGATTAATTTTGTATAGTGCCAAATATTTTCTCTATTAAATCTAGTCAGATTCACACCAGAGTCGGCGAAATTTCAATCGTCTACCATTTTAAAATCGACGTATTGAGATTAAAACATATTTTATTAGTTTTTAGATAAAAAAAATATATATATTTTTATTAATTTCGCAGCTGAAAATGAGTGATTAGGAATAAGGAACAAATTACGTATTGAAAAATTATTTTTATCTTATTAAATAATACATTACAAATAATTATTAAACAGCTTAAATATGGTTTTATGCAAAACGTAAAAATCCGCAGATATTTTAACGACTAGATCACACGTTACAAAAGAAACGACTACATGGAAATAACAAAGTACGTCCGACAATTTTTAAACGTGCATTCACGTATTTAGTGACTTTACTCGGTTGTTCCCATGCAATCAAATAAATAATACAAAATGCACCAACGGTTTTAACTGATCTTATTAATGTCTTTTGAGCACATATTGTTAAATTTGATCAAGTCACATCTGGAGTCAGTTGTTTTGGACACCATTATTATCCAGTCATCATCTCCATGAATTCTGGAAGTATACAAAAATATATTTACCAATCGGACATTTTGTCACATTTGAAGTACACTAAATAAACAATTTGGAAATGTATTTCGCACTGATGTCCTTTTGTAGAAGTGTAATTTTTAATAAATGAAATCTATTTAGAAATAACCAAATATGTGAGATAATTCTATCCTGAAACCCAATCTGTTAAAATGCGTATAGTTGTTTTCTGAACGTCTTGCAGCTGGCCCCATAATACTTGATAGATTTAGTATGCAAATATCGTAAACATCGGAAATAGACCATTGCTATTATTAGCCTGCAAACGACTCGCAGCCTAATCACTATATAGTAAACTGTTATTACCATCAAAGTCTACGGTTCCAGAACCGTCTGCGTCGATTTCTTCAATCATCATGTCCAGTTCGTGGTCAGTTAGTTGGTCATCCAACTCGCGCAGGATCTCGCGTAGACACGACGTTGGGATATAACCATTACCTAGAATTTTTCACAGTTTTAATATTTTCGCTGTTTTACTCAAAAGGGGATGAGCTCCATAAAGAAAACAATGAGGAGATTATAGTTTTAACCCCATACAAGAGTAGGCACAGTTTTAACCCAATAGGGAAGTGATTCTTGATAGATTATTCAGCTATAAGACAATTCCTTTAAACGTAATGTTTACAATTTTAGTATTTTTGCTGTTTTACTCAAAAGAGGATGAGCTAAGGGAAGAAAACAAAGAGGAGATTATAGTTTTAACCCCATACAGGACTAGGTGCAGTTTTAATCCAATGGGGAAGTGATTCTTGATAGATCATTCTGCTATACAGACAATTCCTTTAAACGTAATGTTTATAATTGGAGTATTTTTGCTGTTTTACTCAAAAGGGGATGAACTGCGTGCAGAAAGCAAAGAGGAGATTATAGTTTTAACCCCATACAGGACTAGGTGCAGTTTTAATCCAATGGGGAAGTGATTCTTGATAGATTATTCAGTTATACAGACAATTCCTTTAAACATAATGTTTACAATTTGAGTATTTTTGCTGTTTTACTCAAAAGGGGATGAACTGCGTGCAGAAAGCAAAGAGGAGATTATAGTTTTAACCCCATACAGGACTAGGTGCAGTTTTAATCTAATAGGGAAGTGATTCTTGATAGATCATTCAGTTAGACAGACAATTCCTTTAAACGTAATGTTTACAATTTTAGTATTTTTGTTGTTTTACTCAAAAGGGGATGAGTTAAGTGAAGAAAGCAATGAGGAGATTATAGTTTTAACCCAATATGGGTTTAATCTAATGGGGAAATGCTTCTTGATATTCAGCTATACAGACAATTCCTTTAAACGTAGTTTTACAATTTAAGTATTTTTGCTGTTTTACTCAAAAAGGGATAAGCTACGAGTAGAAAGCAATGAGGAGATTATAGTTTTAACCCCTTACGGGAGTAGGGACAGTTTTAATCCAATGGGGAAGTGATTCTTGATAGATCATTCTGATATACAGACAATTCCTTTAAAGGTAATGTTTTGCAATTTGAGTATTTTTGCTGTTTTACTCAAAAGGGGATGAGCTAAGTGAAGAAAGCAATGAGGGGATTATAGTTTTAAGCCAATATGGGGTTTAAACCAAAGATAAAGCCACTAAATGCTTCTAGATAGAATTCCTGTGCAAGTCTGAGGAAATCTGTAGATCTGTATCATACACGTAACTTTGTATAAAGAATCCTACTGAATTATAAACTTAGAACAGCAAAAGACAGGAAATTAGCAAAAGTGACTGATGTTAAATGGCCAGATGGCCACTAAATCATATTTTTTTAAGTTGGCTCAGTAGAAATAAATGCATTTGCGAACTGAGATAATTTGGACGGTGGCCAATGCGTTTACCTTCTTTATCGTAGAGTCTGAATGCTTCTCGGAGTTCCTTTTGCATTGCTTCGGCATCTTCCTCCACAATAAACTTGGCTGCTAATGTCACGAATTCATCAAATTCCAATCGTCCAGATTCTAATTGTTGTAAAGAAACAAGACTAAAGGTAAACACAGCAAATGAGGTAAGTGTAAATAAGACTAACTGTCTGCATCAACTTCGTCGATGAGTTCTTCCAGGATTTTTTTATTGAAAGGTTGTCCCATTAGGCGTAGAATATCGGCGACCATATCGCAGGGGATACTTCCAGATTTCTCCCGATCAAATCCATCAAAGGCTTTACGCAATACTATAAAATAAATATTAATTTTGCTTTCATTCCCAAATGGAATAAGTTTGAATGTTTGTCAAAGTAGTTTTAAACTATGTTTAAGATGCGTGGGTGGTTTAGTGTTGACAACATGGATATTTAGTGAGTTTTAAGCAGTAGGGAAATTAGTCCAACAGTTTAAAAATAGCCTAAAGTCAACGCTCTCGTCTCGGCTACGAATAGTATTTGAAAATATGCAATCTGTAATAAGTGTGAAGTAAAATAATTGAGGAAATAATTATTGTATATTTGCAAATTAAATTTTAATAGTTTTATTTATTTTTTGGTACTTCAAACAGGATTTTAGTAAATAAATGTGAATTTGGCAAATGATATTATTTGGTGGGTGGGAGGATATAGTCTTTTGTTGGTTGTTGGCACATAGTAGCATAACAAAATGTGTTCGTTATACGAATTTATTATATTATTGTTGACTAAATTTAAACCATGGGTTTAAACCTACCTGCTAGTTGCTCAGCGGGTAAATCTTCAGCCTGAAAAGATAATTGTGACTATTTAGACCATTTATTCATATTAAATAAATTTTAAACTAACCAGAAACAATAATTTAATATATTTCTACAATTTGTTCAATGAATTAAACCATAATATTTATTCGTAGATATAATATAAATAATTTAACAAAACGATATTTCAACTTTATTTGTTTATATAATAAATAAGACAGAAACAATAAATTGAGTTTTGTATTAATTTAATGCAACCCAACGGGCATCCCATGCCATCTTCAGAACTATATAAAACTCCTGAAGATGGCACATAACGGATGCCGAAACGTTAAATAAAATTAAAAACGGCTACTAAATTATATTTTCCTTGATTAAAAATCCAAATAATAAATATTTCATGGGTTTTATTCGTATATATAATATAAATAATTTGAACAAAACGATATTTCAATATTATTTGTTTATATAATAAATAAGACAGCAAAAAAATAATTGAATTTTTTATTAATTTAATGCAACCCAACGGGCATCCCATGCCATCTTCAGAACTATATCAAACTCCTGAAGATGGCATAAGAGATGCCGAAACGTTAAATAAAATTAAAAAACGGCTACTAAATTTTATTTTCTTTGATCAATAATCCAAATAATAAATATTTCATGGGTTAATACATATAAATGGCCTTTATGGCATGTTGTACCAGCAATATATTTTAGATATTTATATATTGAGAAGAAAATAAATACATTTTGAGACATTCTAATATATTTAAAGTAAAGTTAATAAATTGTAAATGTAATAATTTAAATAAATACTTACCATTTTATTTGTAGAATAAAAAATCCAAACTGTAAACTTTAAAACTCTTTTAGTGATGTGTTTCACTTAAAACTTAGGGAAGACTGTTCACCACCACCACCAAAATCTGCTTATTAAGCTATTCACCAACTATAGTTGGTTTCTACGTCCTCTTTACCCCTCACCTTACACCATACCCAATTGTAATTTGCATTAGCATTTAAAAACTAGTAAAAAAAGAAAAAAATTACCGAACTGCAATTGGCTGAAGCCGCAAGCTCCAGCCAATCAGATCGCAACATTTCTCCACGATATTTTTAGCTTATTATTGAAAAGCAAACGCATTTCTTGGAGTGGAGGCGCGCTCTTTCCTGATGTAGTTTTTAGATATTTCATGATTTTCAATACGAACTATACCCCTCACTGCCCCCCTTGGACCCCTTGGGCCGAAACCGGTTGTTGGCACTTCCATTGGGTTAAATATGAGTACATGCGGAAATTTTGTAGTTTTTGACATCTTTCAGAATTTACATAAAAATGTTGTAAACGTTTTTACTTTCAAAATTCAAATACATGTTTTAAACTGTCCAAATATTCAATTAATATCACGGAAATATGTGTGTGTGTGTGTGTGTGTAGATGGGTAAAATATTCATTGGAATTTATTAATTATTTAGGGTTAATATATATTTAGTATATGTATGTTAATTACTAATATATTAAAATTAACAGCGAATATATTTTATGTCAATGTATATAAGAAACGAATATATTTAATATCTATGTATATTAAAATATTTTTTATAGTTAATATATATATATATATATATATATATATATATATATATATATATAATAAAATTAATTATATTTTATTTTAAATTCATCTATGTATATTAAAATATCTTTTATAGTAAATTCACCCTAATAATAAAATATTATAACATGTATTTAATATAATAAATGTATTTTATAGTTAATAACCCAAATATTAAAATTGTATAACATGTATTAAATATTATAAATGTATTTTATAGTTAATAACTCTAATAACATGTATTAAATATTATAAATGTATATATTATTATTAATAGCGAATATATTTAATTTAAATGTATATTAAAAACGAATATATTTAATATCTAATTATATTTTATTTTAAAACATGTATTCAATAATATATTATAAAAATAAATTAATATGCATATAGTAGAATTATAAATATATATTATAAAAATAAATTAATATGCATATAGTAGAATTATAAATATATATTATAAAAATAAATTAATATGCATATAGTAGAATTATAAATATATATTAATAAAAATAGTAAATATTATAAATATATATATATATTTACGCCTCAAAATAATATTTCAATAAAAATTAATCTTTAATAATATTGTCTCGGCTTCTCTTGCAATAAGTTGGTTATTTGTTTTGTTTAAGGGGAGCATGTCTTGAAATGCCCGCAAGTGCACCGTCACTTGCAGGCATTGGTTAAAAAATAACTAGGGAAAAAATTTCGCTAAATATTTACATAATTTGTAAATCTGTAATATTTGAACAAGTTTTAAAATTATCCTTAATAATATTATACATTTTGTGGTATTTATTAATCCATATAAATTGTTATTTATAAATAAGTTAATTTCCGTAACGCAACAATAAAAAGTTGAATAGTTTGTGTTCAAATTTAGGAAATAATGCCAAGAATACCTTTAAATAGAATTTTATTTACTTGCAAACATGTTTATTGTTTATCAAATAAATTTAGTAATAACTTTCAAATATAACTCTGTGAATACATTTGGAGAGAAGTGCGCAAAATTAATTATAATTTAGACGCATTTTAAACACTTAAACGAATTAATCAAATATATTTTTTCGAATTGTTCCTTAATTTATTTTGCTTTAGCAACAATAATCACAGATGTACGTTTTCTAAATATAGGAGACCTAAATGAAAACTCGTAAAATGCTACACTGTTAAATTAACATGTAGTTGGTTATAGAAATATTTCATTTTAAATAACTTTTGTGTATTATAGTTAAAACATTTAAAATGATTTATGCGATTTATTATAGTTTCTAAACATTTGTTGATAGTTTACGTGTTTCATATTTTATTGTATGATTAAGATTAATGATAGGAAAATTTAAAAATAGAAAAATCGGTTATTGTAACTTTATTGATTATTTGTATAGATCCAAGTTTTAAATAGATTCATTAATGAAAGATAAAAATTCGTTGGCGTAGATTTACGGATAAGCAGGATCAACAATTCGTTGGGGAAAACATGTTGATATTATTTCAAAATAACTGGGTTCACATTGCCAATAATTTTGCCCATTACAATGTGAACAACTTTCACACATTTTTCTATTATTTCGTTTTACGTCTCAACAGAAATTTTTACTTTGTATTTATAGACCGAAAATAAATACGGAAAATGAGTTTGCATTTTTGGTGATTCGTTCCGTAAATATGATTTTGAGCAGCCGTAATTCTAAGTTTTAACTAAAAATACTTTAATAATACATTTAATGACACATTTTTATAACTATTAACACGTTCAAAAACCTTAGTTTTCAACAAATAATCTAATTTTGGACGAAAGTCAAGGAAATAATATATTGGTCATCGACCTAAAGGTGTTTTATGATAGTTTTTTATAGTATAGAAGATATTGACCCTAAATAATTGCTTATTGTGAATAAAATCCTAAATGTTCTCTTCTACGCCATTTATTTTGCGTAATTTTAACCTCAGGTGACGGTGCACTTGCCGGCATTACAAGACAAGCTCCCCTAAACATAAAAAATTGCAAAAAACACCGAAAAAGGCAGTTTTTAACTATCGAAATTTAAGTTAAATAAACGACAATAGTTTACATAACTACTGTAAATTAAAATATTACCAATTACAAATTATATTAATAATTATACTTTGCAAAATGTATCCCCGGTAATTTCGTAAACAATGCCGGCAGGTGACGGTGCACTTGCCGGCATTTCAAGACACGCCACCCCTAAACAAAATTGCAAAAAGAAAAACCCGTAAAAATGCAGTTTTAAATTACCAAAATTTAAGTTAAATAAACGGCAATAGTTTTTATAATAATTGTAAGTTAAATTATAGCGCAATTCCAATGTTATTAATTATTCAATTTTAAAAATAAACTAACACTGTGCTAAATGCATTGTGCTAACCCTCACCTAATAATGCATGTTTATTTAAACTCGATGCAGCTAACTTAAAATAGTTGCAACAAAAATAAATTAAGCAAATTTAATTAAAAATAATTATTTACGTATTTGAAAATAGATTAGTCCTACTTTTGTATAATAAATATTACTTAAATTACTTAAGTGGCACTTAGCCAAGATTTCTTCGCGTTTTACAAGGCACCAATGCCTACAGCTCTTCGTATTATAAATTTAGTACATTTTAAATACTTTTAGGTATAAATATGCTAAATTTAGAGTTCTAATTATAATCATGAGTATAAAACCAGAAAATATTTCAGTTTTTTATAGCAGAATCGACATTTTAAATATATCAACATAAGAATATCATTATGAGGAAGCTGGGAAATATTAGTTCGATCGTTCTAGCCAAGAAAATATATAAATTTCAAACATATTCACATTTTTACGGACGTCATGTAAGATTAAGATAAATACAACTGTCCTAAGTTTATTTTTTTGCTGTCAAATTAATTGATCGACAAAAAGATTATACAGAATATATATATACATATATGTATGTATCTCGCAACTTCTCTGAAGGTACCGGGCCGATTTTAATGAAATTTGATACACATATAATTTACACGTCCGTGAAGTTTCCGTTGCATTTAAAATCCAATCGTCAATACAGGGCCGGAGTTATAGGCCCCCAAAATTTTACTCCCTCCTAAATACTGCCCTTAGTCAACTTTAAAAAATATTAGAATTTTCTACTAAAGAATCTAAGTAATTTTATGTCTTTAAAGTTTTTTCAAATTGTTAGCCCATAAGCTTAAACAAAATAATCAAAATATATTATGAAGTAATCTGACATTAAATGCCATCTATAAGTGAAACGAAGAAATGGCAGTAATATTTTTGGTTATATAAACTGTTTCAGTGATTTAATTAATAAAATAACTGTCAATATCCTTGGGTAATCACGAAACGAACTATTTTAACAACGCATTTCGGGTTATGGAAATTAATACTGCAGGAATAAATAAATCTCGGGTTCATAATTAGTTGGATTGGTTCAGTGGGCACTGTGAGTATAATGTCGATGGTTTAGAATTATATACGTAAAGGCATAAATGCATTTATTTTATATTAAATGCAGAAGAAATGTCATCAAACATTCAAGACAACATAAACCAAATTTTAAAGACTCGTATATTAATTGCTATCCCTTTTAGTATTGTATTTATTGCGATTGGGCTGGTAGCACTGGCGCTAGCGCCAGTTCTTGTTTGATTAATGATTTAAATACAAAATAGTTTAGCTTAATTTAATTTATAATTCTGATTATTGAAGTAATAAAATAAATATATTTATTACGCGTACGAAATGTTTATATTATTTAGTTTTATAAAAATGTATATTTATATACATATATATATATATATATATATATATATATAATCTAATCATAGATTACTTCAACTATTAAACCAAAGATAAATAAGATAAATACAATAATAAAAACAGATTTATAAATTAAAGACAGTACGCTACTGAAATGATCAAGCATCGTAACGGTCATTTTGTGTACTAGGAGACGAATAATAATAAGTTTTGTGTATTTATTAAAATGGCCGATTGTGAAAAAGAGGAAACAATAAATTTGGTGAATAGAAATACAAAATAATATTTTTATGAGTATAACAATTACATTTTACGTCTAAAAATCCAAAAAAACATTACAGAAACAGTTACTAAATGTCACTTTGACGTTTACCAAATAGGTTAAGGATCTATGATTTTGTTTCTTAATTGTAAATCTAAAAATCATCATTTTAATGAAATCCGGAAATTATTTTAAGTTTAATACGTAAACTTGTATACATTTTAATAAAAAAAATACTGGACGTCATTTTGTCCTTTTGAATAAAGGTTATAAAATCGTCAACTTGTTTATTAAATTCGTAGTTTTAAGAACTTTAGAATACATTTTTATGTTTATTTATTATTTATTTCAGGCTTTTGCATGTTTAATTACTGTATTTATAAGTTTGTATACTTTAATAAAGAATAATTATTTATTTTTGCGTGTAATAATTTTGTTAATGTTACTTTTAATGTTTATTACTATTTTTCTAATTTTAAAGCAGGTCGAATTCGAATGGGTTTTAAATCAAGAAGTTCACATCGCTCTAGATCAAATTCAGCAAATTTTACACGTAAGGGTTATCCAAAATATAATTAATTTTATCTATAAGTGCTTCAATTACTATTATAATTACTTATACTTAGTAATAAGTCTTGCAATTTGAGATAATATTCAATGCGAAAGTGCATTTTTTGTCCTTTCCCAAATATCACTAAAACGGCTGCACTTAGAGTAAAAATAGTTAGGTACACAATGAAAGCTACTAAAATTACGCACAACTTGTGTTTGAAAAGTTTTTTTAAATAATGTACCAGTTACGAGAAAACCGCTATGGAAAATCGGAAGTCCATGTTTACTCTATGCATTTTTTTGTCCTTACCCAAATATCACTAAAACGGCTGCACTTAGAGCAAAATTAGTTAGGTACATAATGAACGATATTAAAATTACACACAACTTTTATTTGAAAAGTTTTCTTAAAAAATGTACCAGTTACGAGAAAATCGCTATGGAAAACCGGAAGTCTATGTTTATTCAATGCATTTTTTGGTCTTTCTCGAATATCACTAAAACGGCTGCACTTAGAGCAGAAATAGTTATGTTCATAATGAATTATATTAAAATTACGCACAACTTTTGTTTGAAAAGTTTTTTTAAAATATGTACCAGTTATGAAAAAACCGCTATGGAAAACCGGAAGTCTATGTTTATTCTATGCATTTTTTGTTCTTTGTCGAATATCACTAAAACGGCTGCACTTAGAACAAAAATGGTTAAGTTCATAATGAATGATATTAAAATTGTGCACAACTTTTGTTTGAAAAGTTTTTTTCTAAAATGTACCAGTTACGAGAAAACCGAAAGTCCATGTTTATGTAATTATTATTTCGTATTATAATTAAAAACTTTATATATATATATATATATTTGTGCATTAAATGATTTATTTAATTTAGGAATGCGCCCGGAGATTCCCAGTTCCTTTATCGGGAAACGGGAATCAAAGTAAACAGGACAAATTCATCTTAACAATATTACCAGAGCAACTAAAATGCGTCGTGACGCTAACTGGAGATAGTATAACTCATGCTGTATATTTAAAAAAATAAATAAAAATAAAATATCTAATTTATATATATATATAATTATTTCTTTTAGGATATAAATTTTAAAGTACAGAATAGGACACAGAATACCGTGTGTCATACAACAATACAGAATGAGAGTCCGTGGAAATTGCAGCAAGTTCAGGACGCAGCTAATCATCTGCAACAAGCTATTTTTCACATAGAAGACGTAGACAAAAGTTATAAATTTCGGTAAGAATTTATTTTTATTTATTTATTTATTATTTGTATAATTTTATTATGTTTTCAGAACCTCTGAAGAGGTGATGCATGTCTTAGGGAATATTCTAGGGTGTTTACAAAGGGGCAGAACGAGCCTAATTGTCCCGCGAAAGAAAGCTATTGACGATTTAATACGTAGCAGAAATATGGTAAGTGAAATATTCAATAAATGTGCATTAATGTTTTTGTTCTCAATAAAACTATTAACAAATCGATTATTAAACTATTTTTTTTAATGTGTAATTACATATTTGTTACATATAGTTATATATCTGAGCACTTTATGTACCTGATACGTAACAGTCATTTAATTTTAGTATAATAAGTAATTGCGTGAGTAATTGAATAAGAAATGTATGGAATTTAAGTAATTTAAGCAACGTTGGGTTAAATATATGTCGTTAGAATAGTACATAAGTAATTGAATGTTATTACAAGTAATTTAAAAGTATTTTAAGTAAATAAATAATTTTGAAGACGAAAGTAATTGAAAGGTAATTTAACAGTATTGTAAGTAATTCTATAGTGGTACGCGTAATAAATATTTGTAATTAAATTAATGCAAGTAGGTTTAAAGATGATACAAGTAATTGAATAGTATTCCAAATAATTTAAGATTGTAATAAGTAATTTTAAATTAGTTCGCGTAATAAATATATGTAATTAAATTAATGCAACTAGTTTTGAAGACGATACAAGTAATTGAATAGTAATGCAAATAATTTAACAGTATAGTAAGAAAATTTAAATTAATACGCGTAATAAATATATGTAATTAAGTTAATGCAAGTAGTTTTGAAGACGATACAAGTAATTGAATAGTAATGCAAATAATTTAACTGTATTGTAAGAAATTTTAAAGTATTATGCGTAATAAATATATGTAATTAAGTTAATGCAAGTAGTTTTGAAGACGATACAAGTAATTGAATAGTAATGCAAATAATTTAACAGTATTATAAGAATTTTTAAAGTAGTACGCGTAATAAATATGTATGTTTAAATTAATGTAAGTAATTTTGAAGACGATTCAAGTAATTGAATATTAATTTAACAGTATTGTAAGTAACTTTTAAGAAGTACGCGTAATAAAAATATGCGATAAAATTAGTGCAAGGAATTTTGAAGAACATACAAGTAATTGAATGGTAACGCAAATAATTTAACAGTATTATAAGTAATAAGAATAATAATAATAAAAGTAATTAAATGTATACAACTAATTAATTTAACATGAATGAAGTAATTGAATGAATGCAAGTAATTTTAAAGATGAAATATGATTGTAGAATTTATATTTATGGTAATTCAAGTAATTTAACAGTATTGTAAGTAATAAATCAAGTAATTTTGAAGATGAATGAAGTAATTGAATGAATACAAGTAATTCTTATGATAAAATAAGGCTGTAGAATATATAATTATGGTTAAATAACGTAATTACTCGGCATTGTGTACAGAAATCTCTATCGCCAAATCTACCAGAGGACCTAGCTATTAGTTTTTACATCCAGAGCCATAAACTAATATTCGCCGTTTACCAATTAATTAATAATCACGGTACGATGGAGTACGAGTCTAGTCAGGGGGAATGTTCGGTTCCGTGGCTAAGCGAAGTGCTTGTGCTGTTCACTGTTGGATTGCAATTGTGTCAACAACTTAAAGATAAGGTTAGTGTATTCGTGTATATCCGTTTGGAGGTAACAGGACGACATAATTCTCAAGAGGTGTTAATATAAAATATTGGTTACAGATCTGTGTATTTTCCCAGTATAAAGATTTCACTGTAGGCTCACGCCCAACGAGCCCACAATTATCTGATTTACACTAAATTGTTATTAACAAACAAATATATTAAAAAAAGTCATATTCTTTATAAATTACATATATATATATATATATATATATATATATATATATATATATATATATATATATATATATATATATATATATATATATAATCAGGTGGGTAGTAATTAAATTAAGTAATTTTATTCCATATTCTGTAATTAAGCGAGCCAAACAGTAATTAAGATTAGAAAATTACAAATGGTAATGCAAGTAATTTAACAGTATTGTAAGTAATAAAACAAGTAATTTTGAAGATGAATGAAGTAATTGAAGAGTAATACAATGGATTCTAAAGTAATTGAATGAATGCAACCAATTTTAAAGATGAAATAAGATTGTGGCATTTATATTTATGGTTAAGTAAAGTAATTGAATGGTAATGCAAGTAATTTAACAGTACTGTAAGTAATTAAACAAGTAATTTTGAAGATGAATGAAGTAATTGAAGAGTAATACAATGTCATTTAAATAAAATACAATTGCTACATTTTGTTTAATTACTTGTATTGGATATTCAATTACAATTGCAATTACTTTTTCATATCGTATATTAGAAATACGTCAAAATATATTTAATACAATCAATCTATACGTTATATTTATTCTATTATATATATATACAAGTTTTTAGAGGACAAAGGTGATATATGAATATACTGGAATTATTACTAGTAATTTCTAAGCTTAATTAATAATTGTTTCGCAATGAATGCCATTAAAATAAAATACAATTGTTCCATTTTGTTTAATTACTCGTATTGGATATTCAATTACAATTGCAATTACTTTTTCATATCGTATATTAGAAAATACGTTAAAATATATTTAATACAATCAATCTATACGTTATATATATTCTATTATATATATATATATATATATATATATACAAGTTTTTAGAGGACAAAGGTGATATATGAATACTTTATAGGTTTATAAAGAATATGACTGAAGTTTTACGATAATTGTATAATTATTACTCATTATTATTGTTAAAAGAAATTGTATAATAGATATATAAAGTCAATGTATAAATAAAACTGAATCTAATGTATTATTTTATATTTATAAAGGCTAAACCGCATAGAATGTTTAATATATGTAAAACATCGCTACCAAAAGACTGGTTTACACCACTAACTTGTTGTTAAACAAATACAAATGTCAAATATTGTAAGTGTTTCACTTAAATGTCAATTTATATGTAAAATAGATAAACAGGCAAACTAAATTAAATTTAAAATAGATTTAAAGATGTACAGGGTCGGACTGGCCCCAGGGGGGGCGGTCCACCCCTGGTAACACTCATCGTTTTGGACAATAACAATTGTGACGTCAGCTCAGTCCAGAATTACTACTAAATACAAGCCTGCAAAATTACAGGGCCGGTAGCAACCCTTTTTCGTAACACGCTAAAATGCATTCACAGCGAACCAATTAAATTACAAATTGTGTTTCTGTGTACGCTAGCATTAATTGTCATAAACCAAACTGAATTATTACTCAGAATACCTTAATTTCTAATTGCCCCGGTGTGAATGGTCCTAAATGTAATTAGGCATGAATTAATTGCAACACAAAGCACTTTGGCTTTTAAAATAACTATTTATTGATTTATTTGGGCTGAATATCTGATTAAAACGCGTCACATTCTAAGTATAAGTTAGTTAATGTTGCAGTCTTAGTAATTTTAATGTAGGAAAATAAAAATTGTTAACTTAGTGTTATTATAAAGTGTGAATTTATCTAGAAATTACAGTTAGATTTAAAATGGTGTGAAACCTCAATAAATACTAATATTATTATCAATAATAATTGTTTTTGGGACACGTATTCTAACTGTTTTTATTGTAAAACACTGTAGTTTGTTGATAGTTTGCAATAAACAATTGTTTAATAAATTGTGCATTCAATTTTAATATTTGTTCCTTCACGAACCTCAGTGTGATTTTAATTAGTCTACGGCCATTTTAAGGTAAGTGGAAAATTATATTTCACTTTATAAGTCCCAGGAATTGTGTGGTATAACGCGGGGAGCGCTCGTGCGGTCGGAACGAATATTTTTAAAGTTGGGGCGCAACTACTTCCTTGACTAGTTCCTTGATTTATATTATTGCCGATGCGAAAGCTGTCACGGCGACGAAAACACGCTGGAACTTGTGCGTGTGGCCACACACATTGACCTTACTACCCTTGGACACTGTACTAATCCCAGTTACACCACCACTTACATTTATTTTATTAAATATGCACTATTTTTTGAAACAAAACTCATAAATGTTACGTACTAACATATACAAAACATTGTCAAATAATTTTAGGTCAAAATTCTGATTTTTAAAGCATTTTGTAATTGTGGTATAACTTATAAATAAATCTGTTGTTAATTATTTGCTATAATGTGTATTGTGAGTCCAGTTTGTGGAATATCTGTGAGTGGTAGGCCGAAAAGGAAGAACTACAAATTACATAAGGATCTGTGTGTGTGTGTGAACTGGCGGCAGAAAGATAGGAAAGTTCTCCCCTTTGTCCTAGTAGGCGCCACAAATCTTATATTTCTTTCACCTGATTCTCCCAGTTTTGTTTACATTAGAAATACCTTCGGCTCTGGATTCTGATAAAACTTCAATAAATATCACTATAGTTATGAAATATAATTTTTGTTTTGTGAAAATAGGCGATATATATATATAAAATCGCATAATTATTTTTGAGTTTGAAAAATTTTTTGACACATTTCACGGAATTTTTTTAACTTGATTTTTTTTTCAAACTTTGCGAATTTTTTCCGAACAAACCATAAAAGATAGAGAGTTGAAATTTGGACAGTCAAACAACCTATATTTAGTGTATATTGTCAAATTTTTTCAACTTAATTGGAATATTATTACGACCTCCACAGCAAACCGCGTGAAAAAACAGTGAAAATCGTCGATTTTCGCAAAAACGGTAAGGGGTACCCCTTGACATTTTTTTCGAAAAAAAATCGCATAATTATTTTTGAGTTTGACATATATTTAGATTAATTTGAGTACGCTGATTCCAAAAATGCTAATTAAAGTGGTGAAAGACCGTTAGAAATTGCTGTTAGCGCGCTTTGAAGTTGGGAAAATGCAAATTTCCATATAACTCGAAAACGGTGCATCGTATCGAGCCGCCGTTAACAGATTTGAGTTCCCCGATATTTAATTACTCTAGAAACTTAGTTTCAGCCGGTTTGAAAAGAAAAAAATTTTTTGACACATTTCACGGAATTTTTTAACTTGATTTTTTTTTCAAACTTTGCGAATTTTTTCCGAACAAACCATAAAAGATAGAGAGTTGAAATTTGGACAGTCAAACAACCTATATTTAGTGTATATTGTCAAATTTTTTCAACTTAATTGGAATATTATTACGACCTCCACAGCAAACCGCGTGAAAAAACAGTGAAAATCGTCGATTTTCGCAAAAACGGTAAGGGGTACCCCTTGACATTTTTTTCGAAAAAAAATCGCATAATTATTTTTGAGTTTGACATATATTTAGATTAATTTGAGTACGCTGATTCCAAAAATGCTAATTAAAGTGGTGAAAGACCGTTAGAAATTGCTGTTAGCGCGCTTTGAAGTTGGGAAAATGCAAATTTCCATATAACTCGAAAACGGTGCATCGTATCGAGCCGCCGTTAACAGATTTGAGTTCCCCGATATTTAATTACTCTAGAAACTTAGTTTCAGCCGGTTTGAAAAGAAAAAAATTTTTTGACACATTTCACGGAATTTTTTTAACTTGATTTTTTTTTCAAACTTTGCGAATTTTTTCCGAACAAACCATAAAAGATAGAGAGTTGAAATTTGGACAGTCAAACAACCTATATTTAGTGTATATTGTCAAATTTTTTCAACTTAATTGGAATATTATTACGACCTCCACAGCAAACCGCGTGAAAAAACAGTGAAAATCGTCGATTTTCGCAAAAACGGTAAGGGGTACCCCTTGACATTTTTTTCGAAAAAAAATCGCATAATTATTTTTGAGTTTGACATATATTTAGATTAATTTGAGTACGCTGATTCCAAAAATGCTAATTAAAGTGGTGAAAGACCGTTAGAAATTGCTGTTAGCGCGCTTTGAAGTTGGGAAAATGCAAATTTCCATATAACTCGAAAACGGTGCATCGTATCGAGCCGCCGTTAACAGATTTGAGTTCCCCGATATTTAATTACTCTAGAAACTTAGTTTCAGCCGGTTTGAAAAGAAAAAAATTTTTTGACACATTTCACGGAATTTTTTTAACTTGATTTTTTTTTCAAACTTTGCGAATTTTTTCCGAACAAACCATAAAAGATAGAGAGTTGAAATTTGGACAGTCAAACAACCTATATTTAGTGTATATTGTCAAATTTTTTCAACTTAATTGGAATATTATTACGACCTCCACAGCAAACCGCGTGAAAAAACAGTGAAAATCGTCGATTTTCGCAAAAACGGTAAGGGGTACCCCTTGACATTTTTTTCGAAAAAAAATCGCATAATTATTTTTGAGTTTGACATATATTTAGATTAATTTGAGTACGCTGATTCCAAAAATGCTAATTAAAGTGGTGAAAGACCGTTAGAAATTGCTGTTAGCGCGCTTTGAAGTTGGGAAAATGCAAATTTCCATATAACTCGAAAACGGTGCATCGTATCGAGCCGCCGTTAACAGATTTGAGTTCCCCGATATTTAATTACTCTAGAAACTTAGTTTCAGCCGGTTTGAAAAGAAAAAAATTTTTTGACACATTTCACGGAATTTTTTTAACTTGATTTTTTTTTCAAACTTTGCGAATTTTTTCCGAACAAACCATAAAAGATAGAGAGTTGAAATTTGGACAGTCAAACAACCTATATTTAGTGTATATTGTCAAATTTTTTCAACTTAATTGGAATATTATTACGACCTCCACAGCAAACCGCGTGAAAAAACAGTGAAAATCGTCGATTTTCGCAAAAACGGTAAGGGGTACCCCTTGACATTTTTTTCGAAAAAAAATCGCATAATTATTTTTGAGTTTGACATATATTTAGATTAATTTGAGTACGCTGATTCCAAAAATGCTAATTAAAGTGGTGAAAGACCGTTAGAAATTGCTGTTAGCGCGCTTTGAAGTTGGGAAAATGCAAATTTCCATATAACTCGAAAACGGTGCATCGTATCGAGCCGCCGTTAACAGATTTGAGTTCCCCGATATTTAATTACTCTAGAAACTTAGTTTCAGCCGGTTTGAAAAGAAAAAAATTTTTTGACACATTTCACGGAATTTTTTAACTTGATTTTTTTTTCAAACTTTGCGAATTTTTTCCGAACAAACCATAAAAGATAGAGAGTTGAAATTTGGACAGTCAAACAACCTATATTTAGTGTATATTGTCAAATTTTTTCAACTTAATTGGAATATTATTACGACCTCCACAGCAAACCGCGTGAAAAAACAGTGAAAATCGTCGATTTTCGCAAAAACGGTAAGGGGTACCCCTTGACATTTTTTTCGAAAAAAAATCGCATAATTATTTTTGAGTTTGACATATATTTAGATTAATTTGAGTACGCTGATTCCAAAAATGCTAATTAAAGTGGTGAAAGACCGTTAGAAATTGCTGTTAGCGCGCTTTGAAGTTGGGAAAATGCAAATTTCCATATAACTCGAAAACGGTGCATCGTATCGAGCCGCCGTTAACAGATTTGAGTTCCCCGATATTTAATTACTCTAGAAACTTAGTTTCAGCCGGTTTGAAAAGAAAAAAATTTTTTGACACATTTCACGGAATTTTTTTAACTTGATTTTTTTTTCAAACTTTGCGAATTTTTTCCGAACAAACCATAAAAGATAGAGAGTTGAAATTTGGACAGTCAAACAACCTATATTTAGTGTATATTGTCAAATTTTTTCAACTTAATTGGAATATTATTACGACCTCCACAGCAAACCGCGTGAAAAAACAGTGAAAATCGTCGATTTTCGCAAAAACGGTAAGGGGTACCCCTTGACATTTTTTTCGAAAAAAAATCGCATAATTATTTTTGAGTTTGACATATATTTAGATTAATTTGAGTACGCTGATTCCAAAAATGCTAATTAAAGTGGTGAAAGACCGTTAGAAATTGCTGTTAGCGCGCTTTGAAGTTGGGAAAATGCAAATTTCCATATAACTCGAAAACGGTGCATCGTATCGAGCCGCCGTTAACAGATTTGAGTTCCCCGATATTTAATTACTCTAGAAACTTAGTTTCAGCCGGTTTGAAAAGAAAAAAATTTTTTGACACATTTCACGGAATTTTTTTAACTTGATTTTTTTTTCAAACTTTGCGAATTTTTTCCGAACAAACCATAAAAGATAGAGAGTTGAAATTTGGACAGTCAAACAACCTATATTTAGTGTATATTGTCAAATTTTTTCAACTTAATTGGAATATTATTACGACCTCCACAGCAAACCGCGTGAAAAAACAGTGAAAATCGTCGATTTTCGCAAAAACGGTAAGGGGTACCCCTTGACATTTTTTTCGAAAAAAAATCGCATAATTATTTTTGAGTTTGACATATATTTAGATTAATTTGAGTACGCTGATTCCAAAAATGCTAATTAAAGTGGTGAAAGACCGTTAGAAATTGCTGTTAGCGCGCTTTGAAGTTGGGAAAATGCAAATTTCCATATAACTCGAAAACGGTGCATCGTATCGAGCCGCCGTTAACAGATTTGAGTTCCCCGATATTTAATTACTCTAGAAACTTAGTTTCAGCCGGTTTGAAAAGAAAAAATTTTTTTGACACATTTCACGGAATTTTTTTAACTTGATTTTTTTTTCAAACTTTGCGAATTTTTTCCGAACAAACCATAAAAGATAGAGAGTTGAAATTTGGACAGTCAAACAACCTATATTTAGTGTATATTGTCAAATTTTTTCAACTTAATTGGAATATTATTACGACCTCCACAGCAAACCGCGTGAAAAAACAGTGAAAATCGTCGATTTTCGCAAAAACGGTAAGGGGTACCCCTTGACATTTTTTTCGAAAAAAAATCGCATAATTATTTTTGAGTTTGACATATATTTAGATTAATTTGAGTACGCTGATTCCAAAAATGCTAATTAAAGTGGTGAAAGACCGTTAGAAATTGCTGTTAGCGCGCTTTGAAGTTGGGAAAATGCAAATTTCCATATAACTCGAAAACGGTGCATCGTATCGAGCCGCCGTTAACAGATTTGAGTTCCCCGATATTTAATTACTCTAGAAACTTAGTTTCAGCCGGTTTGAAAAGAAAAAAATTTTTTGACACATTTCACGGAATTTTTTTAACTTGATTTTTTTTTCAAACTTTGCGAATTTTTTCCGAACAAACCATAAAAGATAGAGAGTTGAAATTTGGACAGTCAAACAACCTATATTTAGTGTATATTGTCAAATTTTTTCAACTTAATTGGAATATTATTACGACCTCCACAGCAAACCGCGTGAAAAAACAGTGAAAATCGTCGATTTTCGCAAAAACGGTAAGGGGTACCCCTTGACATTTTTTTCGAAAAAAAATCGCATAATTATTTTTGAGTTTGACATATATTTAGATTAATTTGAGTACGCTGATTCCAAAAATGCTAATTAAAGTGGTGAAAGACCGTTAGAAATTGCTGTTAGCGCGCTTTGAAGTTGGGAAAATGCAAATTTCCATATAACTCGAAAACGGTGCATCGTATCGAGCCGCCGTTAACAGATTTGAGTTCCCCGATATTTAATTACTCTAGAAACTTAGTTTCAGCCGGTTTGAAAAGAAAAAAAATTTTTGACACATTTCACGGAATTTTTTTAACTTGATTTTTTTTTCAAACTTTGCGAATTTTTTCCGAACAAACCATAAAAGATAGAGAGTTGAAATTTGGACAGTCAAACAACCTATATTTAGTGTATATTGTCAAATTTTTTCAACTTAATTGGAATATTATTACGACCTCCACAGCAAACCGCGTGAAAAAACAGTGAAAATCGTCGATTTTCGCAAAAACGGTAAGGGGTACCCCTTGACATTTTTTTCGAAAAAAAATCGCATAATTATTTTTGAGTTTGACATATATTTAGATTAATTTGAGTACGCTGATTCCAAAAATGCTAATTAAAGTGGTGAAAGACCGTTAGAAATTGCTGTTAGCGCGCTTTGAAGTTGGGAAAATGCAAATTTCCATATAACTCGAAAACGGTGCATCGTATCGAGCCGCCGTTAACAGATTTGAGTTCCCCGATATTTAATTACTCTAGAAACTTAGTTTCAGCCGGTTTGAAAAGAAAAAAATTTTTTGACACATTTCACGGAATTTTTTTAACTTGATTTTTTTTTCAAACTTTGCGAATTTTTTCCGAACAAACCATAAAAGATAGAGAGTTGAAATTTGGACAGTCAAACAACCTATATTTAGTGTATATTGTCAAATTTTTTCAACTTAATTGGAATATTATTACGACCTCCACAGCAAACCGCGTGAAAAAACAGTGAAAATCGTCGATTTTCGCAAAAACGGTAAGGGGTACACCCCTTGACATTTTTTTCGAAAAAAAATCGCATAATTATTTTTGAGTTTGACATATATTTAGATTAATTTGAGTACGCTGATTCCAAAAATGCTAATTAAAGTGGTGAAAGACCGTTAGAAATTGCTGTTAGCGCGCTTTGAAGTTGGGAAAATGCAAATTTCCATATAACTCGAAAACGGTGCATCGTATCGAGCCGCCGTTAACAGATTTGAGTTCCCCGATATTTAATTACTCTAGAAACTTAGTTTCAGCCGGTTTGAAAAGAAAATTTTTTTTTGACACATTTCACGGAATTTTTTTAACTTGATTTTTTTTTCAAACTTTGCGAATTTTTTCCGAACAAACCATAAAAGATAGAGAGTTGAAATTTGGACAGTCAAACAACCTATATTTAGTGTATATTGTCAAATTTTTTCAACTTAATTGGAATATTATTACGACCTCCACAGCAAACCGCGTGAAAAAACAGTGAAAATCGTCGATTTTCGCAAAAACGGTAAGGGGTACCCCTTGACATTTTTTTCGAAAAAAAATCGCATAATTATTTTTGAGTTTGACATATATTTAGATTAATTTGAGTACGCTGATTCCAAAAATGCTAATTAAAGTGGTGAAAGACCGTTAGAAATTGCTGTTAGCGCGCTTTGAAGTTGGGAAAATGCAAATTTCCATATAACTCGAAAACGGTGCATCGTATCGAGCCGCCGTTAACAGATTTGAGTTCCCCGATATTTAATTACTCTAGAAACTTAGTTTCAGCCGGTTTGAAAAGAAAAATTTTTTTTGACACATTTCACGGAATTTTTTTAACTTGATTTTTTTTTCAAACTTTGCGAATTTTTTCCGAACAAACCATAAAAGATAGAGAGTTGAAATTTGGACAGTCAAACAACCTATATTTAGTGTATATTGTCAAATTTTTTCAACTTAATTGGAATATTATTACGACCTCCACAGCAAACCGCGTGAAAAAACAGTGAAAATCGTCGATTTTCGCAAAAACGGTAAGGGGTACCCCTTGACATTTTTTTCGAAAAAAAATCGCATAATTATTTTTGAGTTTGACATATATTTAGATTAATTTGAGTACGCTGATTCCAAAAATGCTAATTAAAGTGGTGAAAGACCGTTAGAAATTGCTGTTAGCGCGCTTTGAAGTTGGGAAAATGCAAATTTCCATATAACTCGAAAACGGTGCATCGTATCGAGCCGCCGTTAACAGATTTGAGTTCCCCGATATTTAATTACTCTAGAAACTTAGTTTCAGCCGGTTTGAAAAGAAAAATTTTTTTTGACACATTTCACGGAATTTTTTTAACTTTATTTTTTTTTCAAACTTTGCGAATTTTTTCCGAACAAACCATAAAAGATAGAGAGTTGAAATTTGGACAGTCAAACAACCTATATTTAGTGTATATTGTCAAATTTTTTCAACTTAATTGGAATATTATTACGACCTCCACAGCAAACCGCGTGAAAAAACAGTGAAAATCGTCGATTTTCGCAAAAACGGTAAGGGGTACCCCTTGACATTTTTTTCGAAAAAAAATCGCATAATTATTTTTGAGTTTGACATATATTTAGATTAATTTGAGTACGCTGATTCCAAAAATGCTAATTAAAGTGGTGAAAGACCGTTAGAAATTGCTGTTAGCGCGCTTTGAAGTTGGGAAAATGCAAATTTCCATATAACTCGAAAACGGTGCATCGTATCGAGCCGCCGTTAACAGATTTGAGTTCCCCGATATTTAATTACTCTAGAAACTTAGTTTCAGCCGGTTTGAAAAGAAAAAAATTTTTTGACACATTTCACGGAATTTTTTTAACTTGATTTTTTTTTCAAACTTTGCGAATTTTTTCCGAACAAACCATAAAAGATAGAGAGTTGAAATTTGGACAGTCAAACAACCTATATTTAGTGTATATTGTCAAATTTTTTCAACTTAATTGGAATATTATTACGACCTCCACAGCAAACCGCGTGAAAAAACAGTGAAAATCGTCGATTTTCGCAAAAACGGTAAGGGGTACCCCTTGACATTTTTTTCGAAAAAAAATCGCATAATTATTTTTGAGTTTGACATATATTTAGATTAATTTGAGTACGCTGATTCCAAAAATGCTAATTAAAGTGGTGAAAGACCGTTAGAAATTGCTGTTAGCGCGCTTTGAAGTTGGGAAAATGCAAATTTCCATATAACTCGAAAACGGTGCATCGTATCGAGCCGCCGTTAACAGATTTGAGTTCCCCGATATTTAATTACTCTAGAAACTTAGTTTCAGCCGGTTTGAAAAGAAAAAAAATTTTTGACACATTTCACGGAATTTTTTTAACTTGATTTTTTTTTCAAACTTTGCGAATTTTTTCCGAACAAACCATAAAAGATAGAGAGTTGAAATTTGGACAGTCAAACAACCTATATTTAGTGTATATTGTCAAATTTTTTCAACTTAATTGGAATATTATTACGACCTCCACAGCAAACCGCGTGAAAAAACAGTGAAAATCGTCGATTTTCGCAAAAACGGTAAGGGGTACCCCTTGACATTTTTTTCGAAAAAAAATCGCATAATTATTTTTGAGTTTGACATATATTTAGATTAATTTGAGTACGCTGATTCCAAAAATGCTAATTAAAGTGGTGAAAGACCGTTAGAAATTGCTGTTAGCGCGCTTTGAAGTTGGGAAAATGCAAATTTCCATATAACTCGAAAACGGTGCATCGTATCGAGCCGCCGTTAACAGATTTGAGTTCCCCGATATTTAATTACTCTAGAAACTTAGTTTCAGCCGGTTTGAAAAGAAAAAAATTTTTTGACACATTTCACGGAATTTTTTTAACTTGATTTTTTTTTCAAACTTTGCGAATTTTTTCCGAACAAACCATAAAAGATAGAGAGTTGAAATTTGGACAGTCAAACAACCTATATTTAGTGTATATTGTCAAATTTTTTCAACTTAATTGGAATATTATTACGACCTCCACAGCAAACCGCGTGAAAAAACAGTGAAAATCGTCGATTTTCGCAAAAACGGTAAGAGGTACCCCTTGACATTTTTTTCGAAAAAAAATCGCATAATTATTTTTGAGTTTGACATATATTTAGATTAATTTGAGTACGCTGATTCCAAAAATGCTAATTAAAGTGGTGAAAGACCGTTAGAAATTGCTGTTAGCGCGCTTTGAAGTTGGGAAAATGCAAATTTCCATATAACTCGAAAACGGTGCATCGTATCGAGCCGCCGTTAACAGATTTGAGTTCCCCGATATTTAATTACTCTAGAAACTTAGTTTCAGCCGGTTTGAAAAGAAAAAATTTTTTTGACACATTTCACGGAATTTTTTTAACTTGATTTTTTTTTCAAACTTTGCGAATTTTTTCCGAACAAACCATAAAAGATAGAGAGTTGAAATTTGGACAGTCAAACAACCTATATTTAGTGTATATTGTCAAATTTTTTCAACTTAATTGGAATATTATTACGACCTCCACAGCAAACCGCGTGAAAAAACAGTGAAAATCGTCGATTTTCGCAAAAACGGTAAGGGGTACCCCTTGACATTTTTTTCGAAAAAAAATCGCATAATTATTTTTGAGTTTGACATATATTTAGATTAATTTGAGTACGCTGATTCCAAAAATGCTAATTAAAGTGGTGAAAGACCGTTAGAAATTGCTGTTAGCGCGCTTTGAAGATGGGAAAATGCAAATTTCCATATAACTCGAAAACGGTGCATCGTATCGAGCCGCCGTTAACAGATTTGAGTTCCCCGATATTTAATTACTCTAGAAACTTAGTTTCAGCCGGTTTGAAAAGAAAAAATTTTTTTGACACATTTCACGGAATTTTTTTAACTTGATTTTTTTTTCAAACTTTGCGAATTTTTTCCGAACAAACCATAAAAGATAGAGAGTTGAAATTTGGACAGTCAAACAACCTATATTTAGTGTATATTGTCAAATTTTTTCAACTTAATTGGAATATTATTACGACCTCCACAGCAAACCGCGTGAAAAAACAGTGAAAATCGTCGATTTTCGCAAAAACGGTACCCCTTGACATTTTTTTCGAAAAAAAATCGCATAATTATTTTTGAGTTTGACATATATTTAGATTAATTTGAGTACGCTGATTCCAAAAATGCTAATTAAAGTGGTGAAAGACCGTTAGAAATTGCTGTTAGCGCGCTTTGAAGTTGGGAAAATGCAAATTTCCATATAACTCGAAAACGGTGCATCGTATCGAGCCGCCGTTAACAGATTTGAGTTCCCCGATATTTAATTACTCTAGAAACTTAGTTTCAGCCGGTTTGAAAAGAAAAATTTTTTTTGACACATTTCACGGAATTTTTTTAACTTGATTTTTTTTTCAAACTTTGCGAATTTTTTCCGAACAAACCATAAAAGATAGAGAGTTGAAATTTGGACAGTCAAACAACCTATATTTAGTGTATATTGTCAAATTTTTTCAACTTAATTGGAATATTATTACGACCTCCACAGCAAACCGCGTGAAAAAACAGTGAAAATCGTCGATTTTCGCAAAAACGGTAAGGGGTACCCCTTGACATTTTTTTCGAAAAAAAATCGCATAATTATTTTTGAGTTTGACATATATTTAGATTAATTTGAGTACGCTGATTCCAAAAATGCTAATTAAAGTGGTGAAAGACCGTTAGAAATTGCTGTTAGCGCGCTTTGAAGTTGGGAAAATGCAAATTTCCATATAACTCGAAAACGGTGCATCGTATCGAGCCGCCGTTAACAGATTTGAGTTCCCCGATATTTAATTACTCTAGAAACTTAGTTTCAGCCGGTTTGAAAAGAAAAAATTTTTTTGACACATTTCACGGAATTTTTTTAACTTGATTTTTTTTTCAAACTTTGCGAATTTTTTCCGAACAAACCATAAAAGATAGAGAGTTGAAATTTGGACAGTCAAACAACCTATATTTAGTGTATATTGTCAAATTTTTTCAACTTAATTGGAATATTATTACGACCTCCACAGCAAACCGCGTGAAAAAACAGTGAAAATCGTCGATTTTCGCAAAAACGGTAAGGGGTACCCCTTGACATTTTTTTCGAAAAAAAATCGCATAATTATTTTTGAGTTTGACATATATTTAGATTAATTTGAGTACGCTGATTCCAAAAATGCTAATTAAAGTGGTGAAAGACCGTTAGAAATTGCTGTTAGCGCGCTTTGAAGTTGGGAAAATGCAAATTTCCATATAACTCGAAAACGGTGCATCGTATCGAGCCGCCGTTAACAGATTTGAGTTCCCCGATATTTAATTACTCTAGAAACTTAGTTTCAGCCGGTTTGAAAAGAAAAAAATTTTTTGACACATTTCACGGAATTTTTTTAACTTGATTTTTTTTTCAAACTTTGCGAATTTTTTCCGAACAAACCATAAAAGATAGAGAGTTGAAATTTGGACAGTCAAACAACCTATATTTAGTGTATATTGTCAAATTTTTTCAACTTAATTGGAATATTATTACGACCTCCACAGCAAACCGCGTGAAAAAACAGTGAAAATCGTCGATTTTCGCAAAAACGGTAAGGGGTACCCCTTGACATTTTTTTCGAAAAAAAATCGCATAATTATTTTTGAGTTTGACATATATTTAGATTAATTTGAGTACGCTGATTCCAAAAATGCTAATTAAAGTGGTGAAAGACCGTTAGAAATTGCTGTTAGCGCGCTTTGAAGATGGGAAAATGCAAATTTCCATATAACTCGAAAACGGTGCATCGTATCGAGCCGCCGTTAACAGATTTGAGTTCCCCGATATTTAATTACTCTAGAAACTTAGTTTCAGCCGGTTTGAAAAGAAAAAATTTTTTTGACACATTTCACGGAATTTTTTTAACTTGATTTTTTTTTCAAACTTTGCGAATTTTTTCCGAACAAACCATAAAAGATAGAGAGTTGAAATTTGGACAGTCAAACAACCTATATTTAGTGTATATTGTCAAATTTTTTCAACTTAATTGGAATATTATTACGACCTCCACAGCAAACCGCGTGAAAAAACAGTGAAAATCGTCGATTTTCGCAAAAACGGTAAGGGGTACCCCTTGACATTTTTTTCGAAAAAAAATCGCATAATTATTTTTGAGTTTGACATATATTTAGATTAATTTGAGTACGCTGATTCCAAAAATGCTAATTAAAGTGGTGAAAGACCGTTAGAAATTGCTGTTAGCGCGCTTTGAAGTTGGGAAAATGCAAATTTCCATATAACTCGAAAACGGTGCATCGTATCGAGCCGCCGTTAACAGATTTGAGTTCCCCGATATTTAATTACTCTAGAAACTTAGTTTCAGCCGGTTTGAAAAGAAAAAAATTTTTTGACACATTTCACGGAATTTTTTTAACTTGATTTTTTTTTCAAACTTTGCGAATTTTTTCCGAACAAACCATAAAAGATAGAGAGTTGAAATTTGGACAGTCAAACAACCTATATTTAGTGTATATTGTCAAATTTTTTCAACTTAATTGGAATATTATTACGACCTCCACAGCAAACCGCGTGAAAAAACAGTGAAAATCGTCGATTTTCGCAAAAACGGTAAGGGGTACCCCTTGACATTTTTTTCGAAAAAAAATCGCATAATTATTTTTGAGTTTGACATATATTTAGATTAATTTGAGTACGCTGATTCCAAAAATGCTAATTAAAGTGGTGAAAGACCGTTAGAAATTGCTGTTAGCGCGCTTTGAAGTTGGGAAAATGCAAATTTCCATATAACTCGAAAACGGTGCATCGTATCGAGCCGCCGTTAACAGATTTGAGTTCCCCGATATTTAATTACTCTAGAAACTTAGTTTCAGCCGGTTTGAAAAGAAAAAATTTTTTTGACACATTTCACGGAATTTTTTTAACTTGATTTTTTTTTCAAACTTTGCGAATTTTTTCCGAACAAACCATAAAAGATAGAGAGTTGAAATTTGGACAGTCAAACAACCTATATTTAGTGTATATTGTCAAATTTTTTCAACTTAATTGGAATATTATTACGACCTCCACAGCAAACCGCGTGAAAAAACAGTGAAAATCGTCGATTTTCGCAAAAACGGTAAGAGGTACCCCTTGACATTTTTTTCGAAAAAAAATCGCATAATTATTTTTGAGTTTGACATATATTTAGATTAATTTGAGTACGCTGATTCCAAAAATGCTAATTAAAGTGGTGAAAGACCGTTAGAAATTGCTGTTAGCGCGCTTTGAAGTTGGGAAAATGCAAATTTCCATATAACTCGAAAACGGTGCATCGTATCGAGCCGCCGTTAACAGATTTGAGTTCCCCGATATTTAATTACTCTAGAAACTTAGTTTCAGCCGGTTTGAAAAGAAAATTTTTTTTTGACACATTTCACGGAATTTTTTTAACTTGATTTTTTTTTCAAACTTTGCGAATTTTTTCCGAACAAACCATAAAAGATAGAGAGTTGAAATTTGGACAGTCAAACAACCTATATTTAGTGTATATTGTCAAATTTTTTCAACTTAATTGGAATATTATTACGACCTCCACAGCAAACCGCGTGAAAAAACAGTGAAAATCGTCGATTTTCGCAAAAACGGTAAGGGGTACCCCTTGACATTTTTTTCGAAAAAAAATCGCATAATTATTTTTGAGTTTGACATATATTTAGATTAATTTGAGTACGCTGATTCCAAAAATGCTAATTAAAGTGGTGAAAGACCGTTAGAAATTGCTGTTAGCGCGCTTTGAAGTTGGGAAAATGCAAATTTCCATATAACTCGAAAACGGTGCATCGTATCGAGCCGCCGTTAACAGATTTGAGTTCCCCGATATTTAATTACTCTAGAAACTTAGTTTCAGCCGGTTTGAAAAGAAAAAATTTTTTTGACACATTTCACGGAATTTTTTTAACTTGATTTTTTTTTCAAACTTTGCGAATTTTTTCCGAACAAACCATAAAAGATAGAGAGTTGAAATTTGGACAGTCAAACAACCTATATTTAGTGTATATTGTCAAATTTTTTCAACTTAATTGGAATATTATTACGACCTCCACAGCAAACCGCGTGAAAAAACAGTGAAAATCGTCGATTTTCGCAAAAACGGTAAGGGGTACCCCTTGACATTTTTTTCGAAAAAAAATCGCATAATTATTTTTGAGTTTGACATATATTTAGATTAATTTGAGTACGCTGATTCCAAAAATGCTAATTAAAGTGGTGAAAGACCGTTAGAAATTGCTGTTAGCGCGCTTTGAAGTTGGGAAAATGCAAATTTCCATATAACTCGAAAACGGTGCATCGTATCGAGCCGCCGTTAACAGATTTGAGTTCCCCGATATTTAATTACTCTAGAAACTTAGTTTCAGCCGGTTTGAAAAGAAAAAATTTTTTTGACACATTTCACGGAATTTTTTTAACTTGATTTTTTTTTCAAACTTTGCGAATTTTTTCCGAACAAACCATAAAAGATAGAGAGTTGAAATTTGGACAGTCAAACAACCTATATTTAGTGTATATTGTCAAATTTTTTCAACTTAATTGGAATATTATTACGACCTCCACAGCAAACCGCGTGAAAAAACAGTGAAAATCGTCGATTTTCGCAAAAACGGTAAGGGGTACCCCTTGACATTTTTTTCGAAAAAAAATCGCATAATTATTTTTGAGTTTGACATATATTTAGATTAATTTGAGTACGCTGATTCCAAAAATGCTAATTAAAGTGGTGAAAGACCGTTAGAAATTGCTGTTAGCGCGCTTTGAAGTTGGGAAAATGCAAATTTCCATATAACTCGAAAACGGTGCATCGTATCGAGCCGCCGTTAACAGATTTGAGTTCCCCGATATTTAATTACTCTAGAAACTTAGTTTCAGCCGGTTTGAAAAGAAAAAATTTTTTTGACACATTTCACGGAATTTTTTTAACTTGATTTTTTTTTCAAACTTTGCGAATTTTTTCCGAACAAACCATAAAAGATAGAGAGTTGAAATTTGGACAGTCAAACAACCTATATTTAGTGTATATTGTCAAATTTTTTCAACTTAATTGGAATATTATTACGACCTCCACAGCAAACCGCGTGAAAAAACAGTGAAAATCGTCGATTTTCGCAAAAACGGTAAGGGGTACCCCTTGACATTTTTTTCGAAAAAAAATCGCATAATTATTTTTGAGTTTGACATATATTTAGATTAATTTGAGTACGCTGATTCCAAAAATGCTAATTAAAGTGGTGAAAGACCGTTAGAAATTGCTGTTAGCGCGCTTTGAAGTTGGGAAAATGCAAATTTCCATATAACTCGAAAACGGTGCATCGTATCGAGCCGCCGTTAACAGATTTGAGTTCCCCGATATTTAATTACTCTAGAAACTTAGTTTCAGCCGGTTTGAAAAGAAAAAATTTTTTTGACACATTTCACGGAATTTTTTTAACTTGATTTTTTTTTCAAACTTTGCGAATTTTTTCCGAACAAACCATAAAAGATAGAGAGTTGAAATTTGGACAGTCAAACAACCTATATTTAGTGTATATTGTCAAATTTTTTCAACTTAATTGGAATATTATTACGACCTCCACAGCAAACCGCGTGAAAAAACAGTGAAAATCGTCGATTTTCGCAAAAACGGTAAGGGGTACCCCTTGACATTTTTTTCGAAAGAAAATCGCATAATTATTTTTGAGTTTGACATATATTTAGATTAATTTGAGTACGCTGATTCCAAAAATGCTAATTAAAGTGGTGAAAGACCGTTAGAAATTGCTGTTAGCGCGCTTTGAAGTTGGGAAAATGCAAATTTCCATATAACTCGAAAACGGTGCATCGTATCGAGCCGCCGTTAACAGATTTGAGTTCCCCGATATTTAATTACTCTAGAAACTTAGTTTCAGCCGGTTTGAAAAGAAAAAAATTTTTTGACACATTTCACGGAATTTTTTTAACTTGATTTTTTTTTCAAACTTTGCGAATTTTTTCCGAACAAACCATAAAAGATAGAGAGTTGAAATTTGGACAGTCAAACAACCTATATTTAGTGTATATTGTCAAATTTTTTCAACTTAATTGGAATATTATTACGACCTCCACAGCAAACCGCGTGAAAAAACAGTGAAAATCGTCGATTTTCGCAAAAACGGTAAGGGGTACCCCTTGACATTTTTTTCGAAAAAAAATCGCATAATTATTTTTGAGTTTGACATATATTTAGATTAATTTGAGTACGCTGATTCCAAAAATGCTAATTAAAGTGGTGAAAGACCGTTAGAAATTGCTGTTAGCGCGCTTTGAAGTTGGGAAAATGCAAATTTCCATATAACTCGAAAACGGTGCATCGTATCGAGCCGCCGTTAACAGATTTGAGTTCCCCGATATTTAATTACTCTAGAAACTTAGTTTCAGCCGGTTTGAAAAGAAAAAATTTTTTTGACACATTTCACGGAATTTTTTTAACTTGATTTTTTTTTCAAACTTTGCGAATTTTTTCCGAACAAACCATAAAAGATAGAGAGTTGAAATTTGGACAGTCAAACAACCTATATTTAGTGTATATTGTCAAATTTTTTCAACTTAATTGGAATATTATTACGACCTCCACAGCAAACCGCGTGAAAAAACAGTGAAAATCGTCGATTTTCGCAAAAACGGTAAGGGGTACCCCTTGACATTTTTTTCGAAAGAAAATCGCATAATTATTTTTGAGTTTGACATATATTTAGATTAATTTGAGTACGCTGATTCCAAAAATGCTAATTAAAGTGGTGAAAGACCGTTAGAAATTGCTGTTAGCGCGCTTTGAAGTTGGGAAAATGCAAATTTCCATATAACTCGAAAACGGTGCATCGTATCGAGCCGCCGTTAACAGATTTGAGTTCCCCGATATTTAATTACTCTAGAAACTTAGTTTCAGCCGGTTTGAAAAGAAAAATTTTTTTGACACATTTCACGGAATTTTTTTAACTTGATTTTTTTTTCAAACTTTGCGAATTTTTTCCGAACAAACCATAAAAGATAGAGAGTTGAAATTTGGACAGTCAAACAACCTATATTTAGTGTATATTGTCAAATTTTTTCAACTTAATTGGAATATTATTACGACCTCCACAGCAAACCGCGTGAAAAAACAGTGAAAATCGTCGATTTTCGCAAAAACGGTAAGGGGTACCCCTTGACATTTTTTTCGAAAAAAAATCGCATAATTATTTTTGAGTTTGACATATATTTAGATTAATTTGAGTACGCTGATTCCAAAAATGCTAATTAAAGTGGTGAAAGACCGTTAGAAATTGCTGTTAGCGCGCTTTGAAGTTGGGAAAATGCAAATTTCCATATAACTCGAAAACGGTGCATCGTATCGAGCCGCCGTTAACAGATTTGAGTTCCCCGATATTTAATTACTCTAGAAACTTAGTTTCAGCCGGTTTGAAAAGAAAAAATTTTTTTGACACATTTCACGGAATTTTTTTAACTTGATTTTTTTTTCAAACTTTGCGAATTTTTTCCGAACAAACCATAAAAGATAGAGAGTTGAAATTTGGACAGTCAAACAACCTATATTTAGTGTATATTGTCAAATTTTTTCAACTTAATTGGAATATTATTACGACCTCCACAGCAAACCGCGTGAAAAAACAGTGAAAATCGTCGATTTTCGCAAAAACGGTAAGGGGTACCCCTTGACATTTTTTTCGAAAAAAAATCGCATAATTATTTTTGAGTTTGACATATATTTAGATTAATTTGAGTACGCTGATTCCAAAAATGCTAATTAAAGTGGTGAAAGACCGTTAGAAATTGCTGTTAGCGCGCTTTGAAGTTGGGAAAATGCAAATTTCCATATAACTCGAAAACGGTGCATCGTATCGAGCCGCCGTTAACAGATTTGAGTTCCCCGATATTTAATTACTCTAGAAACTTAGTTTCAGCCGGTTTGAAAAGAAAAAATTTTTTTGACACATTTCACGGAATTTTTTTAACTTGATTTTTTTTTCAAACTTTGCGAATTTTTTCCGAACAAACCATAAAAGATAGAGAGTTGAAATTTGGACAGTCAAACAACCTATATTTAGTGTATATTGTCAAATTTTTTCAACTTAATTGGAATATTATTACGACCTCCACAGCAAACCGCGTGAAAAAACAGTGAAAATCGTCGATTTTCGCAAAAACGGTAAGGGGTACCCCTTGACATTTTTTTCGAAAGAAAATCGCATAATTATTTTTGAGTTTGACATATATTTAGATTAATTTGAGTACGCTGATTCCAAAAATGCTAATTAAAGTGGTGAAAGACCGTTAGAAATTGCTGTTAGCGCGCTTTGAAGTTGGGAAAATGCAAATTTCCATATAACTCGAAAACGGTGCATCGTATCGAGCCGCCGTTAACAGATTTGAGTTCCCCGATATTTAATTACTCTAGAAACTTAGTTTCAGCCGGTTTGAAAAGAAAAAAATTTTTTGACACATTTCACGGAATTTTTTTAACTTGATTTTTTTTTCAAACTTTGCGAATTTTTTCCGAACAAACCATAAAAGATAGAGAGTTGAAATTTGGACAGTCAAACAACCTATATTTAGTGTATATTGTCAAATTTTTTCAACTTAATTGGAATATTATTACGACCTCCACAGCAAACCGCGTGAAAAAACAGTGAAAATCGTCGATTTTCGCAAAAACGGTAAGGGGTACCCCTTGACATTTTTTTCGAAAAAAAATCGCATAATTATTTTTGAGTTTGACATATATTTAGATTAATTTGAGTACGCTGATTCCAAAAATGCTAATTAAAGTGGTGAAAGACCGTTAGAAATTGCTGTTAGCGCGCTTTGAAGTTGGGAAAATGCAAATTTCCATATAACTCGAAAACGGTGCATCGTATCGAGCCGCCGTTAACAGATTTGAGTTCCCCGATATTTAATTACTCTAGAAACTTAGTTTCAGCCGGTTTGAAAAGAAAAAATTTTTTTGACACATTTCACGGAATTTTTTTAACTTGATTTTTTTTTCAAACTTTGCGAATTTTTTCCGAACAAACCATAAAAGATAGAGAGTTGAAATTTGGACAGTCAAACAACCTATATTTAGTGTATATTGTCAAATTTTTTCAACTTAATTGGAATATTATTACGACCTCCACAGCAAACCGCGTGAAAAAACAGTGAAAATCGTCGATTTTCGCAAAAACGGTAAGGGGTACCCCTTGACATTTTTTTCGAAAGAAAATCGCATAATTATTTTTGAGTTTGACATATATTTAGATTAATTTGAGTACGCTGATTCCAAAAATGCTAATTAAAGTGGTGAAAGACCGTTAGAAATTGCTGTTAGCGCGCTTTGAAGTTGGGAAAATGCAAATTTCCATATAACTCGAAAACGGTGCATCGTATCGAGCCGCCGTTAACAGATTTGAGTTCCCCGATATTTAATTACTCTAGAAACTTAGTTTCAGCCGGTTTGAAAAGAAAAATTTTTTTGACACATTTCACGGAATTTTTTTAACTTGATTTTTTTTTCAAACTTTGCGAATTTTTTCCGAACAAACCATAAAAGATAGAGAGTTGAAATTTGGACAGTCAAACAACCTATATTTAGTGTATATTGTCAAATTTTTTCAACTTAATTGGAATATTATTACGACCTCCACAGCAAACCGCGTGAAAAAACAGTGAAAATCGTCGATTTTCGCAAAAACGGTAAGGGGTACCCCTTGACATTTTTTTCGAAAAAAAATCGCATAATTATTTTTGAGTTTGACATATATTTAGATTAATTTGAGTACGCTGATTCCAAAAATGCTAATTAAAGTGGTGAAAGACCGTTAGAAATTGCTGTTAGCGCGCTTTGAAGTTGGGAAAATGCAAATTTCCATATAACTCGAAAACGGTGCATCGTATCGAGCCGCCGTTAACAGATTTGAGTTCCCCGATATTTAATTACTCTAGAAACTTAGTTTCAGCCGGTTTGAAAAGAAAAAATTTTTTTGACACATTTCACGGAATTTTTTTAACTTGATTTTTTTTTCAAACTTTGCGAATTTTTTCCGAACAAACCATAAAAGATAGAGAGTTGAAATTTGGACAGTCAAACAACCTATATTTAGTGTATATTGTCAAATTTTTTCAACTTAATTGGAATATTATTACGACCTCCACAGCAAACCGCGTGAAAAAACAGTGAAAATCGTCGATTTTCGCAAAAACGGTAAGGGGTACCCCTTGACATTTTTTTCGAAAAAAAATCGCATAATTATTTTTGAGTTTGACATATATTTAGATTAATTTGAGTACGCTGATTCCAAAAATGCTAATTAAAGTGGTGAAAGACCGTTAGAAATTGCTGTTAGCGCGCACCATATAACTCGAAAACGGTGCATCGTATCGAGCCGCCGTTAACAGATTTGAGTTCCCCGATATTTAATTACTCTAGAAACTTAGTTTCAGCCGGTTTGAAAAGAAAAAATTTTTTTGACACATTTCACGGAATTTTTTTAACTTGATTTTTTTTTCAAACTTTGCGAATTTTTTCCGAACAAACCATAAAAGATAGAGAGTTGAAATTTGGACAGTCAAACAACCTATATTTAGTGTATATTGTCAAATTTTTTCAACTTAATTGGAATATTATTACGACCTCCACAGCAAACCGCGTGAAAAAACAGTGAAAATCGTCGATTTTCGCAAAAACGGTAAGGGGTACCCCTTGACATTTTTTTCGAAAAAAAATCGCATAATTATTTTTGAGTTTGACATATATTTAGATTAATTTGAGTACGCTGATTCCAAAAATGCTAATTAAAGTGGTGAAAGACCGTTAGAAATTGCTGTTAGCGCGCTTTGAAGTTGGGAAAATGCAAATTTCCATATAACTCGAAAACGGTGCATCGTATCGAGCCGCCGTTAACAGATTTGAGTTCCCCGATATTTAATTACTCTAGAAACTTAGTTTCAGCCGGTTTGAAAAGAAAAATTTTTTTTGACACATTTCACGGAATTTTTTTAACTTGATTTTCTTTTCAAACTTTGCGAATTTTTTCCGAACAAACCATAAAAGATAGAGAGTTGAAATTTGGACAGTCAAACAACCTATATTTAGTGTATATTGTCAAATTTTTTCAACTTAATTGGAATATTATTACGACCTCCACAGCAAACCGCGTGAAAAAACAGTGAAAATCGTCGATTTTCGCAAAAACGGTAAGGGGTACCCCTTGACATTTTTTTCGAAATAATTATTTTTGACCAAACCATAAATGATAGAAAGTTGAAATTTGGAAGGTTAATTATATTCAATGCACTGATTATTTTTAAAATACTGATGATTTGGCTGCAATGGGCGACCTAAATTCCTAATTTAATTTGGAAAAAAAAAGGAAATGTTATGATTAGAAGGCGATTTGCCAAAGGGGCAGTGTGCAGGTCCGGACTTGCACACTGCGAAAACTTTAAAAGAGCGGATGCCCAGCAACCAGAACTGGGACACCCTAACCATTTAAGTGTCCTGTAAACATGTAAGTTATCAGGGGTCCACCTCCGTCCTCGGGTGGACCCATCGTGACGCTACGACCCCACGGCAGGGTCAATCAACCAACGCACCCACCCGGTCTCGATGCCAAGTTCGGTAACACCTCGATTTTCCACTGCACTCTGGCCGTACAGCGAATAGGCGCGGGGCCGTCCCTGACACCGAGCGCACCTACTGCCAACAACAACCTTCATACTTTTGTGCCCCTAACGGAGCTTACTAGGTTTATCAGACACGTTGAGACAGATAGGCTTCTTAGGAGATGCGATTGGTCAATTTGACAAAACGCGCCAATACTAAACATTGTCAGTAATCTCATTTGGACCAAAAAAAGAAAATATGACAAAATTGGTGTGTGTAATAACTCTCCAGCTATATAACACCAGCCCATCACTAGCTTTGTACGTTTCTACACCGCAGCCTGGAACTTCCAGCCCCTTACCCTGGCCGTCGCCTATCGGTATATCCAACCAAGAGCCCAACTGATACCGCTGAGTCATTTGCCAAACGGACTCGCAAATACTCACGATTAAACAGTTGGAACAAATGGAAGCTACGATAGGCGACAGGGCCCAGAACCAGAAAGCCCAAACTGAGGGTGCATACTAAGTACCCCGACACCCGTAATGCCGGTCGAGGCGATGGGAGCGCACAAGCCATAAGTATACTTGAATTAGCCAACTTGTTGATTAAAAACGCTGAATAATGTCAGCTTGACTTTAAATTAAATAACAATCAAAATTCGCGAACCGACCACCCCAATACACCCGTGATCATCATTCATTTCCCTCCCACAAAAAATATATACAGGATCTGAGATATACAAACGACTCAGTCCAAAGCTTATTTAATTTATTTAAGGCCCCGGGGCCAGTTAGGTTGAGGTGTTATGTTGCAGGCGCCCCTACTTGTAGCAGAGGGACCTGTTGATGATCTTGTTGTTGCTGCACCCAGGTGGCATTTATGCTTGTTTGCCCATTCCCTAACCTAACCTAACCTACCTACTTTCATTTCTATTACGACCTATTTTATTATGGGCAACACAAACATGGCCCCCAGGTGTCCGTTGTCCGCTGCGAAGCGTTGTTAATAATAAAATAATTAATTTGCAATATTTTATGATGCGCGAAGATATGTTGAAGTTAGGATGTACGAATATATTATGGGGGGGGGGAGTCGTGCCATTTTTCAAAATCACTTATACCCTTAAATATTTGAATTAAATTTCGAATTATTTAAAGAATAAGGCAAAAGGGTAAAATAATGATTATGCTTTATATTTCCCAGCTGTGGAAGGCGTAAGTCGTTCTTAAGTCATGCAACTTCAGAAAGACTTACTTGAAAAGAACTTACTTAAGTGTAACACCCGCACGACTGTCAATTCTTTTGTTATAACAACAAAAATGATTAGAATTCGAATTGCAGTCGATTTTGATTTTCGTTCGCTGATATTTGGATTAAAAACGACTCACCGCTTAAATCCAAATTTGTTCCTCTCCTATACCAACCAGGGCAATGTGGGCCCAAGTCACAAGAACCTGCCCAAAAAATACCCAAACAATATTGGCATCAATGTATGCAATTTTGCTTAAACATTTTTTTTTTCTGGCAGATTTCTAGACAACTTGGCAACATTGAGCTGGTTGGGTACACCACAGCCGAAGTTCTAGTTGTCCTTTTTGACTGGCGATAATGTCACTTTTTAGAGTCCCGCGAATTATGACTTTAAAACACTCACTACACATATTTTAAACGATCATTTTATTATTTTTATAACACTGACTCTACACTAACTATTCACTGACTTTTCACCGACTTTTCACTGATTTATCACCGACTTTGGCAATTTACTATTGCATTTGAAAATAAACACTCGCGTAACACCACCGAATGGTCAAAATTGCGTACGGTACATACATACATATAAATAACAAAATATATAGAAATCAGGTGGGAAATATAAAGATGGCACGTGGGGCTAATAAAAAATCACTTACCCAATTTTCATTTCAATTCATTTTGGATGAGGTGTCTTGTTTGTTATCGGGAATGTTCCCTCTTCAGCGTGTTGTATGGTGTCAGTGTTGTTGCCATTTTGTCCCTCGGTGTTAGTTGTGTTGGAAAACGCGCTGACCGGAGATTTGTACTCACATGGAGAAACCTACTCTGCCACCGTGTTGTTTAGTGTAGTTGGGCAGCAAGGGAACCGGAGTACCGTTGAAACATCCGTTGACTGAGTCGGTCTGCTTTAACTCTGTCTGATCCGTAACAAGGTAAAGTAGACATTTAGTACAGTCGTATATGTTGTTGAAAATTGTTGCGCGACGGAATAAGTGTGCTAGCTGTTCACAAACTGCTAGAAAACAATTTCAATTTAAATTTGAATCATCTGGTTCGTTTATTGTGTAATTATGTATAGTGATTTTAATTTTATTTTTATTGTAGTGAAGTATTTAAAGGGTTGAAATAATAATGATTAACATTTACCAAAACAGACTTCCTTATAGGCATTCTCCAGAATCGGAATTCATCTTACAGCAGCCGGAACTACTGGACTACCGTTTCATATAATCCAATTCTAGATTTCATTTATTTATTGTGTAACATATTTATAAACAACTTGTAAAGTATTCTCAAAATGTGTACAATATGTGATTTGTACATCTATTTATTTGTGATGTGTATATAGATATATGTATTTATTTCTAACTTGAATTCATATCATATCTACTACATACACGACCAATTACACGGAAAGATAAACTAGAAATGTGAATACATGTTTTGAAATAAAGATTTAACGAAGACCTGTCTGTACTCACTGCTTATAATATCCAAATTAATAAACGGATGTTACTAATATAATTAGAATGCATCGTCACAAGCGTCGAAATAAAAAGGTATTGTTCGAACTTGTATATTTACGTATGATGTAAGAAGTAAACAACATTTATTTATATCCACATTTAATACCTATATTTTTTGTTGCAAAGTTTCAGATATGATCAATCCTGAGTGTTCGAATCAAGTATTTTGCGATTATATTTAATACTATGCTTAAAGAATAAACTACTACACGAAATATATTATATTATTATTATTATAATAATAGAAAATTTAAAATTTATTATTAATTTAAGTTAGTAGTATAGAACCATTTATTTAATACCTCTGCTCTAATATTATTATATCAAATTAGAATTTAAATATAATTTATACATGAAATAATATCGAACATAAATTATTATTATTTATAATGAAAGAAAATTTAAAATTTATTATTAATTTAAGTTAGTAGTATAGAACCATTGGGTACTACTATTATAAATTATTATTTCAAGTTAGTATGTAATAAATCGATCGTAAATATAATCAAAATATAATTTAAAATGTAAAACTAATTTATTTATTTTGAAATGATTAAGAAACAAATGTGTAAATATTACATAAATTAAAATATCGAAAATATTCAAAATTATCCAGGACATGTCACCATTTTGCTCTACAGAACCAATATTTAAACAACCGAAATATTGCTTAACTAAATATAAATACTGCTTCGCTAAATTTAAACCGATTACTTAAGCGCCTTGTAAATATATATATATATATAAACTAAAGTGATACAAAAAGATATCCCACTATTTAGAATCACTGGAAATAAATAAATAAAATTTAAAATTGAATGAAAACAAATTAAATATATCAAATAAATGCACTAACATAAATAAAATGCAGAATAAAAATGTTTCCACTATTTAAATCCACTGAAAATAATTTAAACTTCCACTTCAGGAACGTAATTAATAAAAGAAAAGTTTTAAATAAATAAAATCTTAATTAAAATAAAATAAAACAAAATAAATATATGTAAATAGCCCTATAATCCTATAACTATATTCGAGCGGGAACATTCAGTAATTTTGGCCGCGAACGATGCATCAGTTCGCGCCAAGCCCGAACGTAAAGTCCCCACAATTCATACACACATATAATGAGTATACACAATTATTAACATAGGGAAAGGGGGCAGTGGGGGACAGGAACACATCAAATATATTCTCATTTCTTATCAAATTATACAATAAAACTATGCAAAACTAACTGAACAGAATACAATTACTCTTATTTCCAACATATTATCAACTTACCATTTTGTTGAGAAGCAAAAGACACGAAAATCGATAGAATTCACAAACAATAAAAACAAATACTCACACACACACACGACAACATTTCACTACTGTTTTGAATATACAATAATAAAACTTACTAACAAATAAAAATCCCTGCATAGTTTCGATGAGACTTGTTTAGACAATCCAATTAACAAGGCGAGTAAACAACGGCCTTGAGTTGCATTTTGTCCAGGAAAACGATATTCACATTTAGTGTATATATTATAAGAGTAGCTTGTACAAGTTGGTGTGCAAGCATCAATGCTTACAGTTGAAAAAAAAATTGACAATATAAACATAATATAGTGTTTTTTATACAATAACTAATCAATTTTTATTTTTATTCATAAATCTGGTAAGTGGCTTTTCTCTCAATTGTTATGAATTTAATTTTCTTTGAACTGTTTTGTTGAATATTTAATTATTTCTATATAATTTTGTATATATAATTGATGTGTTCCTGTCTCCCACTGCCCCCTTCCTCCCCCTTTCCTATATAAATAGGCTCTTTTCGCTAGCTATATCCAAATTAAATTAGGAATTTAGGTCGCCCATTGCAGCCAAATCATCAGTATTTTAAAAATAATCAGTGCATTGAATATAATTAACCCTCCAAATTTCAACTTTCTATCATTTATAGTTTGGTTGGAAAAAATTCGCAAAGTTTCGATGATTTTCACTGTTTTTTCACGCGGTTTGCTGTGGATGTCGTAATAATATTCCAATTCGCAAAAGTTTGAAAAAAAAATCAAGTTTAAAATATTTCGTGAAATGTGTCCAAATTTTTTTTTCTTTTCAAACCGGCTGAAACTAAGTTTCTAGAGTAATTAAATATTGGGGAACTCAAATCTGTTAACGGCGGCTCGATACGATGCACCGTTTTCGAGTTATATGGAAATTTGCATTTTCCCAACTTCAAAGCGCGCTAACAGCAATTTCTAACGGTCTTTCACCACTTTAATTAGCATTTTTGGAATCAGCGTACTCAAATTAATCTAAATATATGTCAAACTCAAAAATAAATATGCGATTTTTTTCCGAAAAAATGGCTAGGGGTACCCCTTACCGTTTTTGCGAAAATCGACGGTTTTCAATGTTTTTTCACGCGGTTTGCTGTGGAGGTCGTAATAATATTCCAATTAAGTTGAAAAAATTTGACAATATACACTAAATATAGGTTGTTTGACTGTCCAAATTTCAACTCTCTATCTTTTATGATTTGGTCGGAAAAAATTCGCAAAGTTTGAAAAAAAAAAAAATCAAGTTAATAAAATGCCGTGAAATGTGACCAAAATGTTTTTTCTTTTCAAACCGGCTGAAACTAAGTTTCTAGAGTAATTAAATATTGGGGAACTCAAATCTGTTAACGGCGGCTCGATTTGATGCACCGTTTTCGAGTTATATGGAAATTTGCATTTTCCCAACTTCAAAGCGCGCTAACAGCAATTTCTAACGGTCTTTCACCACTTTAATTAGCATTTTTGGAATCAGCGTACTCAAATTAATCTAAATAAATGTCAAACTCAAAAATATTTATGCAATTTTTTTTCCGAAAAAATGGCTAGGGGTACCCCTTACCGTTTTTGCGAAAATCGACGATTTTCACTTGTTTTTCACGCGGTTTGCTGTGGAGGTCGTAATAATATTCCAATTAAGTTGAAAAAATTTGACAATATACACTAAATATAAGTTGTTTGACTGTCCAAATTTCAACTCTCTATCTTTTATGGTTTGATCGGAAAAAAATCGCAAAGTTAAAAAAAAAAATCAAGTTAAAAAAATGCCGTGAAATGTGACCAAAATGTTTTTTCTTTTCAAACCGGCTGAAACTAAGTTTCTAGAGTAATTAAATATCGGGGAACTCAAATCTGTTAACGGCGGCTCGATACGATGCACCGAACACTATAGCTCTTTGTATATAGTGTTCGCTGTATACAATGCGGAGAACAAGATGACTCTTTAGTTGAATAATGACTGTTGAATTTAGGCGTATAACTTTCGGTTAAACCTCATTCATAGTTTAGTTATATTACCTAAGGTTTGAGTGGCGCTAAATTAGGAGCGGGCAATTTCACCCTGTCGGGTATCAAGGGGACCCGACTCGCCGCGCAATTAGACCGATTATAAATCATGTTGCTACACACACACACACACACACAGAGAATAGATCTTATGTAGGGCGTAAGTCCAGACTGCTCCTACATCTACCAGTCCAACCTAAAGGTACACAATGAATGAACCAGACACGTAAACGAGAAGAGAATTTGCGTGGAATTTGAAACATCCGTGTTACACCCAACAAAGACACCAGTGATCATCTGAATTTCAAAGCTCCTCTGATGGAGTCCCAAACTGAGACAGAGAGCTATGTGTGTTTCTTCGTCTTATCTTTGATTATAGATTGCGAATACAGTTTCTGAAGCAGAAAGACGTTAAATGGAAAACAGAAATTAGCGATTTTATTCTATTTAAATGGTGGGGGTAGCGTCCAAATATTTAGCGATAATTAATACGTTTTAACAGACAGTGTTTACATTTTGAAAGACGTGATTTTGCATTGTGTCAGGGAAACAGTAAATGAATATTAAAACCGGAACCACTAATTACACAGACGGTTTGTTAACTTTATTGCGATTTAATTTTGAGGATTTTCAAATGCGAAACGAACCACGTAGGGGAATGGAGGCTCAAATATGTTTCTGAGAGAATTTACACTTATAATATTAATAATTAATATACGTATTGTATTTGTAAATATACAACGTTTAAAGATTAATATTTATATAGGTTTGAATTTATATATTAAAAGTATAATTAGATATAAATGGTGATTGTGGTTGAATTGTGTGGTGGGAGATGAGCAACAATATTAAATCACGAGTGGAAGTGAGAATCGGTGGAAGATTTGATATAAAAATGTTGATTTGGAGACGCGGTTGCAATAACGAATACGCGAATAAACCAATTTAAGTTTGAAAGAAATTCAATTACTTTGCTGCGTCCTGTTTATAACTTAATTAATGTTGCTGCTGTACACGAAGCTTTAAGAAACTTACGCGCTGCGGCCCCTGACTACAACAATACCTACACAGGCCTGCACTCAACCACATTTTTATATAATCAGAATATTCCATTTTTACCAAAAATATAACTATTTAATACTTATAAATACTTTCTTATATTTAAATATTCATTATAAATAAACTAGGGTCACCCGTGGGCACCATGTGCCCATATGGTATACAGAACCAACCAATCATGTGTCGAAATATGTTCAAGATTCTATTTCTCTAATAATCAGAATTATAAATTTACTTACTTGCAGTTATAACTATAGAATCTTACCGCAACTCATATTTTCAAAAATCACTACTTTTTGGCCATTTTGAAAAGAAAATATTAACTATGAATTAAAATAAATGGACAGAAATTCACGTATGTGCACTTATTTCATATTAAATACTTAAAAATTGCATAATAACATGTGAAAATCCCCTTAAACATAAGTGTTACAATGCAAACGTTTCCGTAACTCGTACGTCACTAATGCACATTGAAGTACTGTTCTTGACGCTCACACGTGGTTGCACTTTTATTCATATTTGTTCTTTGCTCGGTTATTTTAACATAAATGCTTAAAATAGCGACACTCACAAACTTCAAACTAGAATAAATAAAACTGCATTTTATTAACTAACTAAATTATTTATATTACTCATTGACAAACAATATCACTATAATATAGCAGATGCCACTCTGTGTAAAGTACACAACACACTAAATACACTTCAAATCATTGAATTAATTGAAGATGTATCACAAAAACTTTTTTGATTATTTCATTCTGATTCGTTTGATTCGTTTTTGTCTATTTCAAAGCAGAATGAACTTCAGAAGAGTAGTGGTTTTATTTCAGTATAATCTATTTGATTATTTTTTATAACATTAGCAGTCGCCATGGCGCAGTAGTTAAGAAGCTTTCACCCTGGAGGTCGAGAGTTCGATTCCCGTATATGCCAATTTGTATTTTTACAAAGAACGCGTTCTACACACTTACACACATACATTTCTGGGTAATTATATTTATGATACTCATTATAAATAAATAATTTTTCTGATACATATATAATTTATTTGGTGAAGAATGGACCGAATTAGGGCATATTTTATTTAAACGGCATTTTCTCATAACTGACGTGACTTATCTGTTTTTTTTTCCGGGGGCATACCATGTATGCCGTGTATCGGAGAGTGTATACATTAATAATGTTATTGATAGAACGAGGCCTTGCTGTATTTCTTGTGTACATACGGGTGTTTGATTACGGCTAGTACGGCCCTAGTTATTATCACAACTCATTCAATCGAAACCATTCAAATATTCTAGTTAAAAACGACGCAGGGGGGGGGGGGGGGGTGCTGGGGGTGGCAGAAGTGGAAACCAAAGTACACACATATATTTGATTGGAAATTTAAATTTTTTCTACATCGGTCAAGCAAATAGACGACAAGTCACGTACTTCGTTAACCACACCCTGTCCTATATACATATATATATATATATATATATATATATATATATATATATATATAGGGTCCCCTATGAGGAGCAAATGGGGGAGGTACGCTAGGAATTATTGCAATCATAAATACAAGTAATAAAACATAGGGGACTTAAAGACGTCACGTACAGTGCCCGCGGTGTGTGTGTGTGTACTATCCGGGAATCCATGGCCTCACGTGTGCGCTAGTAATTTTGTTGCCAGGCAGTTGGCAACATGGACCACCGCATATCGCTAACCAATGGGGGTTATGTTTTTATAGGGGCTGCCCTCTGGTCTTGGCCATGGCATGTATGTTAGAATGATTTATTAAGTGAGATAATTCCTAAAGTCGAAATCATAAATCAAGAACCGTCGTTTTTGCAATTAACTGGAAATGTTACCCGTTTGAGGTAATTTTACCGCAGGCGGCAGGATAGTTTTAAAATTTTTACCTTACTGTGAATGCTAGGATTGTCGTACAACAAATTAACCCATGGGCACCTAGTGCCCATGTCTTATACTCCGCTTAATTAAATAATTACCTGACTATATTGCGAATATTATTTAAAACGACTAAAAACGTCGCAGGACAAAGACCAGGTAATTTTTGTCGTCGGGTCCACAACAGGAATGATTAAAATGTTAAGTTAACCTTAAGTTCAAATTATTGCGGCGTTAAATCACAAATTAAAATTTTTCAAAATTTCCACACACACACTCCAAGATTTCAATTAAAATATTTTGCGGTCTCCATGGCATTTCGTGGTTAGACGGAAAGGGGAACATTATTAATATCACCCTTTCATTTCGTTCCATAACTTTTTTTTTTATACCCGGTAACTTTCTTATACGTTATATTTATTATAAAAGAGCCAAGTGAAGGCCACTCCAAACTTTTATGGTTAAAATGCTTTGTAAATATTTTAATTCCAGTATTTGTCGATTTTTATTGACCGCAAGGTCATTTAAACAATTTTTTGAATTACATCGTGTTTAGGGCTTGTTAGGAGTAAGTAATAGCCTACGTTTTGATTAAAGAGTAGACAAAATATGGAAACTACAATATTTCAATTTCGTCCACTGACGGTCGATTATCGGGTAGACCATATTTTTTGCGTGAGTTAATTGAAATTGTAAATCCAGTGAGTATATTTTTGACAACGCATTTTCGCCCCAAATATATATATAAAACATTACCCCTCGTGCCCTACGAACATCCATTCTTAAAATATAATGATTCTATCCGCGGATTTCGCGATCTTTCCATCTATATTTCCCGTCGACCCCGAATTGGGGCCACGATATATTACTTGTTATTGATACCAATATTGTTTTTTTTTTCGCAACGTGGCGTTTAATCTTAATATTTAACTGAATTTTTTGATTTAGTGTTCCGTGATCAGAGCTGAATACACTGGTGCCTGTATCTATGCTTGATTCGACCTTTTCTGTTAATCCAGAGGTGGAAAAGGTTGTATTATAAACCGTTTACGAATAGGCAACTATTTATAAATGATCGTAAAATGTTATATTCTAATATTACTACCTAATTGATTACATGGCGAGTTAAAGGCATAGGTGCCTGTACGCTTGATTCAATTACATCGTTTTTTTTTTGATAAACTGTTTCGTTACGCGGATTCAGAGGTCAAGTCCCTAAAGCTAACAAAAGCTCTATTCATAATATGAAAACATCTGTCCTATTTGATCTGAATGAATTAACATGATAATCAAGAACGCCCCTAAAACGCATCCAGCTTTTAAAAGCTTCTAAAGTTTAAAAAACGCTTCGACCAGGCGAATAAGTCTTCGTCTTCGTCTTCCTCACTTTCGCTCACCGCACACATCTAAAATTAGCCATCTGGTCACCCCCCCTTTCCCCGTCCACCGGCTAAAACTTATCACAAACTGATTATCATCACACGAAAATATGATATCTTTTTTATACTGATAATCATGGTCTTAAAAACTATACAAAAACGATTTATTTAATTGTAATTCGCCATTTCAGGATCTGGATTTGTGAACAGAATAATTATCTAGTTGATTTAATAAATTGGCAGAAAATTAATAAGTCAGTATGCAAATGGGCTGTATAATAAGTTTAGAAAAATAATTGGCAAATAGCAGCGAATTGTGCGAAACAATTAATTGAAAGCGTCGCGACGGCGGGTGGTGGAACTTATCCAAATTTAATCACCACTTAGGATGTGAATAACTTGTTATTCTAGGTGTGACAATAGCATCCTTATATTAATTAATACATTGCGCATGAGCCACCGTTGGGACAGCTTGTAAAAACCGTCCACTCTCTTACTGCAAACATATCATTCGTTTAAAGATAACTCAAGAGTACTATTGAATACGTATTAGCCAAAATCAATCATTATTGGTTTTTATAATGCCGTTACATAAAATACATATTAGTTGTGTTTCGAGGTAAAAATTGTGACCCAAAAAAAAATTAAAACAACTAAGAACTCTTAGTAAACAAAACCATTATAAAACAATTTACTGTTTTTCCCTGTTGTTCTACTTTCCTAACAGCAAATTAGTTTCTTTCACCCACATTAGATTGATTGATTGATTGATTGCGGAAAAGGTGTATTGGCTAATAAGTTTGAAAGATTGCCTTAATGCTTTATACTTTCGTAAAAAAACATTGTAGATTTGTTCATAACTGCTTGGAGATACACCGCTTCGCACTCATTCCCTTCCACGTCACCTACCCTCGCAACTCCGGGCTCACCGGAGCGCACACAACCCGGAGTGTACGCTACGCTGCCCCGTATATGTCACAGCCACGAACCGGAGTCTCCGGACTTCTGATTCTCGCCCTTCATATCAAGCGTATACATTTTAAGTTGATATTTTTATCGATTACTACGCGAACTGTGTTCCTGCCCCTTATTGTGTAACACAAAAAGGGGATTAGCACATTTAGTTTCCTGGTTTCAAGGTCGTACTAGATTCAACCGCATTTTTAAATTGTCCAATTAGTAATTTATTAGATTGTATAAACAAGTAAAATATAATTAGTACTTTAATTACTTAGTTTGAAGTGATTATTGTAGATTATTGTGTACAACGTAAAGCCCTTAGGTACTTGGGCATAAATAATATATGTTGTTTTTGAAATATTCATAAGGTTTTTCTTGTGACAGCCGATTAGAAACATATGGTTAGTAAACCCTTTTTGGAATGTTCATATGTTTGAATATATTTAAATATTTATAAATGTACGCGTCTACATCCGGGATATGTTTTAAAAAATATTTTGTTTGGGGAATCCTTTCATATTTGCACTTAGATTTCAAATTCCATAAGTTAATTTATATTTCACGGAATATTTAAAAAGATATCAGTATATATGTTATTTTTATTTTCTGAAACGTTTTGATGGTCTTTGAATCCATTTTGACTATTTTCTCATTGTGTCTGTCTGGCTCCCTGCGTACATAGAGCTTCTAGACGACATCTAGAACAATCTACATCATTTCGTAAATGTGTAAGACCGAGTGGGAAGTTTATGTTATTTTTACTTTCTGAAACGTTTTGATGGTCTTTGAATCCATTTTGACTATTTTCTTATTGTGTCTGTCTGGCTCCCTGCGTACATAGAGCTTCTAGAAGACATCTAGAACAATCTACACCATTTCGTAACTGTGTAAGACCGAGTGGGAAGTTTTTGCAGTCGTGTGCAGCAATTTTCATTTCGAAAAACGATTTTGTCGATTAATTAAAATGTCACAGTGTAATAATTGGAATTCCTATTTGGTCTATCGGGCCAGAGCACAACTACACTCATGTTCGAACCAGTTCGTTGTTGTTGTTGTTCTCTGCGTCCTCCTTTCTCACTGTAGTTTCTGTTTCATTCTCGCATATGAATATATGTATGTAGATAGTTGCGTTCATTGCACAAACGGCCGTAATATATATATGTCTGCCTATTTCATATCGACTATTATAAAGTTATTGGCGACCGGTGAAATATTGGGGCCATAAATGATTCTCTATCCTTTTAAATTTGGGATATGTTGTGTCTTTAGTGTAAATGAATAAATATAAAATGGGGGAAGCACTCAGGGAAAGTTAAAGAAGAGTTTGTCCCATTTCGACACATTAGTCCTCGCGGGGAATCCGATTGTAATGTTATAGAGAGAGCGTTCGTCCCCTTTGCGTCCCCGCGCCGCCCCCCCCTGCCCAACAAATAGAGTTAAATCGTCGGAGCATAGGATAGGCCATTGGCAGACGGAACCGACTGGTATTTGATGCGGTAAATCTCCGCGTCTCGCAGCGCCCTGAAATTGCAAAATAGCTTGACATTTTCCGCTTTCGGCGCCGTGCTGACATTTCGCCGCCGACCACCCCCACCCCCCCTACCGCTACCTAGTGCCCCCAGGGAATTACCAAGCCGATGGATTCTTTCCATCGCATAGAGCACAGCTGCCGCGTTTGACATTTAAATTATTGGTGTGGTGATGTCACGATATCCCCCGTTAAATTTGTTGATTCAAGATAAGACAGTGGAGTGAAGGCCACTCCAGGTAATGCATCATGTTAAAATGCATGTATGTTAGACATAGTTTTGCGTTAAGTGTCGCGAGATTCGTACCGTTGTGATTTATTTATTGGGCCATATATTACGGAGTCTTGGAAACGGGCATTCCACGCGACGCTGCTGCTACTCGGGCTCCGGGCTCCGGGCGACGACAACAACAACGAGAAATACTTGAATATATCCTCCCACTTACACAATATCACAAGCCTCATATATTCCGTAAATAATACGTTCAACTTCTGGTTTACAAGATTCACAATAAATTCAATATAGTTTTCCTGCCAAGGATATTAAGACATCAAGTGTGAACAGTCTAAAGGTAAATCCAGTGGCAGGAAACGCACTCGTACCGAATATCGACTTCGTCTTTGACGATGTTATCAAGGCAAGCTGGGTTCGGGCTAAAAACAAGGTACGAACACATCTGGAAACCGTTACTAGCTGCCCCCCCCCCTCACACCACTTTAGCCAGCTTTAGCAGCTCTGGAAAGCTGTGAGTGGACAACAGGATTTTACCGAGTAGAAGAAACATTTAATTCTCCGACTTCCATAAAGATAAAAAAAGATTTAAGTATACTTTAGTATTAGATATAAAAACATGGAGCGTTCTTATCGCCATTTTTAATATACTGTTTTGAAGTTCCTTCCCTACACTTTATAGAACTTTACCGAACCTAGAATCATTTAATACTGACACTAAAGTCATATTGATGAGACAAGTCCTCATCAATGTGTGCAGTTCTCTATCCAGAACGCTTAGCCACTGGTTATTTATTATGATTGTCAAAATTATATTGGTTAAATATTTTGATAAGCAATCTGGTTCGTCTAGAAGGAATAAATCTGGATGTAGGTAGTGGTTCCTGTTCACCGCAGTGCCGCGTCTCTTCGTCCTCCTCATCGTCTTCGTCTTCCTCGTTACATTTGCCAGACAAAGCACAATGGCTGTGGGGATAGTGTGGGCGGAACAGAGATAACACTAACGATATATTTGTTACCTGGACAATGTCGGAAGAGTTACAACATGGATGCTCTATAGAGATGCACTGCTTTTGTGCTTTGTAAGACACGGTCCCATCTACGTGTAAGGTCGTAAACGCTGACTTGTCGCATATTGTGCGATAAGTCGTTTTTCCTTGCCATGCGCTGCTGTGCACACGACCCATAGTATTCTAACATACGTCAAAATGAAATTAGACGGAACGAATCTTTTATCTAGCGCTTGCCATATATTTTACATTGGTTACAAATCTGTCAATAACATAACAATTAATTACATTTCTCACATCAAACAAATACATATTGAATTGACAGCTGTAATAAACTTGACATCAATATCTATAAATAAATATAATGCAAGTCCATTTTTATCAATTTTATTTTATATTTATTTAAATGCCAATCTTGTCAGATTCATATCTTTCAAAAGAAAAAATAAAAAACATTTAAACATCAAGTGGAATTGTATATAGTTTTACGGGAAACAGCAGCAAACGTTTGATTGAATCAAAATTATAATATTTATATTTAATTTGATGATTTTAGCAAATAATACGATGCATTTATTTATACATTATCTGTTTTTGACAAATTTTACGTCATAATTCAAATATACGCGTATATATTTAATTGTTTGAATGTATATTTATTTAATATTTTTTATTTTAAAATTCATTAAAAAGGAAATTAAATATCTGCCGCTATGTAATTTGAAAATTAATATCACTTTAAATTAAATACATGTATTTATATTTTAAAACAGTCTGTTCCACCATACACACACATTCCAAAGCTTACCTAGTCGGTGAAGCTTTTTTTTTAAACTGCAATATAATTTTATTTGTGCCCCAAATATATCATTAATTTTTGGCCTAAACTATAATAATTGACTCGTTATTTTTATTAAAAAATACTAATTGATGCGTAATTGTGTGAAGAATGCCTGGTAGACATATATTTATATATAATTTTTTGAATGCACAGTTTTGGAGATAATAAATAAATAATCTAAAAATTATTATTATATATCCAAAACTGTGTATTAAAAGAACCCAGGCATGTCTTAATGAAATTATGCATCGATGATACACACACACACATTAAAAAGCTTACTAAAGCTATATTTTGGTCGCGGTGAAGCTTATTGGGGGTTTTAACTGCAATATATTTTTATTTGTGTCCCAAATATAAAATTAATATTTGGCCTAAACTATAATAATTGAGCCGAGTTATTTTTATTAAAAAATACCAACCGATGCGTAATTGTATGAAGAATGCCTGGTAAAAAAGAAATATTGTTTGAATGCACAGTTTCAGAGATAATAAATAAATAATCTAAAAATTATTATTATATTTTCGAATTATAATAACTCGTGTTAATTATTATAATTGACACTAGTTATTTTTATTAAAAAATACCAACCGATGCGTAATTGTATGACGAATGCCTGGTACAAAAAATTTTTTTTTTGAATGCACAGTTTCAGAGATAATAAATAAATAATCTAAAAATTATTATTATATTTCCGTATTATAATAACTCGTGTTAATTATTATAATTGACACGAGTTATTTTTATTAAAAAATACCAACCGATGCGTAATTGTATGAAGAATGTCTGGTATAAAAAAATATTTTTTTGAATGCACAGTTTCAGAGATAAAAAATAAATAATCTAAACATTTTTATTATCTATTCGCAACAGGCATTTTTTAATGCAATTACGCATTGATGATACGTATTCTTTTATAAAAATAAGTTGGACTAATGTTGTTTAGGTCCATTTGCAAAATTATTGGGAATATAGTGTACGTATATTTGTAAATATAAATTGTATAAACAAATGTGTTAATTTAAAATAATCACATTGCTATTTTGAGTTATAAATAATTGCGAATGGATACGATATATCATTAGTATGAAAACACAATCTGCGACACTTGTATTCATATATATATATAGATTTTTAATATTATATTTTCACTGCACAATAATAATGATTACAAGCGCTTACAATTGCTGCGCCAATTTAATAACAATTTCTCAATTAAAATGTAGTGGCAGACATATTTATTACATGGGCAACACATGCAATGCATTTGCATATTCATATATATATTAAAATCGAACATTACATATTTATTCACATCTGCGCACAAAACCAAAGAGCTTAATATACACTGGTTACTATTTATTGTTAAGGATACGCCAAATAAGCTACCCTAATGCATCTATTAATATACAAAACTGATATACAAAGTCTTAAAAACGATTAATTTGAAATAATACAGCTTGAAACGTATAAAGAAAACTTGAACTGTCAAATGACAGTTCAGAGCACAAAACATGGTTCTACACCTGTTTGCCAATTTGTTTCTCTCTCACACAGTACTAGATAGTATATCTGTAGTATCCTAGAGTAGTAAATCGTTGTGTAAAAAAACATATTTGATACGATGTGATGTGTTTATTAACACCGAAACATAAAATACTGGGCGAATGAGAAATACTATCAGCGGTGCGACACAGCAGCCCCGGCGACTAGAATGTATATGAAAAACGACTAGATTAGTGTGACACACCCGGTAGATTACACCGGCCAGTACTGCGCACCCAGTAAATATATATATAATAAAATCCGGTTTACGGAATTGTCGTAAATAATTTTATAAATATGATGACAACATTTACCTACCAAATTGCATCCCTACACAAAATGGGTGATAACTACCATTGAATGTACAGTATGAGGCACATTTGTGCCCGAACAGACACACAATATCACGCCCCAATAATTAAAAATCATGTTTATTCCATTTATCATCATTCAAGTATTCGTGGTTCATCTCCCATTCATTCATGTATTCGTTATTCAAACGTCTAATATTCTTACTGTCCCTGTTCATCTCTCTTTCTTTTATTTAGTATTTTGACACGTCTATGCATGCAAATTGTTGAATAAATTAAATCATATTGAATAAAAACGTTACGAAATCTCTTTTTTCTTTCCTTTGAAATAAGTGTGAAAATAAGAGAGTTCACTGAGTGCAATATCTGTGCTTTAGAGCGTTCATTGGGTAGCCAAAACTCGACGATCGCGATAATACCTCATGACAATAAATAACTGAAGAGTTAAGCGGATCCTGAAACTGAAAAAATAACGTCCGACCACCGCACCATTTTAAATATTCATCAGGTTGACTTGTACAGCAAAAATATACGTGGGGTGGCAGGGAGAATGTTACCGTACACATTTGACGGTGACTTAAGTCTGAATAATTGCAGAAAGATATTAAAAAAAAATATAAAATTATTTCCAGCCATTTTTCATCGGGTAATAATACCCGAAACACGGCTGATGTCTTAAGCCGTATTTGTGGCCGGAATATATTTACTAACTGGTAAATAAGATAAAAAGAAAACGGGAATATATCTTTTTTTAAATTGCAATTATTTAATTTTTTTTCCGATCGCAATGAAAATTTAGTGTAGTTAAGAATTCATGAAAATGTTTCATGAGTGGTACTGTAGAAGGGTGATAATTTGTACACACTTTTAAAATTTCCAAGTGTGTACTTTTTTGGGAAAAAGTCATCAGTGGAAACTATTAATGTAGTTTTGAAATTGATGGAAAAAGTTTGTCCGGTGTGCGATGCACCTTAGTTCCATAGCCACCGCTTTTATCATGTCATAAAACAACTCACAGGTTACGCGAAAACTTTTAAATTTCTTCTTTATTAATTTTTACCTCAACCATCAATTAAGGGAATAGTTTTCAAGTAGCATAAACTTCGCTCCCGTTTTACGTCGATTTAAAAATATATTTTTTTGAAATTTAACGGTAACTATGGCAATGGGTAATAATAACAATTGCAGCCACAACAGGAACTTAGTTCCGGCCCCTGTGCCAGTATACAAACTAGCAACTAGCTGTGGATAGTTTGTGGTCGGCCGCTGTCAACAGTGACAAGCTCGACGCGCCAACTTCCTGAACTACAGCAACGTTGTTCCATTACAGGAACAACGAAGATCGCTTACCGGAAATATTAACAAACCTAATGACGGATACCTCATCACACATTGCTTAATAGCGGTAGAGTATTGGTTAAGCAACATTCAGAAACATTCAAGAACACATGTGTACTGAGTTTGCAATTCTTTCAGTTCAAGATATATATTTTATTTGCGTAGAATACAGGGGTAAATCCTACTATAACCTAAAGTCCTTCTTCCCCCATTCTCCCCCTCACACACACACCGGAAGATTAGTTGTGTTCCGGCCACTAATACATCTGCAAGTTTATATTATTTGGGTCCGTTTTAGTAGTACTTCGCTCGCGAAATTTCATTCAAGGCCAATGTGATTGTGATTGAAATGAGAGAGATAGTACAGCCATCTATCTAAATCCGTTGGCATATAAAACACTCTTGATCCGGCTACCCACTCGTCCTCACAATTCTCTGCTGCTGTATTCACTTGTATATGATACGGTGTCTGGTCGATGAGTACAGCTTATCAATTGTTGGAGGACCAGAAGGCTCATTTTTCTTGATTACTTACTTAAAAACACTAAGGGAGATGGATGTATATGATATGGGCACGTGGTGACCATGGATTTACCTAGTTAAAAAATACTATAAAAGGAACCGCATACTTTTTTGAGAAATGCATTTCTAGTTCCAGTATTATTGAAGGAATACGAAGTTCCAGAAGTCCATATTTGTGCAAGCTCCCCTTATAAGGTTTGCTCGTTTGTCTTGTGCAATTATTTGTCTTTGTTCCACTTATAATAAAGAAGAAGACTTACTTATTACTACGTAAAAGAATGTAAGAAGGATAGATTATGGAGAAATACATTTATAGTTGCGTTATCTTTGAAGGAATTGGTAGTTCCAGAAGTCTATATTACTGCATTCTCTCCTTATAAGGTTTGCTCGTTTAGTCCACTATTTGTCTCTCTTCCACTAATTATTTAATTCATAATTTGTCTCTCTTCCTCTTATAATAAAAAGGATAGATTATGGAGAAATGCAGGAGAAACGGATAAACCTGGGTTCTTGATCGAAGAATTTGTCTCTGTACATTGAACAGTATTTTAAACGTGTGTGTTGCTAGTTTAGAGTAATTCCACATTTCACCCGTTTCGCTGGCGCCGGAAGTCACATCCGGTACCGTATCTAGGAATATGTGAAGTCTGTGGTTTAATAGCGCAATGTGATTAATATTAGTTATCTGATATTTTAATGACATCGCGGTGTGTGTGCTCGTACAGTGAAATAGTGCGCTCCTGGTTCGTTTTACCTGCTCTGACTACTCCAACGGCTTTAATTGAAACGCGGTGGTTTACTCGTAATTAAACACGATGGATATTTCACGTTTAATTGTAAATTCTAAATAAATTGTTCATAGTTTAAAGTTATTCACAATTCTAAACGGCAAAACAGCTGGAATGACCATTCGACTTTCTTAAACAATCAGTATCTAAACTTAAACTTTTTTTTCCTTAGGTTAGAACAAAGGTATCAATTTGAAATTTAAACCACTTTATAACTCATTTATTGTCTACATTAAAACATTTTTTTTGTACAAAAATATATCGTACTTTCGTAGATAACGCGGAAAGTATGATTAGGTCACCACTAACCGGGCGTACTCGTATCTACTGAACGGGTCATCTAAAACTAATTTTAATCCTAGATTCTAAAAGCGTATAAAATTCTCTACAACTTATACCAATATTTGGTCTAAATAGTTAATATTTGACAAAATGGCGACCCTTTAAAAAAAAAGTTGTTTTTTTTCCACTAAATATAGTTATTTTTAAAAATTTGTAGTTTAACAAATACGTATTTACTTTTATTTAAAAGAAAGCACAAGTTAATCGATCAATTAGTTCCTGAGAAATATTACGCCCAGTTTGAAAAAGGTAGTTTTGAGAAAAACGTGTTTAAAAATGTACCGTTTTCACGCTAGTTTCTTAGATACAAATCTGCTAGTGTTGGAGTGTCTATAATAGAGTTCCTTCTTCGCGGTGGTAAAGGGACATTAGTTCTGTTTGCAGCAAGCTCAAGTCTGTCGTTGTCCGGGCGCTGATAATAATTCTCCCGGAGCGCAAACACATCATTTCACATTTTGTGATGATAAGAAATTATAAATATTGCTTTGTCGTCGGGTTCCTTGCACCCATAGAGCTTGTACGGACACTGGAGGGTATACGGATAATGGCTTTCTTGATGCAACCGAATATAAATTGTTTAAATAATTCTTCACAGATATAAAACAATCTGGAGTGTTCACACTCCTCTTATACTTTGTTATCACTATATGGTCCGTAGCTCAAGTAATATCTAGGGTAACGAAGCACGACATAATTTTAATTTCCTGATTATAAGTGAAATTTGACAAGTTTATATATATATATATATATTTGCAATTGGAAGTCAGTTAAGATAGATATCTTGAAGACAGAGTTCTCCGCTTTTTGCGATAAAATATATAACGTCGTTTTTCGACGTCAATATTGGTTTCATGACAGGTTTTAGAAAATGCCAGGACAGCCACCGAAATAATTGATAATTCAATCATTTATTTCTTGCATTATAAAAAGTAAACAACTACTACAAAATTGTTAAAATATGCATTACATTAAATCATTAAATTATATTTAATTTCATGCAATTAATCAATTATTTAAATACAATTTCTATTGGACCAATAACTATAGTTATAATTATAAACAAATAACACTACTATTATTAAAACCATAAGCGTTTAAGCGCGCAAAGGTGTTAAATCCATTAATACAAAAACAAAATAACAAAATGTATGTTAACTTCTAGAAAAATAAAAAAGGGTTAACAGACAGTTACTCAACCCACCATTAACCCTTTAGGAAGTAGGATTTAGCATAAAAAAAAAAGTTTCTTGTGTTTAAATGATAAAAAACTGCATTATAGAAACGTAGGAGGCAGAGAAAAAGCTTTTTTATTATAACTTAACAGAACACAAGAGAACAAAAAATATTTTAATAATCAAAATAAACCTATTATACTCGAATCGCTAGGTTTCTGTGTCGCGTGAAATATACTTGCTCGATACGGAAATCTGTTTCAAGGCAAACCAGAGATACTAAAACACATGAACTTCCATTGTGATCATTAATTTCTACTATTATTATTAATTAAAATGCCCCTTCCCTTCCCCTTCAATTAGCAACGTTAGCAATAAAATAAAATAAAGAAATTATTTTATTAATGTGGTATTACGTTGTTTGTTGTCGTTTATAATAAACAAAACTGAGACAAAGTAGACTGATTTGAATAATAATAAAGCGTATTCAAAGATTGAAACAGTGCTCCCACACCTACTAATAAAATGACCCCATACCTACTTTTACTGTCTACACATTCAAGCACCAGGATAGTATGGTGCCCCTACACCTACTAATAAAATGCCCACATTACTACTTACAATGCATTATTTAAACTTTCGAGAATTGTTCTTCTTTTCAGGGATTAATTATTGGCATTTTGTTGGTTAATTAATAATTGTTGTATGTAATAATAAAACGTCCAGTATTTGTGTAATATTAATGGAGGGGGGGGCAGTGTATAAATGGAAAAAAAGAAGTATTTTGAATTAAATAAATAAAGCAGGTTTTGGCGTGGTTGTTTCCACCCTATTAGGCACGAATCTCTTCTTCCTAATTTGCGACTCCGTACAATTTTAATTTCCAGTCCAAGAACGCACGGAATGGCTACAATAAATTTACATAAAAACGGACAACGAACGCGTACAAAACTTGTGATTTATTTGAAATTTGATCATTACAATTACATTATTACATATTTAATAATTTTGCAACAATAAAATATAAAATTCAGTTTAGTACGTGGACAATTGACTAAAACATCGCCAGATAAAAATTGTTCAGTGATTTAAACATGAAACATTTCAGGCGGCGTAACGGCCCCTCCGCAATTTTGTCTCAGTGGCTTTTTTAATTAAAAAAGTTATATTAATATATGTTCATTTTTAATTTAAATTGTCTCGGTAAAGTTTCGATATTACTATGTCTCAAATATTTAATAATAACTTTACAAAGATTTAAATTAATTTTTTGTTTCAACAATTAATCGATACATTTAACCGTTTTTATTAAATTAATCATATAAAATGGACCCGCAAGAAATAAATACGCGAACCGCTACTATATTATTTACACAACTCGATATGCAACAAACTGTCGGCACAATATATTTATATTGGCATACAATTATGTTTTAGAACGTAGCTATTGCTTTTAAAATATAAAACTGTATTAGTAAGAAGTAAGGGTGCTTATCTAGACGAGAACTGTATTAGTAGTAAGTATAGGCATTCATTGAGACAGGTTGCAGTAGTAGTAAGTATAGGTGTTTATCTAGACTGTCCTTGAAAGTAGTTATAAATATATATAGTGCTGCTGGCGACGGAATAAACTTGAAAATGTAAATGAGTTGTTCAGGGCATATGCTCATTTGAATGCGCCCTTTGCAAAATGCCCCTTAATGATGCCTGGCAAACAGCTGAACTGCAGTTGTTTGACAATAATCAATACGTCTTCAGTCGTGTGCTTCACATTTACAATGCGAAGAAATCGAAAGAGCGTTAAGTATGTCTGTAATCGCCTTTCAACTGAAAATCAGACAACGACAAGTCGCGGAAGTCGCGTCGCGTTCACCGGATAACGGCACAAAAATGCAAATACCGGAATCCTCTTCGCGCCAACTTCGTTCTACTTTTGTTTTGGATTCGTTGCCGTAAATATATTTTAAATCACGTTTGAAATAAGTTTCGCACGAAAAGCCTGAACTTCCAGATGTGGACCCTTGTACTTCTGGCGAACCAGGGGGAACTTACGCACTCCTTCTTTCCTTCTTTACTCTCTCTCTCTCTCTCACTCACTATACTTAGTTGCATTGTTAAATAATACTTTTTTATATTCATTAAACGGTTATTATTGGACGAAAAATCTATGGCATTGTGGGAACTTGAAGCAACAATGGCAACGCTGTATGAGATGTGTCACGGTACGTAATTTCGCATTGTGCCCGCGTGAATTACCAGTAATGCCAACATACAATTGTGGCAAACCGAGAGAGAGGGAGCCTAGTCAGCGTGATGCTGGTGACATCCAGCATTTCAATACTTTGTACGACAAAGTGCCGTCTGAACAGATTTGATGATCAAAGATTGTGGTTAGCAACACTGCCATTGTAGCATATCTTGATTTATCAGCGATATATTCAAGAATTGAAAGTGTGACCTTTGCAAAAAGGCAATCCGGCAATTTAAATTAGAATTCAAGTGGTACGCTGTTGCGATAAACAATAAAATGTTTTATGTGACGTGGAAAAGTCAGTTGGGTCATCTGGTGACGTGTTGGGGTCGTGTGAAACCGTACTATTTTCCACCCGTTTTTTTTTTTTGCTGTATAAAGGGGGGGGGGGGTGCACACACAGTACACCAGTAGTAATAAAAACGGACTTAGGTACCACAATAAAAAGGACATGAACCTAAATAAGAATTATTACATGTTATGTTGCAAGCAAAGCACATACTACATGTAACACACTGGTGGAAACATGTCGCTTATTTTCCACTCGCTGTTTTTGCTTCGACTCCTTTATTTGCTTGCACACATAGATCTCGCAATAAATGGAAGATACATCACACTCCCCAAAAACTTATTTCACATTAAATACTTAAAAATTGAATAATAACATGTGACAATCCCCTTAAACTTAAGATTAAACTTCAAACAGTGTTTCCGTAACTCGTACGTTGAAATACTGTTCTTGACGTCACGTGTGGTTGCAGTTTTATTTATATTTGTTCTTTGGTCGATCATTTAACATAAATGCTTAAAACAGCGACACTCACAAACTTCAAATTAGTATAAATAAAACTTAAATTTATTAACTAACAATTATTTATAGTTCTCATTGACTTACAATATCAATATAATATAGCAGATGCCACTCTGTGTAATGTACACACTAAATACACTTCAAATCATCAAATTAATTGAAGATTTATCACAAAAACTTATTTGATTATTTCATTCTGATTCGTTTGATTCGTTTTTGTCTATTTCAAAGCAGATTGAACTACAGAAGAGTTATTTTATTTCAGTATAGACTATTTGATTATTTTTTATAACTTTATTAGCAGTCGCCATGGCGCAGTGGTTAAGTGGCTTTCACCCTGGAGGTCGAGAGTTTGCATTTTTCCAAAAAAGCGTTCTCCAGTCCAGAGTGAACCATCGCAATGGCCGTAGTGATAATTGCCCATTTTTATTATTAGCCAATTAGTTCCTTTATATTAGATTGTTATAGTAAGTATCGATAAATCATATTTGGATATTAATACAACTTGAAATAGCTTTATTTGACAATAGGGCCTTTCTCTGGACAATTTATGAAGGTCAGTAAAATAGTTATTAGGCTCCTATATATATATATATATATATATATATATATATATATTTCGCGTAATAAAAGGAACGCGCACATTAATATCTTTATGTAAGCGCTAATTCGGTATATATGTCGAAATCATATCGAATTTGGCAATCGGCCACCAAAGCGCCGAAAATGATCTTTATTTTTGTGTTACATAAATCGGGAACAGCTTGTGTCTCTTCGACATAAAATTAAATAATTCCAATAAAAGTAGCAAATGTTTCGCGGTTCATTCTTCTTGCTTCGTCAACCAGAACCAGTATCGTATATCATCCATGCCATTTGAAGCTGTCGAATTATACTTTTTCCCTATGCTGCTGTCTCACTCTTTTTGTATTATTATTATAAAAGACTTTTCAGAGCCAATCGAACTCTTTGTACTTTTATACAATCGCTTTAGCAAATAGACTAAAGGAATTAGTTCGGAAATCAAAAGATGTTGGTTTGAAAATATTACTAACAGATCAAATTAAATTAATAATATAAAATGGACCTAATGAAATTTCAGTAAAATAAATACGCAAACCGCTACGTTATTATTTACAGAACTCGATATGCAACAAACTGTCGGCATTTCGATATTCACACAATATATTTTTAGAACGTAGCTACTGCTTTTACAATATAAAACTGTATTAGTAGTAAGTAAGTGTGTTTATACGAGAACTGTATTAGGAGTAAGTATTTGAGACAAGTTGCATTAGTAGTAAGTATAGGTGTTTATCTAGACTGTCCTTGAAACTAGTAATTACAGAATTTTTTAGCAAATAGACTACCCAAATCTTAATGTTGGTTTGAAACTAAATATTACTAACAGATGTAAATGATAAGTTTATTAAATTACCTGAATGTTATATATTCAAACACGTCACATTCCATTTAGGTTTTTTTCGCGCCGTGGTAGCCGGCGACCATATTTCTTAATTTCCTTAAAACGTATCACGTATACAAGTTGATTTATTCCATTATTTTCATTTGTGTGACAACATAAAAAACGCTGCCTCGAGCAGAACTCGCTTCGGCGTTGAAATTAAATAATTTTATGAGCCCCGACAACTTTACCACTGACACAAAACACCCCTGGATACATTGTTACCAGTAAAACCTGGAACTGACAATTCTTTCGGGGCGCAAACACTTTAAAATGTACCCTAAATCTGATCTCAATATAATCTAAATCCCTTAAGTTAAAGGGGGGATGTGGGTGCCTTTGGAACAAAGTCCAAAAATTGGTAATACTCCCCGATTGGATTAGGGGAACCTGCCACCACATTTATAGGAAAAAACGCGTCATTATTATCGATATTATAGATACCAATAGATATTTTATTTGGCGATAAATTGTGAACGCTATGGCCAATAACTGTGACCGCAGCCATTTCTGGAATCCGCTTGCCGATGCTGAAATATTACGGTGGTAGCAGTCCTTTCTGTCAGGGTGTTTCATAAAAACGGCCAGCCGTAATTGAATAGCGAAAGGAGCACATCTGAATATGTGGGAAGCTCCTTTTATTCCGTTTCAAAACGTATTAAACTGCTTTTCCAAATTTTTACAACAATTGTACAAACTCCTTTACAAGTAAATTCTATTTTGGCTCATTTCAACTTTAGTTTGAGGAAAGTAAATAAAACTGACTGCAAAATGATTTAATACCACAAAGCGTATCTAAAATAATTAATTAAACTCTGCCAATATTTTTAATATGTAGCTTTAAGTATTAAAATATAAATTTGTGGTGCTTGTAATAAATATTGGTTGTGGTGTATTTTAATACTGTTATATAGTCAGGTTTTTATTAATTTTTAAGCAGGACGTAACGATAAATCTTAAAGGTAACATCAAAGGCATCTTCATCGCCCAACGCGCATGCAGGTGCTCTTTAGGTATGAACATAAAAGCACTTTTCAAACAAAATCGCTCGTCTATTTAAGAGGATTTCCCTACAGAACGTTCAGAAATAAATCCTAGAATTTCATATTCGACAAGACGACAAAGAAAAACGCACAATTTCAACAATATAGCCCGACACAATTGAAGTCCTTTTGTCACGAATGCCTAATGTGAACACATTAACGCACTAACACACAACAATATACTCTACAAACATCAATCTCTAGATAATGGCTATTCTAACTCGCATACAGTTCTCTCCACCCATTGTTTATTTCACATTGGGCATTTCACTATATATATATAGATATATATAAACAATAGCCAACTTTGCATTTAAATACCATTTAGAAACGTAACCTGTCACTACCAGCGTGTGTATCGTAACATCATCGTTTTGTCCGTGCTGCCCCCTCTTCCGAGTAATTATTAATGAACCCCAACTTTACCATTTTTCTCTCGATTTATAACAATAATCTAAACTGTGCACTTTGAATCATTCCTCCAGTCTATCACAAAATGCTATAAACGTAATCCTGGAATGAAAATCACTTCAAGGTATACATTTATTAATGTTTGCGTGTGATTTATTAAATCAATTTGAATGTTATCATTCAAGAGCAATGTTCAGAAGATGGAAAATGTCACGATAATTACGTCAATGTTGTTGGTAAACGACATTGGGGTTGGCGTATGGGAGTGTTGGGTATGGACGACAAAGTGACTGCAGTCAGATGAGACTTTTAAGTTGTTTTTATAATGTTACAAGATGAAACAAATAAAGACAAAAAGAATGCGACATTGAACCAAGAATAAATGGACCAATTAGATAGTTTGGTTGAAGCTTATACATTTTTATAGTTACCAAATGTTAGGGAGATACTACCTAGATAGTAGAGCACTCCAAATATTTTATTTTACATGTATTCTACACGCTCATTGTTTTACTTTTTGTTTGCGTTTTGCTTTTCATCGTTCGTATTCGTCAACTCGCTACGTCGCAGGTACAAATAAAAGAAAGCTTTCCATTAACGAACGTGCTAACATACACACACAGAAACGCCTGAATGCACTGATGTAAACGTAGAATGTTAGCGCATGCATACCAGGACGTTAAATAAAGCCCGTCCAAATGGTCGCCTCCATATTGAACGCTTTCAGCCATGGATATCACGAAATTATACTATACCCATACATTTAAAGGTTTACCTATAACAATTATTACAAATAGTCTTGCACCAAGTTAATATCGTAATTCCTAATTTGAAATGAAAAGAAAAAGGCGTTTTTCTTTTCAGCCTGCACATAGATTTGTGTTTAAATCTGTGTTATTAGAATGAAAATAACTAGATATGGTAATGAAATTGCGATGGTGTCGCATGATTGACTGTAGAGTGGGGGAGCGAAAGGGTTAAGATGGGGGCATCAGGCAAACGCCAGAAGGAAGCAGGGGATGTGCCAGCTAGCCGTGAAGAAGATAAATGAAACTGAAGCCCTTGCCTTCTCAGAAAAAGATGGAATAGATATTTCAATACGTGGATATTCACATTACCCTTATTAGAATTTACAATGCATTCATATACGAGTCTTTAAAATTCGGTTTATGTAGTCTTGAATATGACTAGGGCAGTATTTAGGAGAGTTCTAAATTTTAAAGCCCTATAACTCTGGCCCTGTACCGACGATTGGATTTAAAATGCAACGGGAACTTCACAAGTGTATAAATTATATGTAAATCAAATTTTATTAAAATCGGCCTGGTACCTTCATAGAAGTTCCGGTCACAAACTCAGGTCTTACGACCTCAGGTTTATTCTTATTCTCAACCCTCTGGGGTAATTATATTTTCGATATTAACTGTATTACTTAACGATTAATATTCTAGATTCAGTTTGTTATATTTGAAACGAATCCAGTTATGGTAACGTCGTTGAAAAGGCTGCAGGGCCAAGAAAGATAAGATGAGTCGTGTGAAACCATAAAAACGCAACCCCGCACACACACACACACACACACACAACCAAAGCGTAGCTATCCTTTTTTATACCCCCATAAAATGTTCGTTATTCGTAATCAGGTCTTTATTAAACCCTAGATCAGATAAGTCGATATATATATTTAAATAATACATTCTAAATTCGTAGTTTTGTCAATCTTGAATCTTTCTTGATGACCGTATCGCAATTAGGTGTTTATATAATCCGTCAATCGTTCAAATTAATAATAACCGATTGTCATGCGGTAGCACCGGTCACAGGGGGCGCGGTAGCAGCGGTCACACGGGATGATTAGCTATCCGGGGACAGGGCCGTCAGACAAGGCCCCGAAGCAAAGTCTTAATTAAATCTCCAGAGATAGGATGATGGCACTCCAGCAGTCGAACACCTCTCCAACTCCTCTGGCCAGACATTCCACCACCTCCCCTCCTCCCCTCAACCCTGTTCGATAGTATCCTTCGCACGGATATCTGGTTGGAGAGGAGAGTTGGCCTAATTGATTGGTTAGAACTTCTTCACTGTTGGGTGTCTTGAACTCCCCCCCGATCGCCCTTGGCAGGGGGGAAGTTTCGCTGGACACCGTCGGCGATTGAATGTGACAGGAAGTAAGATTAAAATCGGTCCTGCCACTTTTCTGCACTTGTTTCCCCTTTTATAGTGGTCGCACTTCTGGAGATATGGTTTGGATCAAGGCACAAATGAATCATATACATATTGGACTGTATATAATAAGGGAACTCAAATCTGTCAACGGCGGCTCGATACGATGCACCGTTTTCGAGTTATATGGAAATTTGCATTTTCCCAACTTCAAACCGCGCTAACAGCAATTTCTAACGGTCTTTCACCACTTTAATTAGCATTTTTGGAATCAGCGTAGTCAAATTAATCTAAATATATGTCAAACTGAAAAATAATTATGCGATTCTTTTTTCCGAAAAAATGGCAAGGGGTACCCCTTACCGTTTTTGCGAAAATCGACGATTTTCACTGTTTTTTCACGCGGTTTGCTGTGGAGGTCGTAATAATATTCCAATTAAGTTGAAAAAATTAGACAATATACACTAAATATAGGTTGTTTGACTGTCCAAATTTCAACTCTCTATCTTTTATGGTTTGGTCGGGAAAAATTCGTAAAATTTAAAAAAAAAAAATCAAGTTAAAAAAATTCCGTGAAATGTGTCCAAATTTTTTTTCTTTTTAAACAGGCTGAAAGTAAGTTTCTAGAGTAATTAAATATCGGGGAACTCAAATCTGCTAACGGCGGCTCGATACGATGCACCGTTTTAGAGTTATATGGAAATTTGGATTTTATCAACTTCAAATCGCGCTAACTCAAATTCTAACGGTCTTTCACCACTTTAATTAGCATTTTTAGAATCAGCGTGGTCAAATTAATCTAAATATATGTCTAACTCAAAAATATTTATGTGATTTTTTTGCCGAAAATTTCGTAAGGGGTACCCCTTGCCGTTTTTGCGAAAATCGACGATTTTCACTGTTTTTTCACGCGGTTTGCTGTGGAGGTCGTAATATTATCCCAATCTAGTTGAAAAAATTTGACAATATAAACCAAATATAGATTGTTTGACTGTCCAAATTTCAATTTTATATCATTTATAGTTTGGTAGGAAAAAATTCGCAAAATTTGATAAAAATTTCAAGTTAAAAAAATTCCGTGAAATGTGTCCAAAAATTTTTTTCTTTTTAAACTAGCTGAAACTAAGTTTCTAGAGTAATTAAATATCGGGGAACTCAAATCTGTCAACGGCGGCTCGATACGATGCACCGTTTTCGAATTATATGGAAATTTGCATTTTATCAACTTCAAATCGCGCTAACAGCAAATTCTAACGGTTTTTCAACACTTTAATTAGCATTTTTGGAATCAGCGTACTCAAATTAATCTAAATATATGTCAAACTCAAAAATAATTATGCGATTTTTTTTCGAAAAAAATGTCAAGGGGTACCCCTTACCGTTTTTGCGAAAATCGACGATTTTCACTGTTTTTTCACGCGGTTTGCTGTGGAGGTCGTAATAATATTCCAATTAAGTTGAAAAAATTTGACAATATACACTAAATATAGGTTGTTTGACTGTCCATATTTCAACTTTCTATCATTTATAGTTTGGTCGGAAAAAATTCGCAAAATTTGATAAAAATTTCAAGTTAAAAAATTCCGTGAAATGTGTCCAAATTTTTTTTTCTTTTCAAACAGGCTGAAAGTAAGTTTCTAGAGTAATTAAAAACAGTTTGATCACCATGTAAACATATAATATATATTTCACACCTCTCTATTTCGCAATATTAATTTTTGATTCACGCACAAAGAATACAATAGTGTAGGACAACGTGTGATAGTTAAGAGCAATGTTTAACTGAGAGTTGAATGTGTCCATCCTCTGTTTACAACGGAGAGAGAAAGAGAGATAGAAAGGAGTGAATAAGAGATATGTGTTTTTCAATTTAGCAGTGTTATTTATATGTGTCGACGTGGGACAATTCTGATAGCTTTTTTGTTTTCTGTGTTTATTTGTCGAGTTTATTTTAAAATTATTGAATCTGAAAACCCGGCAAACAAAAACCTGGCTGGATTATTGAGGTATGAACGGTTTTATTACAAAAGTGCTTGGTGTGTGTGTCATAAATGTTATATTTATAACCGGTGCTCTTTTCGCGAAATGTTCGCACTTTTGTGCCGTTCGAACATCCATCTTTATTCAAATTTTTATTTCTGAATTGAGGCTTTAAAAAGAAATCAGTTTTAGTAAAGTGTAACTATAATTCCAGAGCAACGTGTTCGGACATGTTTGAACATTGAATGGTAAGTGGGATGTACCACAATTGATGTAACCACACAAATGAAATATGAATATAGTTACATGTTAAAATGGTGAATTCATAGAACAGCGAGTATTCCTATTTCGTAATAGTGGCGTTAGTGTTCACTAGTTAACCGGAGCGCTTCATTAAATTGCAAATACTGACCATGGCCGACGGACCCTTATGTTTTACAAGTAGCAGTTAGCGAAGGTACAACCGCTGAATAATACGAAGTGGGATTTAATTTATATATATATATATATATATACATGTTCGGTTTTACTAAAATACACATATAAAGCTGTAAGCATAGATACTGATATACTTCAGTTTGTAGCGATTTATTATTCGTTTATTATTAATATAATTACCCAGAAATGTGTGTATGTATGTGAGTAAGTGTGTAAGTATGTATAAAACGCTTATTTGTAAAAATACAAATTGGCATAGACGAGAGGATGAAAGCCTCTTAACCACTGCGCCATGGCGACTGCTTATGTTATAAAAAATAATCAAATAGTTTATACTGAAATAAAACCACTACTCTTCTAAAGTTCAGTCTGCCTTGAAATAAACAAAAACGCATCAAACATCAGAATGAAATAATCAAAAAAGTTTTTGTGATAAATCTTCCATTAATTGAATGATTTGAAGTGTATTTAGTGTGTGTACTTTACACAGAGTGGCATCTGCTATATTATATTGACATTGTATGTCAAAGAGAAATATAAATAATTTAATTAGTTAATAAAATGCAGTTTTATTTATTCTAATTTGAAGCTATTTTAAGCATTTATGTTAAAATAACCGAGCAAAGATCAAATATAATTAAAAGTGCAAACACGTAAGCGTCAAAAACAGTGTTTCAATGTGCATTAGTGACGTACGAGTTACGGAAACATTGTTTTAATTGTAACACTTAAATTTAAGGGGATTGTGACATATTATTATTCAATTTTTAAGTATTTAATATGAAATAAGTGCATATTATTGCCTAATTAGCGTATATTTGTAGCAAATACGTGAAATTCCGTCCATTTATTATAATTCATAGTTAATATTTTCACTTCAAAATGTAGTTATTGTTTCCTTGACTCTAGTTAGACATTATGTAATATTAAATAACCGACTAACTCTTTAAATAAATAACAATTTATTCGCAAGTACATGTTTTAGCTGATATTGGTTAATTCCTTGACTCTGGTTAGACATGGTTTAGTAATGCCATTTTGTAATATTGGTTTAACCACAGAATGGTTGTATAATAAATGTGCACTGAAATATCATTTAATAATTCCCCCATTCAGTTGCTTTATCGTTGAAGCGACGGTGAAATTCCAGCGAACGGCACATTCATAGCATTCCTTGTAAAGACCGGGGGAAGCGCGCATCGACTTGGCCGAGCCACCCGCGTCACTGACGCATTAAATAAAAGGAGTCGCGGGGATGATAAACGGTCATGTGTGGAATTTTCTTTTCAACGGAACTTCCTCCACGATATTGATACAAACAATAACGATTGTTTAATAAATAATTATTATTTGTTGTTGTAGAATTATTAATATAAATCGAATTAAGTGATGCGCTAGACAGATTTGTGAACTGTAGCGTAATATCTGTTTGTTTTGCCACTGTAGTGATTACATTGTGATGCATTCCCAGTCATCTGTCTCTTCTAGAAACACGTATTTATTCAGTGTATCCATTCAAGTGAAAAGATAACAGTTATAGTAATTGTATTACAACACACACAAATGCCCATTCAATATATAATAAATGAACCTATTTATATTTTGTACTGATTTAAAAAGCATCTATTATTTAGGTATTAGTGATTTTGGCTATCTAACGTTTTGGGGGGTCTACCAGAATTGTTCTCTGTCTCAGTTCCAACCGCGCACCGTTCTACTATCGCCATTTCACTCTTGCCTCTGTATCCATGAATTCGTTCTGGTGGTTCGCCGTTGCCAGAATCATCCTTCCGGTTTCCATTGTTAGGTGAACTTTACCACATTAACGCGATTATAAAAGCATACATATTGCATTGTTATGAAGCTGGCTCGGCCACTAGGGGAGCAGGAATAGGGGGGGGGCACCAAAACAAAGAGGAAGTGATTATAAAACTATTCTGCGAAGTTTCTACACTCCTATATTGCAATAGACACAAATATTCAATAATTACTAGTCTATATATATATATATATATATATATATATACTCCAGATGTTATTTTTGGATATCCAAGTGAAATCGCTGGATCAAAGGATCACTTTTATTTAATTAATTTATATTCGTAGAATTTAATCAAGAGTGCCAGGGACAAAACGTTATTTCAGTATTAGCATCGTGAATTAACATGGAATTGAAAGCAATAATTACAATTAAAAAGAAAGGCGGGTTTCGTGAAAGAGGCTTGCCGGCCGAACACGTACCATCATCTTATTAAACGAATAGATTTAGCCACAGAGGCAAGAAGCTTTAATAGAGCTTCGATAAAAAGCGGCAGTACCGGTTGAAAAGCTGTGCGAGTACGGCGACGATGCCAAAGCACAAGTTCGGATAATTAAAGTACGTTTAGCCCAACTATAGCCAGCTTTTTCCTACATTTACAACCTCTTTATTATGTCGCTGTGTCTGCCGTTATAATATACAGTCGCTGGGAAACCCTTTCCCAATCAATATTTAACCGGAGGTTTGTTCTATCTCCAATTACACTTTTGGCAATAATAGTTGAAAGATTTAGTACAACTTTTGTTTGAAAAGTTTCTTTAAAAAATGTACCATTTACGAGAAAACTGCTACAGAAAATCTTAAATATCTTTTTTGTTTTATTTCCAATATCACTAAAACGGCTGCACTTACAGCAAAAATAGTTATGTTCATAATGAAAGATATGAATATTTCGCACAACTTTTGTTTGAAAAGTTTCTTTAAAAAATGTACCAGTTACGAGAAAACTGCTACGAAAAATCTTAAATATCTCATTTGTTTATTTTTGTTTTATTTCCAATATCACTAAAACGGCTGCACTTATGGCAAAAATAGTTATGTTCATAATGGAAGATATGAATATTTCGTACAACTTTTGTTTGAAAAGTTTCTTTAAAAAATGTACCAGTTAGGAGAAAACCGCTATGGAAAATTTTATTTATGTAAAAAACCGTGACATTATTTATTGCTTGTTTATTTATTTAATATTGCAAAACAATAAGAAACGATTATATATATTTCTGATTGCAATATTTTAAAAACGAAGTGAACATTTATGTGTAGTAATAAGATAGCTTTTGCTTGAGTAAACAAAATTCAAATTTAAACTTTGTCGCCATTTTAAAATAAAGTCGAACTAATCTAGCAAATACCTTTATAATTTAGTTGGCTGTAAGTCAAAAGTCATTTGACGAACAAATTATAACAGAATTGAATCTTAATTAGTCGCCAAATGAAAATTCATCCTAGCCAAATAAGGATTTCATTTAAGATTGCTTCCCTGTTGGGCGGCGACAGATAAACCTACAGATATTAGTGTCAATTTAATTTTAAGTTAATGAAAATTTCGACTACTTAGAAATAAATTAGGAAAATGTTCAAGTTCGCGGACAATGTAAACAGAACAGAGGTGAATCTAGCAGCGAGCAAATATCGCCCTAATTAAATTAAACAAACCGTGTACGAGTACGACGGCGAAGGGACGCCACCATTCTCTATACGCACAAAGACGCTGAAATCAGGATCCAAATCAAGCATATTTTCTTTATGAATTTTTTTCTCAGTTTAAAACAAAGCTATCAATTTGAAATTTAAACCAGTTTATAACTCGTCTATTTGTCTACATTATACAATTTTTTCGTACAAAAATATATGTAACTTTCCCAGATAACGCGGAGCGTATGTCTAAGTCACCACTAAACGGGCGGAGTCGTATCTACCGAACGGGTCATCTAAATTCAATTTTAATGCTAAATTCTTAAAGTGTATAAAATTCTCTACAACTTATACCACAATTTTTGTTTAAAAAGTTAATATTTGACAAAATGGCGGCCGTGTGAAAAAAATTTAAATAATAACCAACGAAAAAAAGTGACACCCCGCATCCTTATTTAAAATTTTCTGGGCGACGTCGACGTCTATGAGACTAATTTGTAAATGTATAAACGTTTAAACTACAGTTAATAAAAACTAGTTAATTTTAAATGCTCATAAAAAATGGACGCTTAAAGATGAAACTTATTATGCAGCGAAACTTCTACAACTTTTTAGTGTATATAAAACCAGAAAGTAACTTTTACGTATGTTTTATATTATTTTAACAAGTTCTAATGAATTTGCTACTTTATACTTGAAACTTAAATATACCTATATACAATATATACATATTTTTAAACGGGTTTTAAATTTATTTCCGAATCACAGGGGTCGTGTAGGCAATGGGGTACTAGGTGCAAGCTTTAGGCTCCACCACTCTTATATATATTTTTTTAATATCGTTTTGCCTTTACGTGGATACAATGTCCGTTTTTAATTACACTTAAAGCCTTTTTAGTACCGCCTATGAACAATGAAAAATATAACAAAGCTTTCTCGAATGATTTGATGTACAGGTTTGCTCAGTGCAGTATAATTACGGCACAATTATGTGTGGAATACGCATGCGCGCGCCTTGTGACGTTGTCGGTTATTCGCTTGGTTAGTGTATTCTCGATTCAGCACATAGAGGCACACAAAAGTTTAAAGAAAATTGTTTATCTGCAGATATATCTTCATTACCATTGTGTTTGTGAAAGTTTATAAAGTTAAGTGAAATTTATTTCCGCTTCGCTTGTCATTTGAACCGGTTATATATTTTATTTCTTTTCGTTCCTCCTTTTCACATGCTTCTCGCTCATTCTCCATCATGGAGACTACAGAATATATATATATATATATATATATATATATATATATATATATATATATATAACGCATTGCCACACTGTATAGTCAAGTGACGAAATTTAAAAGACTGGGCAAAGGACCTTCGGGTACCTTCGGTCTGTTTATTCATCACGATGTGATCTTCGTTAGCTCTCCAGTCGAACACGAACTATGCTTTACATTGTTCGGCATATTACGGCTAGTTACGAAGGTCCTTAGCTCGACGGTCGTACTGGCATCAGAAACATTTTCCAGTTATATATATATATATATATACTTTTTATTTATATAGATCGATATTAAATGTTTCAGTGGTTCTTTTATCTATCAGGTTTGCCCTTATTATTTTAGTTTCGTCACAGGATTGATATGTGGCCTGATGTGGAACAACAAAGGGATGAAGGGCTGGGTGAGGGGGGCAATCTAGCTTTCGCACTGTCTTATAGGTAATGGGCGGAAACTGAGAATATAAGTTGGCTGCGTAAGTTCAAACACAAAGAAGAAATTGGATCTTCTATCAACGAAATCGACAGGAAGGGAATGGTGACTTTGTGGCCCAAATATATATATATATATATATATATATATATATATATATATATATATACAACCCTTATTCCTAGGTGTAACGACATTTTATGACATTTTAAATAATCCATAAACATTTCTTTTTTTTTTTTAAATGTTTCCGAATACTGCAGCTCTTTTGTGGTAGGTGTATGATTAGGTAAGGTAAACAAGTTGGATGTGTAGGAGGTGTCCTGACCCATTTCGTAGGAAGAATGTCACTTGCGTCTAATTTGTTATAAAATATTAATATGGTCTCTCGAATACTTTTCACGTCAGATTCTCAAACGCTTTTGTAATCGCGCTAATGATATGTCACTTATATGAAGTTATCGCCCTGCGTCTGCCTCCATTTCACCCCTAATTTAATACATTTGAAGTTTGCTTTATTTGAAGCAATTCCATTTGGCGTCACACTCGTATTTCCTTGGACAACTCTTAAACTAATACCATTGTCAAACGCGCATCGCTACCAATATCGACTTTTTGTCACATCGTGATTGGACATAAATCAAACCAATTTTTGATTATTTAAAGTGTTTAAATAAAAATGGAAGTAACTGTAGAATCAACATCTATGCACAAATGGGTAATACGAGTATTTGTTGGGTTGATTCGGAGATTCTCGGATTTGAATAAAACGGGTGTAGGCCACTCCAGATTTTTTCTAGGGCGCTAATACTCTAGTTTAATACGGCTACCATATTATGTTGTAGTTTAATCATATATACAAGAACACAATATCGGATAACTGTCTGTCAAAACAAATATCAATTAACCAGACAGTATCAAACTCCTTCTCAATATTTGGTAATCCAGTATTTACTCTAGATATGTCATAATAATTATTATTTCATATATTAACTAATTGCCTCTACTATATGTTCATTTCTAAAGCACTAATGCTTCCAGCTTGCTTAGTATAAGTGGTAATGTATTTACACTTGATTAGTTATAAATATTATTATTTCATGTAGTATCTAATGTGGCCCTAATATACATAGTGTTAATTGTCACTACTATATGTTCATATACAAAGCAGCAATGCTTCCAGCTTAATATAAGTGGTATTTGCACTCGTTAAGTTATATTATTATTTCATATATATTAAACAATTGTTTATTGCAACCTATGAACAAACTTAACTCATCAGCAATCTTAGCCCTGTTCTTAAAGAACGTATAACGGTTTTATGTTTGTGGAAAACAAGTTCTGGAGGCCCCGATTATATTTCCACACGTCGATAATTCACGTGTTTGTTAACGCTACATTGCGTTTCAAAGGTTTAAGTCCGCCAGCAGGTTCGTACAAACGATTTCTCTCCGAAATTGTTACACTTTTTCGATTTTGTTACATCCCGATATGTAATGGACAAACTTCACAAATCAGTTCTTCTTCTAAAGCTCCCAAGCACCATTTTTACGATTTATTACTTCCAAATGTGATTTTAAGTTTAATACACTTTTGACTCTATACGGTGGAACACGAAAACTTTGGAAATTAATGCTATCATCTGTATTTTTACGCAGAACTGGTCAATAACATATCAAATGGTTTGAACATGGGCGGGGAAATACTGAAAATTCAAAACCGCTGCTCGCATCGTATATATTACTTATAAGGCGAGCTGGACGCATAGGTGCGTTGTACCTAACCTTGTTTAATATATCTAAATAATCTAGAGAAAATTGTACAACTATTTATATCTATAACAGTTATTTAAATTGTTAAATAGAAGGCCATAATAATTAAAAACCGTTGCTCGCCTCGCATTACTTATAAGGCGAGCTGGACGCATAGGTGCATTGTACCTAAACTAGTTAACTATATCAAAATAATCTAGAGAAAATTGTACAACTATTTATATCTATAACATTTTTATATATAACAAATTGTTAACCAAAAGGCCATAATAATTAAAAACCGTTGCTCGCATCGCATTACTTATAAGGCGAGCTGGACGCATAGGTGCGTTATACTTAAGCTTGTTTATTATCAAAATAATCTACAAGAAATTGTAAGACTTTTTATATCTATAACATAATTTCAAATTGTTAACGAAAAGGGTATTAAAAAAAAATCAAGTTAAAAAAATTCCGTGAAATGTGTCCAATATTTTTTTCTTTTCAAACCGGCTGAAAGTAAGTTTCTAAAGTAATTAAATATCGGGGAACTCAAATCTGTTAACGGCGGCTTGATACGATGCACCGTTTTTGAGTTATATGGAAATTTGCATTTTATCAACTTCAAAACGCGCTAACAACAAATTCTAACGGTTTCTCATAACTTTAATTAGCATTTTTGGAATCAGCGTAGTCAAATTAATCTAAATATATGTCAAACTCAAAAATATTTATGCGATTTTTTTGCCGAAAATTTCGTAAGGGGTACCCCTTACCGTTTTTGCGAAAATCGACGATTTTCACTATTTTTTCACGTGGTTTGCGGTGGAGGTCGTAATATTATCCCAATCTAGTTGAAAAAATTTGATAATATACACTAAATATAGGTTGTTTGACTGTCCAAATTTCAACTCTCTATCATTTATGGTTTGGTCGAAAAAAATTCGCAAAGTTTGAAAAAAATTTCAAGTAAAAAAAAAATCCGTGAAATGTATCAAAAAAAAATTTTTTTTTTCAAACCGGCTGAAAGGAAGTTTCTAAAGTAATTAAATATCGGGGTACTCAAATCTGTTACCGGCGCCTCGATACGATGCACAGTAGTTAACCAAAAGGTCATAATAATTAAATACCGCTGTTTGTATCGCATATATTACTTATACTAGGCGAGCTGGACGCATAGGTGCGTTGTACCTAAGCTTGTTTATTATATCAAAATAATCTAGTGAAAATTGTACAACTTTAAATATCTATAACAGTTTTACAAATTGTTAACCAAAAGGCCATAATAATTAAAAACCATTGCTCGCATCGCATTACTCATAACGCGAGCTAGACGCATAGGTGCGTTGTACCTAAGCTTGTTTATTATATCAAAATAATCTAGAGAAAATTGTACAACTTTATATATCTATAACAGTTTTTCAAATTGTTAACCAAAAGATTAAAAATATAGCAAGAATCGCATAACTCATAAACTAAATATTTTGTAGTATATAAAACTTAACACGTTCACTGCTGAATTGGCAAGTAAACCATCGATAAAACACATAAATATAAGCTTTAAAAAGCTTGTACTTTCCGCTCAAAGTTAACGGCTATGGAAAAATAATCTTTACAACACGCATTTTTTCACATCACAGACAAACTCGACAGTTAAACACGCGGTACACGGGGGCGGAGAGGGTGTTAAAATGAGAGGCAAATCGGTAAAGATGACGTAGCCACGGATTGAAATCCTGGATTAAGCGCAACCGGAAAAAAAAATACAGATCATCGAACCAGCTGGCCGAGTTCTCAGCGAACATGAGAATTTTATACAAAAAAAAAAAAAAAAAAAAAAAAAAAAAACACGTAATTTAAACGTAACGAAACACAGGAATTCATGTATAAGCATGGGGACATATCACCTATGCGCTCTAGGAAAATAATATTTAATATTCAGAACATATTTAGCCGTAATTATAATAAATCTTATCAAATTACGTTTCTGAGTCACTCAGTGACTCAGTAACATTTTCAATCACAATTGAAGTGAATTAACTTAATATTCGCAAACGAAGGAGGGAAGACAGGTAAAGGGGGTAGAGGGGGGGCAGAGATAATGCTTCTGCTCTGTGTCAGTTTATGACGTTGTAATTTTAAACGTGGAAGTACCCTGAACGCGCTGAGTAAGCAGACGCCTAGAACGACGCCGACGCCGGGTTTGGGACGGGACCTACACGTTGCCGACGGTCGGCCGGGCTTGTAAGGGCGTCACAATCTTTGTCACGAATATTCCATAAATTAATTTGGAAGGCAGCAACGGAGGTAGTACTGATCCTTCACTCTATTCCACCATGCAACTTAAAACTACGCTTAAGATCACATTTCAATTAACCATTCGTCACTTAATCGACGGTTACAGACGTAATTTCCAACTCAAGTTGTTGATAATTTATTTACACATAAACAATAAGCCATTAATAACTCTCAGTTAAGGAAAAAGTTATATCTTTATTAGATTTTCAGATATGAATTTTCTAATTTGAGTTTTAATCGAATAAAAAATTAAAATGTTAATAATGCATAAACTAATTTGTTTATAACAATTCTACGTTCAAATTTGAACTCAGCATATTTGAATTATATTCTCTATATATTTTGGTCTCAATCTGTACTAATATATAGATATAATTATACATATTACAATTATTCACTAAAACGGCTGTAACAATTGTAATTAACTTGCAATATTATTGCAAATGTATTTATAGATACATAATAAGTTAATTATTAACTTCTGTTAAGGAAAACGTCCTATCTGTCTCGGTTTGTTAGATATAAATTATTTAATTTTGAAAAAACATTCATAGATTTTTATTCGTCCCTCAAAGGAACCATTTTGTTTTTATTTCCAATTTTTTTGAATGTTTATAGAGTATGAAACTAATAAAGAATTGAATGCGCTTACTAATTTTAAATAATATTAATTAGTTTCTGAGTTATGAACGAATTAAAAAAAATTTGGTAATTGCCTATTTTTGCCAAAGTGCAAATGCGTACAATTCAAAAACTAATTTTTTAATAACAATTCTGCATACAGATTTGAGACCAACATGCTCGAATTATGGTATCAATTTGAAAAAAAAAAAAATCTACATCATTTTAAAGACTTTGTTGTCAAATCTGACCACCTTACACAAATACAGCTGTAACAATCGTAATTAACAACTAATTTAATTGAAAATTTATTTATAGATACATAATAAGTTAATTATGAAGTACTGTTAAGGAAAATTTGTTATCTATCTCGGTTTTTTAGGAATGAATTTTTTAATTTTGAAAAATATTTTTATGATTTTAATTCGTAAACCAATTATTTTCTTTAACTCAGAACGTAAAGTAAATTTAATTATGGAGTAAAGAACTAATACAAAATTGAATGCAATTACTAATTTTTCAAAATATTAATTAATTTTTGAGTTTTGGACGTGTTAAGATGAAACTATGTTGGAATTAAGTGTATCAGTTTTGGAAGGATGCAATAAGGGTGAATTTAGGGTGGCGACCAAAGTGTTCTTTGTGCAATGAAGTGTACGCTAGTTACCGTTTACCGAGTGGCAGGGTTAAAGGATAAAGAAGGTAGCGATATACCGACACAAGCATTTTCTTTATAGTTTCAACAGCGCTCCAAAACCACAACAATATCCTAGGTGCTAACCAGCCACCTTAAATGTATTTATAGTACATTCTTAGCCAAGATTGATTTTGAGATTACACACATTTTAATCCACGCTCGACTAAACTTAAAAGCTTAATCCAGTACACACAAGATTAATACATACTACTACGAGCTCTGTTTTATTATTGCTGTAGCCACATGTTCTTGGATTATTGATATCGCAATTTGATAATTAAATTTTAAGTTGAAATAACCCAGAGGTTAAGACTCTGAAGTACTCGGGGCTATAAAGGAGGGGGAAACGAATGACCAGGCCGAGATGAAGTCAACCGGAAGTGCAGATTACCACACTAACGTGAATAAATTGCCCTGGCCCTGCAACAGTCACTGCCGTGTATCTATCAGCCCGACTTGGCCGAGCAAAAACTATTGCTGTCTTGCTCCTGCACTCGATGATAGGCCTGCGGCGGTCTTTGTCTATTGATTACCCACACACACACACACACACACACACGTGATTCTTGCTGTCTTACTCACTCACTACCAAATGCGTATTCATTTGTCCTGCTCTATTGATTGAACACATTCTCACAGGCATTAGTAATTGTGACCGCAAAGACAAAGACAAATCACACTTTTTAATGGGTATTCATTTATTGTATTATATTTCAAATATTACACGTATTCGGCAAGGGGAACCCCCGAACTCGGAAATGAACCCAGTAGTACTCCTAATTTTAATAAGCCATGACTTAACAATTCTATGTGGTTTAAATAAAATAAAAATTATAGTTTTACACTTTAATGTATAAATAATAAAATAGTGCACTTAGAATTTCATAAAAGCTTTTCATGTCTTAAATAAAAATGCCCGAAAATGTTTTATATTTCGGTGGGTCAAAGTAACAATGGCTGCGGCTCTAGAATTAAAAATGCATGTATTTGAAGTGGGTGTGCTCGCATAGAATATAAAAAGTGTTAACTACGAGCAAAATCCTAATTAGTGGTAGTTGAGAAACGGCGCTGCGTTATAATTTCGCACGTACAGCATTCATGACATAAGTCTAATCACAAACACGTATGCATACGTAATCCGGGTACTCCGAGTACTCGGAGCGACGGGCGCGCGTGACGTCAGACAAAAGAGATTCAAATCCGATGTCCAAGTGGGGGCAGACCCATTTAGCGGCGCGCTCAAGTGCCTGTCACCGCCACTTGTCAAGGAGTTTCGCGCCGAGCACAATGCGCACCTATTCCCCACATTACACCACCAATATGGCCGATATATACACATATATATATATATATATATATATATATATATATATATATATATATATATATATATATATATATATATAATACTATTGTTACATATAATCCATGTATTAGCTAATCCATGGAGCAATCAATATGAAGTTATCTTGTATTTCCGCGCCGGTGGACACGTGGCAGTGACACGGTGAGTCGTGCAACATACACGTGCGCATTTATCGATGGCGTGAGTGAGCACAACACAAAAGCTCGCATCCGCCGCCAGTACCTGTCTCTGTTCTTGTGTGTGCCACGTATCACGTGGCCAAAACAGTCGTACTGATTATCCTGCGATTTGAATCACTCTTTGTATCGAGAATAAACGATACATTTCAATATGTATTTCAATACAAATTATACACTGAAATGTATTCACTTGTCGTACGAAGTACTAAAGAAGCTAAAAGCATTCTCAGATCAAAAAATGTACCAAAAAGTGTTTGTCTAAGGCTAAGCTTGTTATTAAATAAATAACAAAATGCTTACAAATTTAAATAAATTATACCCAGTAAACAATTAAAGTTAGAATGTTTAACTTTTCAAGGATTAATTACTAACATATTGTTAATTTAAAAATAAATTTTCAATAACATTGTTCGCAAATTACAGGAATGGTAATTAAAAATCTGAAAATGGTCAATTTTCACAAAAACACTCGCTGGCAAATCATGAATACAAATTAAAAAAATTATTCCTTGAAAACTATTAGAGTTAGAAAGTTCTCCTTTTCAAGGATTAATTACTAACATATTGTTAATTTAAAAATAAATTTTCAATAACATTGAACGTAAATTACAGGAATGGTAATTAAAAATCTGAAAATGGTCAATTTTCACAAAAACCCTCACTAGCAAATCGTAATATGTAAACAAATTTTAAAAAATTATTCCCAGAAAACTATTAAAATTAGAAAGTTTTTCTTTTCATGGATTAATAACTAACATATTGTTAATTTACAAATAAATATTCAATAACATTGTTCGTAAATTACAGGCATGGTAACTAAAAATCTAAAAATGGTCAATTTTCATAAAAACACTCATTGGCAAATCATGTACACAAATTTAAAAAAATTATTCCCAGAAAACTAGGAAAGTTAGAATGTTCTCCTTTTCAAGGATTAATAACTAACATATTGTTAATTTAAAAATAAATATTCAATAACATTGTTCGTAAATTACGGGAATGGTAATTAAAAATCTGAAAATGGGCCATTTTCACAAAAACACTCACTAGCAAATCGTAATATGTATACAAATTTTAAAAAATTATTCCCAGAAAACTATTAAAATTAGAAAGTTCTCCTTTTCAAGGATTGATAACTAACTCATTGTTAATTTAAAAATAAATTTTCAATAACATTGTTCGTAAATTACGAGAAAGGTAATTAAAATTCTGAAATTTGGCAAATCATATAGCAGAATTGTAGTACAATATTTAGGTACTATCAAGCTCCTAGCGAAGCAATTCCAGGATTAAATTCATCTAAATCCAGAGGAACACCTTAGTGCTCTTAGATTCAAATTTAAATATACTTAATTGTATAGTAGCATTAAGTTTAATTAGCTTATAACGCATAGTCCAGAAGTCACCAGATTTCCTAATATTAACTCCCCTGGGCGTTATTAATCATCGTGAGGTATCACCTTTGTGCCCCAAGACAACTCTAATTATATTTCCGAATGTTTTTATACTTGGTACATTATTAAATAGCATTAAAAATCTTACCTTATTGCATTGAACCAACAAGTCCAGGAATATTTGTAGACGCCCAGGGATCACTTCACTACCAGTTTACCAGTTTTCCACAACTTATTTACACCAAAACTAAAAGGATTTCACTTTTGCAGCGTAAATCTATGTCCAAACACAATCTACATGATTTTATTGTACTTTTGCCACTATTAAACACATTAAAATCGCATTTTTAACTACAATTTCCAGTTAATTACTATCAAACAAATTCACCATCGATCGTGTAGTTCACCCTAACATTGCTTTTCTGTGCGTGGAACTCGATTGCGCACGACTGGATACTATTGATTTTTTTGTCTTGATCATTTGCCATGTTTAAACATGTTTTCATGTTTTAGAACAAAAATATGAATAAATTAACTTTTGCAACAACCTTGAAATTGATTTAAATATTAATGCAATACAAGAAAGCCTATAGGGTCTTTTTAGAGCACAAAGGTCATTTATCCAGTGGTAAAATATTATAGTATTTTGTGATTATAATTATTTGAACATCCCTAGAGCACAAAGGTGATATATCCAGTATTAAAATGTAGGTAGATTTTTGTGATTATTATTATTTAAATAGCTTTAAGGCATAAAGGTGATATGTTCCCATATATATTACTAGGTGATCTTATAGGCAACTTGTGCCCATATCATACACAGTGCATTCCCTGTCCATATTCTAATAGACTATTGTTAGTTTTAATAATATATACATATATCTATGTGTCTAGATTTCTATCCGGAACGCTATGTAAATATGATATGTCCCACTATGTATACTAGGTGCACTTATACGCAACTTGTGCCCATTTCATATACAGTTCAGTCTTTATCCATATTCTAATAGACTAATGTTAATTTAAATAATATATACATATATCTATGTGTCTAGATTTCTATCCGGAACGCTATATAAATATGATATGTCCCACTATATATACTAGGTGCACTTATACGCAACTTGTGCCCATTTCATATACAGATCACTCTTTATACATATTATAATAGGCTAATGCTCATTTTAATAATATATACATATATCTATTTGTCTAGATTTCTATCCGGAACGCTATGTAAATATATGTCCCACTATATATACTAGGTGCACTTATACGCAACTTGTGCCCATTTCATATACAGTTCAGTCTTTATCCGTATTCTAGTAGACTAATGTTAGTTTTAATAATATATACATATATCTATGTGTCTAGATTTCTATCCGGAACGCTATCTAATGTGATGTATATTACTAGGTGAACTTATACGTAACTTGTGCCCATTTCATATACAGATCACTCTTTGTCCATATTATAATAGACTAATGTCAATTTCAATAATGAATATATCTATGTGTCTAGATGTCTATCCAGAACGCTATGTAAAAGTGATATGTCCTACTATATTTATATTACTAGGTGACTTATAGGCAACTAGTGCCCATTTCATATACAGATCAGTCTTTATCAATATTCTAATAGTCTAATGTTAATATCAATAATATATACATATATCTGTGTCTACAATTCTATCTGGAACGCTATGATAATATTACTAATATGCACAAATCATGAAATAAATTTACTTTGTTTGTATAAATTGGTAAATAATTATTTAATAGTCTAATATATACATATATCTATGTGTCTAGATTTCTATCCGGAACGCTATATACGTAAATCATGAATAAATTTACTTCGTTAGTATAAATTGGTGAATAATTATTTAATTTTGTTTTAAATTGTTAACATTTGAAGACGCAACGGTTATTAAAGTAGAATTTTGTAAATGTGCTAACCATGGATACAACATATAAATATATACGAGTAGGTACGACATTATAATTGTTTTTAGTTTCTTATACGTGAAATAAGAGAAAGTATTGATCCTTATGTAGTTTTCTGTCCCTAATATGAATTTTTCATGCAATCTCATTATGTAATTATTGTAAATACATTCGTATACGTAGAATAAAGGAAAGTATGCAGTCCATAATACCTGTGGAGTATATAAATAAATAACTAAAAAATGGACTTACCTCTGTAACTCGGCACACCGTAGAATGTAACGAACTATTTTAAATAATAATAAAAATGCCCAACAAATAAAATCCCCAAGGAAGACGTGAAGGAATATTTATACGAATAAATTGCATGTTTTTTTTTTATGTTTTGAACAATGTCCATAGTATTTATTTTCACATACACACGGCACGTTGTGAACCTTGTCTTACCACTGTAATAATTATATGTACATTGTATAGAACGTTACAGACATACGAACAGCGTTCGGCGTGCGTAGTCCCGGTTGTAATACACAGACCGGGACATGTGCACGTGAACGCTCAACACATTAACCGGTGCCCCCGTTCACACCGGACACACCGGCCCTTACATATTTTATATTTTATATCATTAATATTATAATACAATAAACAAGATATAAGTATTATTTTTATTATTTATGTTTAACTTATATTTTACATTTCTATCTGTACATCGTCTCTGTGTTTATCATTCGTCAATCTTATTATCATTAGTGTAAAATCTTGATCATAATAGTTTATTTATTATTATTTATAGTTTTTTTAGGCCGCGTTCACACTCGGCGCGAAGCGCCCATTCACACTACTTCAACCCAATCATAATTATTTGGCAAAACTGTAAAACAAGTAAATAACTTTCGTTACTAGCAACACAGTGGTACTAAAACTGTGCGTAAATTAAGGTATCGCCAAAAATGAAATTTATCTAAAAGGAATTAGTCAAAAACGTTTAAGTACCACTGCTAGACACGATTAATAACTCGAGAAAACAATAATATAAATAATTTAATTTCCGCTTCGCGTACGAGTAAATCATGTAATTTTACAAAATTTTGCAAAAATAGTTGATTTATATAGAATTTTATTATAATTTCGTATAATTACATGAATTCCCTGTATTTATTAAAGTTGCGTGTAGAGTAATGGTTGTGTCGCGTACAGTGTGAACGCAACCATATATATATATATAATATATTAATGGTACTTACAATAATGTTTCACATTTTTTTTGTTCATTTTCATAATTTTTGTTAATTATATTTAATTGAATATCTTTTAGTCAAAGCATCCACATTGGTTATTGCTTAGTTATTGCAAAAAGCCAATAAATATTGGCTAATTTATATATATATATATTTATATAAAGGTTCTTTGAATCGGTGGAGCTCTTAGTACAACAATAGGATGTAATGATTGGGGTAGCTAAGGGGGTAGCAGGGAAGTGATTTAAGTGATCTGAAGATCAGTTTGGTGTTCGCTCCTTTTGTTGACACATATACTTACACACACACATAATCCCACCTAATGGATATATGCATGTTACGAAAATACGATCATGTAACGAAAACGTCATTGTACACATTTATAGCTAAAGTATAAATCAATAAACATCACAATTTATCAGTGAAATAGGCTCACTTTGAACCTTGAACAGGAGAGGGCCCACGTAAGCGTTAGGCCTTAACGCTTACGTACGAGTTTCACATTGTAAATGTAAAAACTATTTCAAACTGTGACTTAACGCGATTATGAAACAATTCAGTCAATACAACCAATGGCGTATTAATAAAACGCTGTTATGAAACAATTTAGTAAATATAAAACCTAAAATAAACTGTGTTAATTTTGAAATATTATTATTACGAAGAAACATACATTTTATATGTATAATAGACAGAAGCTTCAGCTGCAAAAAGAGGGGAAGGCCCACGTAAGCGTTAAACCTTAACCCTTACGTATGAGTTTCACATTGCAAATGTAAAAATTGTTTCAAATTGTAACATAACGCTATTATGAAACAATTCAGTCAATATAACCAATGGCGTATTAATAAAACGCTGTTGTAAAACAATTTAGTAACAATAAAACCATGAATAAACGTGGTTAATTTTGAAATATTATATTATTACGAAGAAACATACATAAAACATAATTTTGTATGTGTAATAAACCGTAGCTTCAGCTGCAAAAAGAGGGAGGGTCTACGTAAGCGTTAGGCCTTAACGCTTACGTACGAGTTTCACATTGCAAATATAAAAACTGTTTCAAACTGTGACATAACGCTATTATGAACCAATTCAGTCAATTTAACTAATGGTGTATTAATAAAACGCTGTTGTTAAACAATTTAGTAATAATAATACCATGAATAAACTTTGTTAATTTTGAAATATTATATTATTACGAAGCATAATAGACAGTAACTTCAGCTGCAAAAGGAGGGGAGTGCCTACGTAAGCGTTAGGCTAGGGCTTAACGCTTACGTACGAGTAAATTAATTTTTTTGCGAATACTTGTAGCAATGAATGTGAACAATTCGCATGACCGTAGCTTCTTGTGTGTAACGTATATGTGTGTAGTATAAAACTAAAAAACGATATACGTAATGGAAAAGAAACATTTCGAAGAGCGAATGACCCGGATGCAAACATTTAGTGATAAACGTTAATACAATTATTAAGTTATGCGCAATTCAAAATGACCACCGATCACCTAACAACTATAAACAATTGTTTGTTTATATTACGTAATATATTTAAATATATACATCATGTGTACATTCATCACGCGGTATATTTAGTACCAACACAACAAACCTAAATGACCCTAACATTAAAAAACGAAATCATACAACAATAGTAGTAAAACACAATCGTTTTGGGGGGGGGGGGGGAAGTGGCACGAAAACTAAATGACACAAAATGGACATTACGTGTTTTTTCTTTGGAAAATTTTCAGTGTATATAAGGCATAGTATGAATTATACAACTGAAAATATATTAATATTGTCGTGAAAATTCTCATTTAGAATTTTTTTTATATATATATTTTTGTGTATATTTATATATTTAATTTTTCTAATTTTCAATTATTTTTGTGTGTTCCACACACATTGTATAACATATAATACCCTACTTACTACTACTGTCTAGAAGAGACACCCTACCACCTACTCGTGTCTGGAAAAGACACAACTACTAACTACTAATTGCGTAATTTGAGCATTTTACTCAAATTGATATTATATGTTATGACAATGTCCTGGATTACTTCTATTGACACAGTGCAACACCGAACAGAATTTACTCAACAAGTTACTCAACATTAAGCTCAACACCGCATACAGACATACAACATTGGTACAAGTATCGGTTCGAATTTTACTATTTTTACACCTGATATGTTATTTAAATCACGTAGGTTAACCAAAATAAATCCAGACATTTAAAAGTTAATGCTAACTCAACAAAAATAAATCATTTTCGATGTTTGCGTCTTAAAACAATTGTAACCATCGTGATAATTTTAATTGATAGCTTATAATTCGACCGAATGACTTGTACGGATAACGCGGATAATCAAAGCACAATTACAAGCATTTTAATTGGCTTGGGGTAAAATCTGGAGCGGCCTAAAGCAACATTGAGATACTTTGAAAATTTTCAACACTACACTCTTAAAAATTGGCCATTTCTATAATCAATACAAAAATGTATACACCAATTTTTAACAGTGTACATCCAATTAGGGGCCGCACTATTTGTACAGTTACTACTGTTTCAGAAATAATTAATTTATTATAACCGATTCTGAAATGATTTAAATGCAGTACTAAAACTGTACAAGTACTAAACCCCAACTAGTAAATTTTTAGTAATTGTGTGTGTGTGTGTGTGTGTGTATATATTTATAATATATATATTTTTAAATTCCCCTACCAAGTTTGGTAGTGTTTAGGTGATGGGAGTTGTGTTATTTAGTAGTATATATGGGTACTCCACCGAGACACGTAAAATGGTGACATTTGCAAAACATGCACATTAAGCACAAGTTTGACAGAGACAGGTTGACGCGGGCTCTGGGCAATGGATAAGGATAAAAGAGTCATTTTATATATTTATATTGGTTATCGGGACCAATGAGACATATAAATAAATAATACGCACAAAATTGACGAAAATATCAATAATTTTAGACCTTGGGCAAAGTTAAATTAAATATGTATTGTTTAACCTGTTCAAAAATAAAAATGTACAACTAGGTGCGCCCCTAGAGCCTCAAAAATGCCAATTTGTCTACATAAAACTGAATTAGTGTAAAATATGAATCTCATTGGCCATTCGCGGTGAATTGGGTACGTCAGGGGAAATGGGAATTCAGGGGCTGGGAAGACATGCTCAGCCAGGCCAGCTTAGGCCCGGACTGCAGCGTTTTTTTTTTATTGCTCTGCGGTTTCAGTCGACACGACATAATTTTATATGTATAATATAATAGACAGTAGCTTCAGCTGCAAAAAGAGGGGAGGGCCCACGTAAGCGTTAGGCTAGGGCTTAACGCTTACGGACGAGTTTCATTAATATTGCCCTATAAGTCTACAACGTTTTCATAGCTTCTAGAACATTTGGCAACGTTGTACAATTAAAGATACTAGTTTGAAAATAAAAAGGAATCGCTTTTAAACAAATTGGTATACTTGAGTATAAGTAGAAATGTTTCAAATCGTTGTAAATCTGGTGATTGTTGAGAATGCGAGTAGATATAGGGGGGTTTTAAAATAGGATGTGAGTAGGTGTAGGGTGGTTTTGAAACCGAGTGTGAGTAGGTGTTGGGGCGGTTTTGAAACTCGTCTGGTGCGATGCCTACTATTTAGAAAAACGGTTGGATTGCGCAGGCGCAACAGCTGTCGCCATGGGTGATTAAAGCTTCATTTTTATACTTGCTGGTGTCTTTTTTAAATACGCTAACAGTAATATTTATACACAATCATTTATTAATTATAATTTATATATACCTATATCATCGTGATTTTTTTTTTGTTTGTTTTCTTCATTTTCAATGTACATTTACATTGCAAGTTTAACACAGTTTTGATATATCAAAATATATAAAAAACAGATGTGTCAAGGCAACTAATTCCTGTCTAAGCCTCGACACTTTTTTTTTTCTTCATTTTTTACCATTTATAATCGTATTGCTCTGGATTGACATATTATTTTTTTTTGTGGGCGAAATTGCGTAACGCACAAAAACTTAAAGCCACATATTGACATAAGTGTGTATTGACAATGTATGTTTATTTTTGGTTGCACATTTACGTTACGACGATACAAAGAAAATCATAATTTCATCTATATGAATTTTAATGCTGGTTTGTCACATTCACTCCTCACGTACCATTTACTTCACAACGTCAAATGGAATACAAAAAATTACTCTTACTATAAAAACAGAATCTTGAACTGAACCCTAAATGAGCCTTTCTACCTGTATCATATCACAAAATTTTCGATAGATCAACAACCGGGTAGTCTCGTTTTTTTTTAAATCTTTATAAATTGACAAAAATTAAAATGGAGGATTGTAGTTTGCTTCCATTTAACTTGAAAATGACTATAGACGTGCATCAATTATTCATACTGTAGAGGTAATCGCCTTTGACAAATCATGCATTCAAATAAACGGGTACTAAAAGATAAATTAGTCGTAAAACCGAATGATTTATATGTAAAGATGTGTGAGTGACACGAGGAATAAATATAGAGACAACGCTGTATCCTAATTGATATAGCACAATCTGAAATACTGTTCGTTTAGGAACAGACTAGCCTCAACACTAGCTACTACGAATTTGATTGGTTGTTAACTATACGTGTGTGTGTGTGTATTTGCATAAAATTCTAACAAAATTCATGAATCATGAATTTGAATAGAATTAGAAACATTTTTAATAGTGTTCGTTTGTACTGAGGATAATGTAATTCAGTCAAACAAAGTAATAATTGTAACAAGCCATTTTGGCAATTAAAACGTAAAGTACAATTTAAAAATAAAACAATTAATAATAATAATAAAAACTCAGCACGTATTAAATATTTTTTTCTCTCATAATTAATAATAAAACGGTCTCACGCGATTGGTCTGTGAGCCAATCAACACTAGCCCCGCGCTCCGACCCCCCTCTCATATAAAATATTATTATCACAATTATTATTTGAATTAGCTGCGTCAGTAAGTTAAATTCACTAGACTACGGCGGCCATGTACCACAGAATGTGTGTGTGTGTGTGTCTGTGTATAACATATTCGTTCTAAATGTGTAATGTGTCTTATGAAATGATGAATAGTACGCATGCGCGCGGGCCTTGGAATGAACGACCTTCGGCAAAGTCCGGTCTACTTCGTGATTCTGTGGTTTGTAGCCAAAACTACAATGTACACTCTTCTAAAATAATAACATCGACAATATTATATAAGTTTAACAAAGAACGCAACTCAGACATTCGGAGCGCGGCGGTGTTTGCTGTAACGTACGTCGTCGCCCAATTCACAGACCATAGAAATATTTTCACTTAATAACAGGAAACATTGATATAGTAATTCGTTAATATATGTTAATTATTATAACCTATTATTTATATATTTATAATATAGTAATTTTTGTTTGTTTGATGTTTCTACATTGTGTGTAGTTACATTGAAACAAGTAAGGGTCACAATTTAGCAACAGGGGTTAAGCGAACCAATGTTTTTTTTTTTTAGCACATTTAGTAATGTGACGAAGTTTAGAGTAGGGGGGTGGGGTAAACTGGGAGTATTACTAGGAGCTGCTCTACAATTTTTATATTAATATTATAATATGTATAGTATTTACAATTCTCGGAAATCAGGTATACAAATGTAGGTATACTTTGTCTTTGTCAGTTTAAAACAAAAGGTGATTCCCTGTGCTATTACCTGTCCAACAAACATTTGGTTCAATAACTAATAATATTCATATAATTAGATAATATTCACAATACACTTATTGTTTAATTTTTGTATATTAAAAAGTAATTATATATATAAATTAATTATCTAAAATTTGCTAAAATAAAATTTAATAATAATATATAAAAACAACACTATATATCGACAAATAAATGTAAGAAAACAAAAAACCGTTCCTTTTTTGTTTTGTTAATTTTAAAAAATTCACCTAGGCAACGCCAACGTGCTACCTAATACGAATGGCGCCACCATTTTGGTCCTTAATATACATAATAATTAGAATTAATTTATACGCGATTATTAATTAGGATAATGTATCCCATTCATTAATAAGATACCCTGTAAACATCATTTTAATTAAAAAATAAAGAACGCACCCGATTCTTCCATATAGATACACCCAGACACCGTTCGTTCATAGATGGCAAGCGCAGCAGTACTATAGGCTAATGGTAGATGGCTTCGCCACTTTTACCTTCACTGCTCATAGATGTCCGTGTGTATTTATATAAGTATCGTAGGCGATACATAACGTAATCTGGAACTAGCTTCGAGCTTTGTGTATTTCGTGTATGGTAGGAGGAGTATATTAGGATATCGGACTGGTTTAAAAAATTAGCTGCTTTCACACCGAGTAGTAAGGATAAGTTAAGAGAAATTCCAGGTACAAGTGGCCAATTACTTGAAGGGTAAGGGTCGAAGGTCTACTGAGATTTAGGTGTTTTAAGGTGGACGTGACGTCACGGCTTGCGCATATTCCGGTATTATCGGGAATAATAATTATGTCTTTTTGTATGAATGTGACGTCACGTACGTTAAACACCAGAACATCAAACATTTTACAACAACAACATCAACAAATGCGCAACAACAGCGGTAACTACAACAACTTAGTGACCACTGGTTCACGCAATTATGTACGGATTTAATACAGCCTGATCACCATCACAATGATAATAACTATTTTTTTGGTAATAACAATCACAATGCATCATTGGCGAGACATAAAAATGATAAACTCATCATCAAAACAATTACTTCATCGACTTCATCAACATCATCAAGTAAAAATGATGATAATCACTGAAATAATTCATAATGATCATCACATCAAGTTTGATACTAAATTTGATTATGTAAATGATCAATCAACGCTTTGTGATAATAATTCAAAGGATAATCACATCGTAAGATCATTGTGATAAACATCTAAACGATTCTAGCGAGATGATTTCTTTATATTATCAGCAACACTGGTGTTTTGGGTTTGCGATTACTGAGTTTCACATTAAAACTGTCTGATAATCATATTTGATTATTTAAATGATGATTTTGTTAAGATTTTGTTAGTATGTGAAGTTTAGGATATTTCGTTATTGACCAGAATGATGATAATCAACTGTGCTGATAATGGTAATCAGTGATAATCAGCAGTGGAGCGTCACTGTGATTATAATCAGGTGAAGTTCGCCACCCTAGTGATGACGATTCTTATTTAAGTAGTTATTAGTTAATAATAATTTTATTATATGTATATTATATATAAATTATGTATAGCTATCGTTTCGTCAATTTCATCATCTCAATAATATACAATTAGGTAATTTAATTTAATTAATTAGTTGTTTTAACTAATCAATATTGACAATAATAATAAATTTAGTGTAAAGTTTTGACGTGGATTTACAGTGCTTAGGGTCTAGAAATGTGAAGTGTGACATCACAGTAGCTGGGATTCGAACCTCGTCGCCTGGCGACACAATGACATCGTTATAATAATATTTTGAAATATTTCCAATCATCTTATATTCTTACTTAAATGTATTAGAAAGTAGTTTTAGGTACATTGATGACGGACACACACTTGATTTTACGTTTGTTGTTGAAAACATAGTCCTTATCGTACGTGTTTTGTGTATTATGTGTTTTTTTTTTTGTTTTTTTGGTTTTAATATTATCATATTATGGTTTATTATGAATATTTTTGTTGATGAAATGTAGCAGGGCTATTTTATTATTAATTTTGGTATTTTGGAGAAGGGTGTATTTTGTTGTTGTTGCGCGGGGGGGCCACCAAATTGTGTGGCCCCGCTTGTACGAAGTTTGCCCCAGTCACTTGCCAGTGCAAGAGTCACCTACTCAGTGGTAACCATTGGTGAAGGCGGCCGGAATTAGTGGACCCTAGTTTATTGGAAAGAAACGGCGAATCGCATCAGATTTGTTGGCCAAACAACATTGCATAAAGAATGACCACAGTTAACACTGTTTCTTCAACATAAGCTCAGACCCTGATACAACATTTTGTACAATCCTTTAAAAATAAAAGATTCAGGGGCAATATAAAATCACAACTAAATTAATTGTAATGATGAGACAATTAGAAATGCACTCAAGATATGGCTAATTATGAAGTAACAAAGTCAACAAACAGACATACACCTCCTAGGCAACACAAAATAAGATTCTAATACGTTGTACATTGAAATTAATACATTATCATGCTCAAAACCTTACAAATTACAAAGGCTGTCCGACATGTACTTAGACTCACCGGCCTATGGCGCCACTGTCGCAAGAGACAACCTATTGTACATATATTTAATAATTAACTTCATAAACTACTAGTACCACTGTATACCTCATACTATTAACTATAAAACCCCAAACTTTCATTAAATTCCCGTAAAAGTTACAAAGATGTTAAATACTTTGTAAAACGTAAACATAATTGTCAGGAATTTCGTTTGAAAACCTGTTCAGTTACGCGCCACAAATGTACCGTCCATTTAGGTCAATGAATATTTCAACTTATCAAATATTTTTATATGAATATATGGGATCGCAATGTTAAATATTTCGGGCGGTTATAACCTGCAGAATGGCTTCACTACAATGATAAATTATTAATTGGCTTAATTGAACGGGTTTCTCTACGACCGCTTGGTAGAATATTCGTATTTTGTCAGTTACTTCTGTTCTTTTCCTATATAATATTGTGTGTGGTTGGTGTGGTGATTGCATACGATTTCTACATTTGTAAACGGGTAAGATTTATATTTTTGTCATCACTACGAATTCGACGTCGTCGATAAAATGGTTGTTTCAGCGTCGGTAACCGTTTATTAACTTATTATAAGGTGTGGGATTTTAATTAAAACTTATTTTTAAACCGCGGATCTCGATTATGTTATAGATTAAGATAGACATATCGAGTTTAGGATCATACTAATGACTATTCAGTAATAAAAATGATGTTGGGAACCCTTAAACCTTAATAGTAATAATCTGAATATGTATGCTCATTGTTTGAGGGTGGGTAATAAATAATTGTGGTTTAGATTGGATGTAGAAAATGATTTGGTGTTGCCTAGGCAGCAGATAGTAGTAGTAATAATAAGATGAAGTAGTGTTTGTATATATACCTATTCATTGATAGCTGTAACATACCGGGCTGTAGTTGAGGGGTGCCCGGCTGACAGCGATGGCAGGGAAGCCGGAGGGCTGTGGGCTGGCGGCTTGGACGTACCCCGCGACGGTGTCGGCCGCGTTGGAGCTGTACATGTCGATGGTGGGGCCGGGCGAGTTGGCGGGCGGGAAGCCGGCGCGCGTGTTGGCGGCGTGCGGACTGGCTGGCGGGCCGAAGCCCTGAGCGGCCGCCGCGGCTGCCTGGTAGTTGTTCATCACTGCAAATGAAACGGAGAAGTGGCGTTGGTGCGTTGGCGCGTCTGCTGCCGTGGCGGCGGCGGGAGCGGGCCAGCTCGCGGCCGGCGACCCTTGAGGACGACAACGAATAGCGGTCACGACGGGCACACGCACACCCTCTCACGCGCTCACACACCCACACGTACACCCACACCCGACAAACACATTACTACCATACCCACACCCACCCCACACCTACACACGCCCAATACACAATTATTGCATAAACCCTTTAAAAAACAGCTCCCCTCTCACGAAAAATCACTGGACAAGAAATACCCCAAAAAACAAGACTTATTACTTCATAAAAAAAGAAGTTTCGTGCTTCTGCATTAATAATTAACTAAACGCTGCTATTTTCTAACAAAAATCGTAAATATACGCTTCACCGCAGGTGCATTAGTAAAATATTTTAATTTTTATCGTACAATGCAGGAGTTTGACTAAAAAATGGGTACCCCTTTACAAAACTAGCCTTTATAGTAATCTTGTCACAAAACTCGGTGGCTTGCGCGATTTGGGTATGTTAATTCCATTTTTCGATAATTTGTGACCGGCATATTTTCACAACCAGTCATATGAAGTCCCTGTTCTAGTAATAACCAGTCGTAAAACATGGCTGCCACAAAATTATCATCATTTTTATAATCGTCCATGGGTGTACGTGTACATGTGGATGTATTATTAGTATTTAAAGGTTAAAATGCATGCATTTTTTTTAATTAGGAGCATGCGTTAATTTGTTCATAATTCAAAAATATTTGTAGTGTATTTCGAGAGACTGCCGATTTTTAAGTTACCTGATAAGGCCTGAGTCAACAATGGCGTGTTATTATTAGGGGTAAGTTGTCCATTGGTTAAGTCCACTAGAAAGACAGAAATCACATAGTATTAGTATTCACCTAAAACACAATCACTTGATTATGGCAGTGGTTCATTAACTGTTTGCACGTGTGTCTTAGTGTTTCACAGTATTAACAAACTGTTGCAACACTGTAGCAAGGAGATACGCGCTACCATAGAATGCGTACTGAAATAAAATTTGAAGTGTTTAAAAAGTAATTTAAGTGTTCGTAATTTTAACATCAAACATAGGAAATTAAAGAAAGAAGTGTGTGAAATATGATGGTACGTATCCGGCGTACAAATTCGTAATAAAAATGCAAGGCAGTCGATAGTGTGCGCGGTCGGGGCATGATTGATTGGTAAGCGATGGGTCTAACGCCGGTATCTGGCGAAGATGTACCGTGCTTTCTTCCTGACATGTCATCCATCAAAACATGGACCGGCACCACCTTATAGGTTTCGCATTTCGTATACAGGGGGACGCGCGCTCGCTTCCGGCAACATATCTCCTTGCCACCGTATTGAGAACAGACTGTTTTCGGGTTGGATGAAATGCTCAAGACGATATACACGCTCAATTTCATCTAATACATTACTTCATAAATATATAATATTAATTTTGTTCTCGCGTAGCGCCAATTCATGACTACGGCGCAAACTATGACTATCTAATAGATTGAACTACGTTTTTATTATTATAACTAAATTTTAAACTCGTTTAATCATATTTAAATAGAAAATTGTTCCATTTCGCTAATACCTGTCTTGAACAGTTCATTCTGATTAGTCACAGTTAGTTTATAAGGACATAGATACTAAAACACTGCACTAATTGCACTAAGTGCAAGCATGACGTCATAGAGACGTCATTGACGTCATGTAGACGTCACTTAACGTCATTTGACGTCCTGTAGACGTCATTTGACGTCATATAAACGCCATGTGATGTTAATATGAAGACATGTGATGTCAATATGAAGTCATGTGACGTCAAATGGCGTCTACAGGACGTCAAATGGCGTCGAAAGAGCATCAAATGGCGTCTATATGTTGTCTTCTTGCCTATTCTACGACGGGCTAGGCATAGTCTACATATAAATTTCTAGTCTCCACAAAAAAGATGTTAGTTAATAAAATGGCTATTCTATAGTGTTTTTTTTTAAATATGTTTGTACTTGTAGGACAATTATTCACTCATACTACAGTCATACATTTTTACCTAATCTAGTTGGTCTTATTTATTTACTACGTACTAATAACACTACGGTTTGTCTATAAATATTAGTTGATTTCATATCTAAAGCTAGAAGTATTCAATATTACTGAATGATTACAAATAACTTCTAGATTTAGATTTTCATTTGGTTACACACATTTATAATCGCTAGTCAGATGATTGGAAAATATATTTTGATTAATAATCGTGTGTTCTGTTTTGCAAAATGTACTATTTTCCAAATAACTGATTAACCTTACATCTAAGTTTAACAATTTGTTTTACTACAGCTATTATTTAATAAAGGACAACAATGATTCTAATCTACGTTCATTTAGAACTGTTATTTTAAAGCTCTAAGCTAAGACGCCAAATGTAGACTGTTTATCTATAATTTTGTTTTTGTTCTACAAAACACACCATATCGGCATATCTATAACTCTAGTAATACATATAGACTTTGTAACAATGGTTAATCACATGACTGCTATTGAGCTGCTAATTATTGTTTTGTTCTAAACTAATGTTTTGTTACTCGCCCCTCAATTAGTATGTCCATCTCGGTGATCGGCTTGAGAGATTGTTGCCTGATTATTTAATCAGACGATTCGGAGAGCAACTTCATATTATATTGTTAAAGATATATTATTTAATTTAATTCACATACTATTACTGAAGGAAATATAAAGTTTAATATAATATAAATGACTCGTTGTGTATTCCGAACGAATACCAATACTTTCTTCCAAGAAGTACACCTCTTGCGAGGCTGTACAGTCCCGTAAGAACCGTATAAGAACAAGAGTATACAACACGCTATAAGTTCCCGTATCGTTTAGACTGAGTGTACTGTGATAGTTAATTTTGATACACACTTGAACCTATTAGTATTTTTAAATAATTAGAGCATCAAAAAAGCGTAGTAAACACATCCTTTCAGCCTTTATATTTCCCTCAATTGAACACATTTAAACAAAAAACCTCTCGTCGGTAAAAAAAACTAAATAGAATCCTATAGTTGATTTGTTTAATTTAGTTTTAGTAGAAAACAATGTCGGCTATGCCACTACGAGCGTGAACCTTTTAAATCGTACACACATTTGTTTTGTTGGCAATGCATCTATGTGTGTGTGTGTGTATGTGAACGCATCGGAACGCCGGAACAGCTTAACAATTGAAGGACACGTGATGCGACACACTGGGCACGTGATGCCTGTTCAAAATGGCCGTACAGAGAGTATAAATTAAATAAGCAATTAATTCCGAGCGAGTGGCTGTCCTGACCAGCTACTGTTTCGGGGGCGACTGCTCCAAACGACTGATTGCCCATATATTGTCAATTTAATGTGTTAGTCATGTTTAAAATGTACTAGGCATTTTTTATAAATAATTCATTTAGATCTAAATACTAAGCTCGCGTGTTTAGTGGGTCGAATCACGTGTTATCCATTTCGAAACTTTGGGAAACAAATAATATAGTGTACAAATCTCACATTTGTATAGATTCGTTTATTATATGTTTTTACATATTGCTTTTATTAACGTTCATAATCAATTTATTGTTAATAATTATTTAATAAGTATTGAATTTTTGTAGCAGTCTCAGCAAACGCATTTGTGAGAATTTGATATGCATTAAGCACAAATGAGTATTTTTAATATAATTTATATAATAACATTGATATGATTTACAGGCAAACAGCACTCTTACATTCATTATTCTATGTCCAGTAAACATCGTTCATCGAATCCACGCCATAATACAACCCTTACATCAACTAAAACAACGTATAACAGCAAGGGCAACGCCTCATCAAAAATTCAACGTCAAAACAACGTTATTATACGTTAAATTAATTCATTTATTGTTTAACTTCTATAATGTTGACCTTCGGGACCATAAAACGTTGTTTCCCTACCCTCACAGTACACAACAATTTTAAAATTCAACGTAATCTTTCGAGCCTGATTCATATCAACGTTTTGTAGTTTGGTAATACAAAGAGGGGTAGTGTAACGTTGCCCTAGTTGAGTGGTTGTATGTACAACAAAATTCAACGTATTTCCAATGAAAAATGTTTAACAGATTAGGTGTATACCCGTCGAGTACATTCGTTGACAACGTTAATGCAACGTAAACTCAACGAATGTTAGGTACAAAATATTATCAATTTTCTGTTTTATGCGTAATTTTCAATATATATATATATATAGTAATAAATAGCGACAAAGTATTTGGCATTTATATTCACATAATTTACAATGGCTTTTTGAAGTGACCACATTTATACAAACCAAACAAACATTGGGGGTAACAGCTGCGAATTATGGATAATCACATCTATGGAGGAACGCCCACAGATATCCGGTAAACACATCGGTATTAACCGGAATTGTGTAAACATCGAATACATCAGTAGCATATGGCAAAGTAAACCAATCCAATGATGCAACGAATATCTGCAGGGGCGGTTGGACACTGGGTCTTTGAATTGTAGAAATGGTTAATTGAAATAAAGATTTATTTATTTGATGAATAAAAAAGAGGCGATACTCTTTAGGAAATGCAGTTACTTATTTATCACATCTTAACGTTTCGATAACACGTCTTAGATGATGAAGTATTTCTGAATAATGAAATTTAAGAAAAGTAAAAACCTCAACATCTCCTTAAATGGTTGTAAAGATTGATGATGCAAATGGTCTATAACCATTAACATCCAACTGTGTTGCTATTCCAATTCCAAATTCCATCGTTTTAAGACTTCCTGGACTTCATCCTCGTGTACCTGGTAGTCTCTGAATTTAAACCACGAACCATTTCTCCAAATCATCAACCCATCCAACTTAGGATCGGTTACGGGGGTCATATATATCGTTTATACACTCACACACATTTCTGGGTGCAACTCAGAAATTAGGAGACAAAGGGAGACTAGAAGGGTTCGCCTAGTATCGAACTGACTTTAAAGTTCAGACCAGAATCACCTGTTACGCCTAGAGGGGCGCCTTATCCATGCTCCTGTGAACGGAGTACCTTCTATATTACAAGGGGGGCGGGGGGGACAGTGTAAAAAATAATCAGTCAACGTTGAGGTAAGCTAATCATGATGATTGATTAATCAAATTCATGTTTAGATAATCCGCGAGTAACAGACGATTATCGGATGGTAATACGCCAACCATACCTGTGGGGAAAAACAGACATACTTTTCATACGATTTTTGACGGGATCCAAATTGTCTGGACTTGCATGAACATGTTAGTAAAGCATGCGCAGATGTTATGCACAGGTAGACGTTTTCCTTTCAACACCAAACATTTCCTCGTAAAAACAAAGCTAATTGATCATTTTACCCTTAAAAGGAAAACGCCTAATATGTAGATCTGTAACGTACAGTAAAATTTGTCTCCTGGGCTACTATATACACTTGTACCGTCCAGGAATTGTTCTGGAGTTCATGCCTTTTACACAAGCAACCTATATACTTTTCAGCGACGTGCTAATTCAGTTTAAACCTCCTTAGAGCACAACAGTGCTATGTCTACTATATAAGTACATCCCTTAGCTGGATTTCATGCCTTTATTCATCAAGCAACCTTCAGAAGTATAGCTGACATGATAGTCATTGTCCAAGTATATTTAAAATATAATTCCGTAAAAGATCAAATATGTGTGGGTGCTTCAATATATATATATATGTACAAAATGATGAGAAAACTAAAAATTCCTAAATCCTAATCAACAACATTCTGTCTTATTAACAACTATGTGTCTAGTTATTAAAAATCACCTATTTTTTTTAATAATTAAATTAATAAATCTAACATATTCTAAACTTTCGGAATGATTGTTTACATATACAAAAATGAATTGTGCTAATTAAAAACTAAACAAATATGGATAACAACGCGCGTACATATGATTAAAAATATATTAATTGTAATTAAAACTCGGATAAACATGATACTAACATTAAATTTGCCAACGTTACACTTATCCCCAGTTTTTCTAAACATTATAGCAAACTTTAGCAACTAAACAAATACGTTATTGGCAAAGAATAACCTCATTAAAAGTTACACACATCGCGCAAAGATAAAATGAGTCATGAGTAGTAAGTCTAGTCTGAAAAAGCTCCCTACCTCCTACTAAAATGTTTGCATCAAGAAATATAACATTTAAAAGTAACTACAGTTAAATAATTAATAAATATATAATAATAATTCAACAAAGGGACCGTTTTAAAATATTTTATAATATAAACAATGTTGCATTGGGAAAGATGATGATAGTGTTGTGTCCTCCGAGTTTTAATGGTATAGATTATGTGAACGCTATAATAAAGTAACTGGATGGATAATAGTCAAAAAGGACGGGTCGCGACTGGTTTGTCTATGCAAACCAGGTTGAACATACAATTTTTAGCAACATTTTCGATTTTATTGTATAGAGCGTTCACGATTAATAACAATATTTAAATAAGAAATATCACGAGAAATTGACAGGCATTAGTGGTGTTCCTTTAGGAATGAAAAATTATATTATCCAATTTCGTAGAACAAGCATTTTTTTGTTTATAACATTTATAAATAGGTGATTTTGTACAGGTTTTCACTTTTATTTTTTACTTCGTCTTCGAGTTGTGGTACTTCATAAAGTGCAATTTGAAAAATAACAGAATACATATCGATAATTTGCTCAAATGTTTAATATTTTGGAAAAATAAAAAAATCCGGGTCAAGCCTATTATAGCTCCTTCCACAATGTGGCGTCCACTATTTTAAATCATTTGAATATTGATCATCTGTTTAAAATAATAGTTATGATGTTGGAAAATGTTAATAATTTTATAGTTTGCTTTAAATATGGATTATTTTTGTATTTAATCGTGCAATTAGTACCACAACGTGAAGACGTCGAGTTTATACATACACACAGCGACACACAACACTTGTATTAATGTGTATGTGTGAAAGGTGATGAGTTTTCATGTGTTTCATGAAAGACAAGCGTACAAAAATAATGAGAATTAACATTAACATTGTGAGATCCACTTGGGAATGGACAGAGCTGTAATATTTGCAACCAATCACATCTAAACACCACTGATTGATTTATTAATATATTTAAATGTATACTTCAATAGTCTAAACAAGCGGTGAGGGGCGTATACTTGGTTACACAATTGGCAACACTGGAAGAAACGCTACGCCTACTATCAGAGTAAATTACAATTACTTAAAACCCTAGTACCTAATTTAATTTAATATTAAAATGCTCCTAGGCGCATACATCTACAATTTATTTAAAGTTATTCATATTTTGGTAGTGTCATTGCACGTTCTAAAACAGCTAAAAGTTGTTTATATCTTTCTTTGTTTAATTAGTTGTATACTTTTAGTTAGCTGAGGGGTAAAGGGGACTAAATACAACATGTTAACGACAGATAGAGAGCTAGAGGAAGATAGTATTGTTAGTTGTGTTACGTATTACGAAAAGTAGTATAGAGGGGATTGGTGTAGACAGGGCGGCGGCCAGCGACGCGCACTACTTTCATTATCAAACACTCTTTAGCAAATTAACGTTAAATTTTACAGTAAAGGTGCCCAAAAATCGAATTATTTTATCTAAATTTCGTTACACGAACTGACTGACTGTGTGATTTGTTTAGAGAATCGGTTAAGTGTAGTTTGGAGTGTGTTAGCGGTCAGTGGTACCGCTGGCGTTCGTATACGGTGGTGAGTAATAGGCGCGTTAGGTGCGTATGAGTGTTTGGTGGCCGTGGCGCCGCCGCCGTAGTGTGTGACGTTCACAGGGGCATGGAGTGCAGCCCGCCCCCGGCACCGGCGCCGTACACGCCCAAGTGTTCGAGCGGATACGGCAACAGTGTAAGGGGATGGTGATTATGGTGATGGTGATGGTGCAAACTGGCCAAATGATTACCTGTGGGGTACGGCAGTCCGAAACTAGGGTAGCCCGAGTAACCGCGACCCGCTGCATATGCAGCATAAGCGGCCGCCGGGAAACCTGCAATCACACCAAGAAAACACACAACGAACATATTAGCTATATATTTATACAGGCTCAAATATATTTTAAAATACGCATTTAAGGCGAAAATATTGCGGCAATTATTTATCCCCCCCTTAGAGCGCAATAGTCAATTTTCTATTTTGTGTATTGTTTTAAAGTTTAAATTAAAAAATATTGACTAAAAATGCATGATGAAGTTGAAAAATATTATCAAAACTTTATGGCTTTGGTTGTTAGATAAACGACAGCCTTAACCATTACGCTGAAGACCTGAAAATGTCTTTCTAGAAAGAATTAACTTAATGGTAAGATCCTTAACAGATCTGCAGTACCTGAAAAACTATAGAACTTAGTCTGTAGTAGATAAAAATATTTTAAAAACTATGATGAAGAGTAAAAAACTTACCGTCAGGTAGGGCGCCCAGGGACCACATAAAATCTAAAATTCAAAAATTGGATCTTAGTACAGACACTAAATATTTATGGATAACAGAATATAAAACCAGGAATATTTTTGTTTTGGATAATTGCAACAATTGAACGTGCGTGTCTCTAAATATGGGAAGAGTTTATAGGGTTGAGGACACACGTGTACATCTGCACTGATGCAGATGTTATATATATATAGTTCACAGTCAATCACTAACGTACTACTGCCGCGGACCACTGATTTTAGTGATTGTTTCAACCAATTCACTAACGCATTTTACTCTCTCGCTAATCACTAAGCTAAAACAATGCACTCCTACGAACTATTCTATTGTTTAAATAATTTTAATCATACACTCATACAACGCCCACTTAGAAGCAAAATATTTTATAATTGAATAGTTGAAATAAAAGATGAATACATATAAGCACCAATGCCTCCAGCGCATTGGCAATGAGTAGCGAAAAATATATTTAAATTGTTTTAAACTAACGGGGCGTTATATGAGGTACGTTGCTTCAATTAACGACGATTTGAGAGCCACTATGTACATATGTGAATATCAATGCTTAGAATTTGAGAATTTGACGATTTTACAAAAAACTATTCTACCGATAACTATAAATCTATATTATTGGCTGATCGAATACATCAACCAATATTACATCAAATTGATTATTACTAACTATAGTAGTATAAATATTTAGTACATACGTATAAGTTGTCGAATTCTCTAAAAATAACTACAAATATTATAATTTCAATAATTAGCCTGTTGTACCCCGATAAGCGGATAAGTGTCAATTTAAATTTAACTTGAGAATTATTGGTTTAATTAAACTTCCTCAACGGTCAGTTAATGCATTAAGTATACCTCGAATTTATAGACATAGAATAGATATTTTTAGTTACGTGACCCCTCGAGTTGTAAATAGTATATTATAATCATTATGCGTGCGTGCGCGTAAACTTTCAATGAAAACAACATATATAAATTTTTATTTGTGATTTGTGAAGCATTAAAAGAATTATTAAGAGAAATAGGAATATTTGTGATATTATCAAAGTAATGCCAATGCCTTCAGGGTAATTTAGCCGTTGAAAAAGTTTAAGAAAACGTCTAAAAATATACAAACTAAAATATCTGTTTGATAAATTCTACGTATATATATGTCTAGGGAAAATGTTCAAAGAAAATTACGAAAATGTGTAACAAAATACAAGATTAAGAAATATTGGTGTGTTGACTGGCGACACACCCTAATAAAATCGCACCTGGTTGTATGGGGGTGAACGGGTAGGGTAAGTTGTGTTACTGGTGGTAGGTGCACATAGGGCAACCGGGTTGTCGTTGATAATATGTGCGAGCGATTAGGCAACAGAGGCAACATCGGAGGTCGCGGGCGGGCCTAGCTAACAACCATCCGGTTACACCTAGTGCATTCGCCCTCGCCAAGGCCGGACCGGGCAACAATTGGCCCCCGATATTTGGACCTGGAAACGGTACCAGTTTCTTCCCACGGCTCATATTATCGGCATTATTTTTTTTGTCATACAATATACACTAAATATGGCTCTGGGGCGGCTGGGTTAGGATCTTTACAAAATGTTGGATCGCCCAAGTTCAAACCAAATTTTTTTACGATATTTCTAAATACAGATTTGGAAACAGCATCTTTGAATTATGCTTTATATATATTTAGGTCTCAATCGGAGATAAAACAATACTAATTTGGGATATCTTAGAATTTAATATTAAAACGGCAGTAGCAATCGTAATGTACAACCAAAATTGTTGAAAATTTATTTATAAATACACAATTCAGTCAGTTATTAATCACCGTAAAGGCCCGCACTTTATCTGTATTGGTTTTTGGGATAAATTAATTTTAAAATTTTTTTCATTGGTACCCATTATTCCGAATCCAAAGAAAATTAAGTTAAGATGTATTTTGGCGATCCAACACTTTCCAACATATTGTATATATATATTATAATTATTATATATTAACATTTAATAAAAGGTGTGTATTATAAATGTATAATCTAATATCCTATATATTAATACTTAGTATATATATATATAACTACATCCCTAAAATGATCACAAACAATTACATAAACCCGAATCAGTGATCGTCTAGAGCGGACACTCAGATTATAATTAATATTACTCTAGCTAAAGTATTTAGAACTCTTACTAAAGGTACCAAAAGCTACTATCGAAATTCAATGTTGATCCTTCAGGTAACGCCCCGTTTTTATGACGTCATGGGCGCTTAAAAAAATATTTAGGACCGTCTACATATTACTAATTCATGTAAAAATAATCTGTTTCAAACTAACACTAACAGTGTATTAAAATATAAACTATTTATTATTGTCCGGCGATTTTACTATTTATGGGAAAGGGCAGTCTTTTTGAAAAAAATATCGAATCAAAATGAGCGGTCTCTTTGGAACAAAACTACGGTTACTAATGTTGCACTACTACCAACAATCACAGCGGTTCCCTGGACCTGTAACTGTACGGAACACCCTGTTTGATTTATTTATAGATAATATCAAACAGCATACGATTTTAAACCTGCATTTCTAATTACTGGTGTGGCTGTTGATGTCTGGCAAAGGGCGTAAACAACGTGGCCGTGGGTCATAGCCCTAGAGTGGCCGGTAGCCCATTAGGGTACACAGCAGAAATATCTAACCCTTGTACCGCCAGCAGATCATTCATACTGTAGGTTAAAGTGCCCGCAGGCCGTGCGAATGGTCTCAACGCGGTAGCGAACACACGTTTGCATGTAGCGGCCTGTACGGCCCCCGTGACGTCATAGAGAGTAGGGGCGGGTGCGTAGTGCAGCAGACTAGTGCCTGCGTTGGGCGACGCAGCGGTCAGCGTGATCGGCAGCATAGCTTGCGCAGACGTGGTTAGGGGCACGCTAGTGCTAGCGGCCGCTGCGTGCGTTATGGGCAAGGGGTAGGGGGCGTAGCGGTACGCGGCGGCGGGCATAGACGGGGCGGACACGGGGACGGGGCCCGATGCACCTGGCTGGTGTAGCATTAACAACTCACCGTAAGTGCCGCGGCCGGCGGCCCGGGTCTTCGCCAAGTTGGCCGGCAGCATCACTTCCTTCGGCTGGGCCTTCTTGCATTCCACCTGGGGGCACACAAACACACACAAATATCGAGATTAGAATTGATGTAAATTACCCATTTAACTTAATTATAAGTCGCTATTGTCGCTACAAACAAATTTGTTTGGACACATTATTTGATAAGATATCAACTGAAGAAAAACCATGTAAACTGACCTATGTTCTGTATACTATGTGGGCACATGGTGCCCACGGGTTTTCCCTAATCAATTATATCTGTATGATTATTATTTACCGCCCAATTATTTTCGTTTTGTCTCCTTAAGTAAATAACGTGATATAATCCCATAAACAAAAGGTCAAATTGGAGGAATCACCGATATAAATTCAATTCGCAGAGCACAGAAACCCTCTCATTATTGATGCAAACGATTCTGGAAATAATCGCGCAAGACATTCTGACATTTTCCACAATTTTATTTTAATAAGGACTCCCTGGCCATTACGACTCGCAAATAATTGACGACGGGGCCCGACCCAGATCGACAAGATCCCCAAGATACCAGGGAAGCTATAGTGGGGATGAGGCTGCTTTGTTAAGGCTGCCCCATTGTGGATAATGACAGGGGTTGAAGTAGTGAGAAACAGCAGGAGTGGGAGATGACGAAGAAGCCAACCGAGGAGCTTCTTAAGTGTCACTGACAACGATATTGTATCAAGAATTAAAAAGGGGAATCTTTAAATAAAATTACATGTTGAAATAATACTCTACCGACCAATTAAGCTCTTGGTACAGTGTGGCAAAGCTAAATACTTGATATATGAAACTATGTCACAGATAATATTATAATTGTAATGTGATAACTTGGCATCGGAATGGCAGGAATGCCTATTGACAATATGCTGCCTTCTCTGCCCACCCTTTCCCTCGGTTACACGAGTAAGCAATCCGAATTGTGGAATTCTCCCAAACATTTGGTGCACGGAGTGGGAATTATTTCGAAACAATCAACAACACAAACCGGGTTGTGGAAAGTGACAGGGGGGGGGGGGGGGGGCAGAGGAGTGGAAGGACAATAGCAACAATACGAACTGTCAATTAAAGTGGATCCGAGCGTGAAAAACAAACTGACGGTTAATTCATAGCCGTGATTTCAATGTCGTACAGAAGGGGGGGCATTGTCCCTAAACCTACGAGTTATTAAAGTCATCGTATATCGAATAAAACATTTTTTTGCCATTGTAAATAAATCGTTGGTTTTAGTTTTGCAATATTAAATAAATAAATAAGTCATAAATTGATTTTATATTAAGACCAATCAAGCTTGATGAATTGTATAACGAAGAAAAAGACTCACCATTTTATTATTTATTTCGTGGAAGTGAATTTCACAAACTTTATCGACAACGTCTTCGCTTTGAAATGTGACAAACCCGAAACCTGCAACAAAATAAAACAATAAATATTTTAGTAATGTTCGACATAAACAAAGAAACAGTAGAATTGGGACGCATTAAGCAACTTTGAGCCCTTAGACTTACGAAAAATGAGATATAATACAAATTGAAGAAAAACCGTGTAATTATTATTAAATTTCATGAAAATTCGTCACCAGTCAAAACTGACCTTTTTAGTAATAAATTAAAAACTAATAAGGCACATTAATAACTAAATTTGAATAAAATATGAGACTTCTCCATTTCAGGCATTAATAACTGAACTATTATTTATACAAAACTATTTTCTAAAACGTAATAATATAAGAGCCACATTGTTCCATGTCCATTACCTTGTTAAAGGTTATCAAATCGAATAAAACTTGCATTATATATACTAATAAATAATTATTGATGAATAAACCCTTAACTATTAGCACATCAGTTTAACAAGGATTAACTTGTTAAGGGTTGACTTAATCGAAAAATACTTCAAGTAAAAGTTATAGTGCCAAATTAACTTATGGTTTTTTTGGTAAACTGGTTTAGTTTATGAAATAATTAACAAAATCTATTTGCAATAAAACTCGTTATTAAACCACAATTAAACTCCAAATCAAATTTTAGAGTATGTATATTTCGTAAAGGGTTAAACTAATCGAAAAAAATACAAAAATAAAACTTGTAGGGCTTATTATCTTCTATAAGTTTTCTCAATAACTTTTTTCGATTAACTTAACCCTTTACTAGTTAATCGTAACTATAAATTTAGTGTTTGTTGTAATTTAATATACTCGTATTTTGAAAACCGTTTGACTAATCGTAATAAGTACAAGAATAAAAGTTGTAGAATGGATTATTTCCTATACTTTTTTTTTAATACTTTGTTTGGATTAAGTTAACCGTTTACTAGTTAAACGTTGCAGTACACAATGATGTTAGTAATTTAAACTTTCAGTCGCCAACCAGCATAAGAGTTGTATTGTAATGTCCCACCCATAGGGTAATAAATATTTAGTTTGTAGAAATATGTTATGCGAGAGGAATGTCGGAAATGGTTAAAGTTACGTGAAAATATATGAAAAATTGGGCGTATATATATTTATTTACGGGGTAATGTTGCGAGAAAATCATCGCTGACACAAAGGAAACTCAACTACGAGATTTCTGGACAAAGAAACAACGGTAAAAAGTATGTAGCAACTGGATATATATATATATATATATATATATATATATATATATATATATATATATATATATATATATATATGCCGAATAAGTTAAGTCAATAAAATTTATTGCGATATTTCGACGTGTACGAAGTTTTTCCAACTTTTTGTCGGTGTTTGTATCGCGTGGAAACGGTGGTAAATATCCCCAATGCATCATACATATCCCACAAATAGGACAAACTACTATTTAATAGAGGCAGCCTTAAATCTCTTCATTTAAGGGACCGTCCTCCTCTCAAAACTTTGGAAATCAATTTCGTTATTTTTAATTTCGTATAAAAAGCCTGTAGTGTGTTCCCACTGTGTCTTTCCACCCCTCTAGACTTTTAATCCTATCATCTGTGCACTTTGACGTCCTCGTGCCCGCGTTGGGTTCGAACGTGTTGAGACCAGTCTACAAAAGCTTTTCACCACTCTTGCATAAGCTCCAGCGTCCAGCAACAAGATGCGACACGGCACGTGCCATATTTGTGTTCGCACTTAAAATAGCCGGTCCGGTTTACCTGACGCTAATCTGGATTAACAAGCTTCAGATTCTCCTCGTGTCTAATTCAGAAACAGATCAGCGATGCCTTTCCTAAATATTTACCACTCCCTCTAACCCTTCCTCAAAAGTCAAAACCCTCCATAACTCTGATTATAACATAAATGGTTTCCAAACTATCTAATAACTGTGATATTTCTGTTATTGTAAGCGATAAAACTTAGCTAAGCTTCAGATACTCCTCGTGTCTAATTCAGAAACTGATCAGGGATGCCTTTTCTAAATATATACAACTCCCTCTGAACCTTCCTTAAAGCCCTCCCTAACTCTGGGATGTCTGATTATAATATATATCGTTACAAGACTATGTAATGATTATGTGTGATATTTCTGTAAATATAAGCGACAAAACTAAGTTAAGCTTCAGATTCTTTTCGTGTCTAATTCAGAAACAGATTAGCGATGTCTTTTCTAAATTTATATCACTCCTTTACAACCATCCTCAAAAGTCAAACCCCTCCCGAACTCTGGGATGTCTGATTATAATATAGATCGTTTCCAAACTATGTAATGATTGTGTGTGATATTTCTGTAAATGTACGCGACAAAATTGCACGTTTCTGTTTTGTTTTGTTGCTGTTGTCTGTTCTCTTCTTCGTCCGTTGAAGAACGGGGGTCTGGCAGGATTTGGCCACAGAGTGGTGGGGGGTGGGGTGTGCTTCGCGTAGAGGCTTGAGGATGAGTTATTGCCTATCTGTTGGACTGAAAACCGGGCGAAATGGGCAGGAAAAAAGCTCTCTCTGTAACTTCCAATCTCTTTCCGAACTTCCAGAACTTCCAGTTGCTTATGTCGCTTGTTGTAAGATTCTAGTATTTCAGCTATTGTTATTTATTTATATACGTGTATGTTTTGGTTATTTGTAGTGTAATAATGAAAGAAGACAATGTGGACGAAGTGTACGGTTAATCGTTGGCGCGTTGTTGAGAACGATAACGATTAGTGTTCGCGCGTGTGAAGTCTGTACTGTAATGGGCAACGATTGCGAACATCTGACGAGCGTGGTTGGCGCGACACGAGCACTATAAATGCACCGGCCAAATGTTCCCCTGAAATAAATAAATAAACGACTGCACGAAACACGACACCGTTTAACAAACTATCCTCTTAACCATTACCAATTCCAACTCGACATTTCTTAAATACTTTTATTGGAAATTAAACCTAATATATATAAAATATTAATATCGTCTTTTAGTGCATGCATTCTAATAATAATAAATAAAAGTTTTCATTGATTTGTTTTGCGTTGAGTCCGTTGTTTTTCAGGCAGATGGAGATAATAAAATCTTTGGGCCGATTGATCGGCACGAACTTTTTACAGCGAGTCGAACTAGGATTAATGTGTCCTGCGCGCCCCCCTGCACCCATTCCTGCCGGCACCTGCAAGTCTACACTAGTTTTTCCAAGTTGCTGCTCAGTCAACAACACCACCACACGCGCCCTATTTACATTGTGCTCCCCGCTCTTTTCCTTGTTTACGCATCCATCTTTATTCAACCCGAATAAAATAGCGAAAACATATTATTACCGTGCTCTGAGCTGCGTTAAATATTTTCATGGCATATATAATAAATAATATTTAATATATTTGTCTTTTTGTCAACTGTGTGCGGGTTTATAAGTGAAATATGAAAATGTTTTAGTTGTAGCACGAATGATAAATGTCGTATACCGCAACATATAACTCGCTCTCGGTGACAGAATGTACGCTATTTCCGCTTTAAGCGGACTGCAATTGTTTAGTGCGTGCGTGCGCGTAAGCCTAAAGCATCTTAGGTCGATAGTACACTGTTTTTGCTATACACATTATTTATAAAAATGGCATTAACAAGTTTTACCCTCCCCAGAGATGTTAAAGATTGTTTTGATTAATGTAATTGCAAAATAATTTAAACTTTATGCTAGGCCGAGTATGTCTGTGTTGCATAGTTGACTATAGGGGTGTAAGGGGGGTGGAAACTTCTGGTGATATGGCGCTTGCCCTAACGAACAGGAAGACACCATCCAGCGCCAGCTTAATTAGCAAAGTTCGTGTTGGCAAACTCCAACAATAATTAGGTGCGAAAAATGATTACCAGGCATAACTACGCCAACACCCACACTCGGTACCAATACTGTTACACACAAATATTCGTCATAACTACAAAATAAATATAATAAATAATCAATATATTTTATATTTATATATATATATATATATATATATATATATATATATATATATATATATATATATATAACTGGGAAGCGCATATAAGTTATTATATATCTTTAGCCATTTCAGGAGTGGAACAAACCCCCTTCGTTAGTTTCCGTAGTGCGTCGAGCCTAGATCGGCTTTCAGACTACTTAGGCGCGCCTTTTAAATTATGCACTCGTTGTTTGACAATTATTTCTATGTATTATATCGTATATCAAGGTAGTTACGTAATTATTGGAACCAATTTGATCGCATTACCATTAAATGCCATCATTATTATTGTATAATATTTAATCTGTCACAATAATTCATGTACTTATACTAGTTATATATCTATTTTTACATATACAAGGTTTTTAGCTCGCCATACAAAGTACTGAAGAAGCTAAATTAATCAATCGTGTATCTGTAGCATTATCAAAAAGTGTTTATGTCGTCATCCTGAATCCAAAAATATATATAACTCGTCGCTCGTACTCCTCTGAAGGTACCTGAGCGATTTACACCAAATTTGCTACATGTATTACTTGGTACCCTATTTGTATCCGTTCACAGTTTAAATCCAATCGCATGGATACTTCCCGAGTTATAGGGCCCCAAAATGTACAACCCCCATTAATACTGCCCTTATAAAAATAAGTAAAACACCCAAAAATGCTACTAAATATTCTAAGATATTTTATGTTCACAAGATTCTTTCATATTGTTAACCTAAAGGCCATAAAAAATTAAATTAAATATTATAATTTTGAATTTTAATACTATTTAGATTGCATTACTCATAAGGCGAGTTGTACGCATCAGTGCGTTATACTGAATCTTGTTATGCTTATATTAGATTTACAAGGTTCTTAATGCCACATTTTCTTTTATATATATATATATATATATATATATATATATATATATATATACATTTACGTTTGATTTTGTTTAAATTGCTCGGCCCGCTTAGGCCGTGCAACTACGTAATGCCATTTGCCGTGGGCTGATTTGTAATTGTGTTCTGGTCGGCCTAATAAATTCGGGCTAGTTTATGCTCGGTGCGTTATCGTGCTCGACCCGTTTGCGACACAATAAACTGGATGTACATGACTGTTGTGAGGCTGCGATTTATGTTTTCTACATACATATATATATATATATATATATATATATATATATATATATATATATATATATATATATATGTATATACTCGTATATATATATATGTATATATTCGTATATATATATATATATATGTATATATATATATATGTATATATATATATGTATATACTCGTATATATATGTATATACTTATATATATATATTTATATACTCGTGTATATATGTAAATATAATATTGTATAATTAAATATGATTAAAAAGTTGCTATTTTTGAAACTTCTTGGAGTGAATGTATATTTGATATCGTCGCCGAGTTATGCGTTGTGCATTTCGTGCTCTGTATATGCGAGAGAAACCAATTTAAATTGATTAAATTTTACCTCCCCGTGCCCCCCTACCCCCGCCCAGCAACCCTCTCTTGAATGTTATTTCAATGCAAGCGCTTATATTTCTTTTTTTTTTCTGTTTTTGCTTTCATACAGCGCGTTATATGTCGCTGCTAAGTGTAACGGCGTTTATAGATTTTTTTTCGCGAGCTATACAACATTTTTGGAATTAGTTTAAATAGCTACGGCCGTGTGTGTGTGTGTGTGTGTGTGTTATAGCATTCGGGGGGCTTTTCAATATTTCGCATAGAGTGCTTTGCCAAGCGTGCATTCAAAGCTAACGTGTTCATACAGGATTCTCGAAAGGAATAAGGCCTTATAGGAATATACACTTTTTTGATAAGCCCAAGAACTTCGTATTCAACTGTGTGTTACATTTTATAAAATATTTTTATAGATACAAAATATAAAGTAAATTAGTTTAATGAAAAAAGCAATTTTATATATTTATGTTCACGGATTTGGTAATACTGGGGGCAGGGGTGGGCTCAGTTAGCCCCACAGGAGCCTATTTTTAAAATATATAGACTTCGACGACCCCATTATATGTAAATATTTAAAAGAAATTAAAACCAAAACGAAATATTTATTTTCCGAGAATTTCATTTATTATTATTATTAATTATACATTATTCTATTGATATTAAGTAAAAAACCCTCAGAGGGAGTCCATAGCTAATGATTTAGCAACTCATATGGGCACAGTATGCCCATATCAAATACAGAACTCTTTACTAATATTAAAATGCACATTTTAAATGTATTAACTGTGAGCTTTGGGTGAATACGGGCCTGCACCTGTTAGGTATAAAAGTCCGTAACTCCAGGCTATATCATCGTTTAATTGTAATAATGTCAAATAAATTAGCTGGCATTTCCATAATGCGAATAGACGAATACTAAAATGGTATGATTCGCACGTAGCCCCAGTACATTAGACAACCGCTACGCCACGCCGCACTCTACCGAGAGATATCTGCATTAAATGTGTCAGATTATAAGCTATGAAAAGCCATTTACATAATTGGGTTATTTGATATATACGCTCCGTGGCACAATATAGTCTGAACGCAAAAATTATATAGAAAACTTCAAGCGAATAACACACAACGTATTAATATTAACATAATCTAAACAGTTTAACTTTAGCTCAAAATGCTAGTAAAACTAGCCACAGTTAAGAATAATTAATGCTAGATTTGAATTCCCCATACTTTTTAACATATATCCTGAAATTTTCATAAAAATCGAGCGAGTAGTACGCACAGAATTAAATATTTAGTAAATTGTGCGGGCTAGAGCAGTGAAAAACGCTACGCGCGGTGGTGACCTTGGACAGCGTACCGGTACGCGCACCACGCGTCGCCCGGCATCACCACGCGTCAGCGGGCGTCACTAAGCAGCGTGACGGGCTTCGACACGATCGACACGATAAAATGGAAAACGCTCTAGAAAGCGTAATTTTGGAGATGGAAGTGTAAAAAAAGAATGGGTATATAGGGAAAATTACAAGGAATCCAACTAGACATACTAGAAGTTTCTAGTTCTTTTAGTTTTGAAGTTAAAATGAATTATATGGTAAAAAATAGCTTATAGCATTATTTAATATCGTTTATGGTATTAATGTATTAGTTTACAAGTGCGACAAATATGTTTTAAGGTTTTGTTATGTTTATTCAACTTTGTAGTTAAAATTTGAGGTGCAGTTTGAATAAATATGATTTAAATTACAAATATAAGGATGTTGTAAACAAATTTAAAATATGTTCAAAGGTGTTTCGATTATGAATGAGATTTTTATATTGAGTTAAATTTTTGTAAAGATTCGCTAGGTGATTTTGCCGTCAAATAAATATTGCTTGCTTTAAAATGACACGTGATTATATTTAGGAACGAGAAATTCTACGTCGTTTATGTGTATTATGCTAAAGAGCTAGAGGGCGCTCTGAAGTATTACAGTTGACATCTTTATATTTCATCTCTTTCAAGTTATTTCGCTTTTTGATCTATATCGTTGTGTATGTGTGTGTGTTTAGTAAACAGAAATTTATTTAAAGCTACGTCTGTGATATGACAAACTATACACTTTTAACTGCACAATTTTTGCTTATGTATATAAGCACCACGTGCCCATATCATTAATATAATAATAATAATAATTCAATATATATAGTTTTAATTGTGGAAAAACTTGAATCCATTAGCGACAATGTGAATAAATATACATTTCATTTGTGTCGTTGTGGGAATCTCTCCCTAGGGGCAAAAAGCAACACAAACAATAGCTGCCTCCTTGCTCTGTTTCCCCCCCTGCCCCCCCCCCCCCACCGCTTCGCATCCCTCTCCCGTATCAAGTTGTGTGTGTGTGTGTGTAGTATATCAGCAGGGAACAAAACGTAGGCAGGCAGGCATGAACAGGCAGACAAACGTGCCCGGGGAATCAATGTCGTAGGCGCCTCTTCGGCCGAGGGCGTGGCGGGTGCTCCACACACGTGTGCCCCCCCCACACACATTCTTTATTTCGCGATAGGTGTCACTATGACCCCTTAACCTACTATTGCCATTTGGATTATCTCGGACCCTAACAGTTGTACCGTTCAATAACCGGGGTACCTAGGTACCCTTACGCCATTTTAATATAATATAATAAGGGGTTCCAAAATGAACAAAACAATAATATAATATCGTTTACTACTCGTTTAAATCCCGTAAAATAATGATGGCATTAACAATAAGTAGATTAGCGGTTTTGAAACTAGATGCGAGGGTATTATGTGTGGACGGATTTGCTGCTGGAGCTTAGGTACTTGGTGTACTTGTCTATCTATGCTCCGGTATAATTAATCTATCGGTAAAGTACTACCCAAACAATAAATACGGGTCTATCAGCTAGTTCGGATGAAACATCAAACTTGCCAGCAGTTTAACTTTATTTAGAAATATTTTATTATCGTTTTATCAACACTAATAGGTTTTTTCTTTGTTTAACCAATACCCTAAATAGTCGAATGGAAAACAAAGATAATTATAACAAAACATGGCCAACCTGAAAACCATCAAGGCCACAGAAAAACAAACAAACAATCCTTGCAAGGAAGTCTTAGCTATAAATCACTTTTTCCTTGGAAGTAGGGGAAGATGGTCGAGTAAGGGGGGGTGGGGGGAGTAAGGGGCACACCTCGTGAACGTGTTAGTGGTTTTGTATTCAGTTTCATTTGTGTACAACGAAATGTCAACGTTGTAAACTCGGGGCGAGATGAAGAGAGAGAGAAAGTACGTGCAAAGAGCGAGAGAGATAGTAGTAGTAGCGCACGAGTGCCAGGAATTGCATATGACGCTCTCCAGGGACATTTCCTGGTTTATATACACATACACACAGTTATATACGTGTTATTCCGTTGTAAACAATATAACTTGTGCATTTACAGAAAATAATTAGAATTTAACAACTTGACCGCCATCTTACACCTACCATTAATGTATTACTAAATTAAAAAATTAATATTCAATTAATTTGGATACTGTAAATCAGTATATTAATGATTAGTATACGTCTAGTTAGTTATAATATACAATAAAGTCGCTAATTTATTAGCTTTCAAAATGAATCGACCACTACAGCCTTTTTTAGAAGGGTGGATAGTATAGCCACATAAAAACTATACAGACACACACACGCATACGTACAAATATAATTTTATATGTCACTGTAGTCCCAACGGTCACCGAGGGATCCCTGACACCTCATTTAAAATTTATATTTCAATTATTGCGTCTATCAATTATTTGTGGAGATTTTCGAAATATCCCAATTTAATTTCGTGTGTACTCGCTACATAAAGTACGCTAGAACTCCTGGACTTTTTAAAAAACAGTAATTTGTGGTTTAACGAAATAATAAATAAGTATTTGGATCACCAAGTACAGTAGATGATAAAGAAATCGGTTGTGTGTCTGTAGCATTCGCGAATTTAAAAAAAAATACCGAAATAAAAAGGGGCTCGTCGCCGTGAATCCAAATATATATATAACTCATATGCTTGGATGTCCCAACGCTCGTCACTGACTCGACCAAATTTGTCCCTCTGCTACTTTGAAGGTACCAACGCGATTTACACCAAATGTGGTACACATACTATTTGGTATCCTGTTTGAATGCGCCCGCAGTTTAAATCCAATCGGACTTATACGTCCCGAGTTATAGGCGCCCAAACTTTAGACAGTTTACGATGTATGCGATTTTAATACTGGATAAAATAATCTAGGATGTACATAATATATCATTGTAGCCGTCAGTATTGTAAATATTGTATAAGGATGACATTTGTATATATATAACATATGATCACTTTTATATGTATAAATCGTTTTATAATTGTACGTTTTCGTGTATTTGTGAAGCGCTTTTGAAATGTTTGCTTTTATTCTCTGGAGGCCACGAAATGCTGTGTGCAAACCAGCCAACTGAGATTTATTATAATTCGCGATACAATAAAAGCGCCAGCTGTACCACCGTCCCGACCCATTGTGACCGCAACACGCATGCGCCCAAACATGCCATTGTTACACTATTCTCTACAATCGTTATTTTTGTTCACCTGAATCCTTAAAAACGTCCAAAAAATCCGTTTTGGTCAACAAAACGTGGGTTTAATTGATGTTTTAATAACTATAGCCGGTGATATATGTTTGCGAAATATACATGCAAAGTTATAACCGTTTTTATTGGAAATATACCGATGGCGAACGACATAGATGAATTGTAGAATTGCCCACAACATCCAATAATAAATAAATTGAATGTCCGCATTGCAAATGATAAATGGTGTGGGGAAAAAATGGCAAACATGTTGCCTATTAACATTAAACATTGCACCGTTACGATAATTAGAAAAGTGCGTGGCAAATTGCAAACATGTTCGTCGATATCCAAATGGGGACAATTAACCCCATAACTAATTAATATTAATTGATAACACTATTTTAATACAACAACGTCAACGTCTCATTGTGTATCTGTAACATGCTTGGATAAGGCGAGTGATGGCCACTCCAGTTCCTTGCAAAAAATTAAGCCCCATTTGTTTTGGCGGCCTACTACGCGTCTAACACTCACAAACGTATGAACATTTTAACCCTCGTGTGAATTATGGCGAATGCGCGCGCCTCGCGCCGCCGGAAACCGGAAGTAAGCCGCAGGGCGCATACTCCAGACATATATCTACGTCGGGAAACGTCACGGTGCTACGCGTACACAGCGTAAACCTTAAATAAAAATCCGACCGAAATGTTGCCCGTTTCTCTTACTCAACCACACACACATATCACTTTCGTTCACCAACTTTTTATCTTACAAATGCCACGATAAAAGAATTGAATTCAAAGTCTTGATTCTGGTCAGTATTTTGGCAACATGATTAAAAAATGATATAAGTTTGTCGGCCCAGAATACGTGTGCAATAACTTATGTCAGCCATCACTAAATCATGGTTGCAATATACCAGGGTATAATGATGGGCCAGGTGGTACCACATAATTAATTCTAGCTAGCAGCTAAAGCAGCGTCGCACGTCGCATCGGGGGCAAGAGTTATCGTCGCTCAGATAATAGACATATAGTGTCTGCCGCGCTCTGCTCCGGTACTAAAGCTCTTTCTACACCCCGCCCGAATTCATTGCAGCACTGTTGTAAACTGTCTTTCATCTTGTCTCTCTGCTTTTGTTTATTGCTCAATTGGTACACGGTGGCGACATCTACGTGAATTAACTAACCGTTCAAAGTTAGATACTCCTTAAACTCCAGTTATGGAATAAGCAGACGCCAGGTTTCTAAACCATTACTTAAGAGCTCCTTTCAACGGATAATTTGTAGTTAGTTTTTAGTAATTGTAGTAGCATCAATTACTTTTAGTAGTATCAATTACTTTAGGTTAGGTCAGGTAAGGTTAGCTAACTCCTTTTCAATTAGTTTTAGTAGTATCAATTACTTTAGGTTAGGTAAGGTTAGCTAATTCCTTTTCAATTACTTTAGGTTAGGTTAGGTTAGGTAATTCCTTTTCAATTACTTTTGGTAGTATCAATTACTTTAGGTAGTAAGGTTGAAAATCTTGAACGCATATAATTAATGCAGAATATGTTTCTGTCTGGTTCTAGTGCCCTCAAGACTACTAAAATGCGTAGTTAATCGTAATGAACGTGTACTGTATGTGATATGGGTACATGGTGCCCCGGTTGTACGTAGTTGGTTTAAAATGATCGTGATGTTGATGTGTAGTGCTATGCCAGCTTTTAGCCACCTTAAACTTGTTTGGCAAGTTGTTGTTGCAAGTTAGCAACTGCGGCGCTGTGGTCAACTCAAAATGGACCCTAGATCTAAGATTAGCCGTTACTTTTGTGGGCGTCGATCAGCTGATTAACGACAAGTTCCACGACTAAGTATCAAAAGTTTATCGGCTGTGGTGAAACTTCACCAACAAATATAGCATTTTAACTAGTGGTTTAATTTGCTAATAGTAAACTTAAAAATAGTTTTGTTTGTTGCCGGGGTGACAAGAGGCGTGGTTTGTACTGTCATCACCCAACGAATTACTCCTGCTAAAGTGTATGTGTCTTTTTTTGTGCGCGTCGCGCTTGTCAGCCTGTAACGACGTCCTTCATTTAATGATGACGGGCACGGTCACCCCCCCCCACTCTCCTAATGGGGGGACTAGTGGAACGGGGGGACCATTCAATTATTTTAAGTACTCAAATCTCTTTGTCCTGGTATCCATGCGCGTCTTGTGATTTCGGAAATTTGCTGGTAATCTGTTTGGGCGCGGTCAAAATCTGCGATCCAATTTCCGATTGGGAAAATGGTCACACAGGAATATCGGTATAATTTAGAGTGATGGCAATACTGGGATTCTACACACACACACACACACACACAGAGAGATATATGGATGGGTAGATTGAATAAAACGCGGTATAGACAGCTAATATATTTGAGTGCACCTTACGTAATATTGTTTTTTGTTTTTCGTGCAAATCCAGACCCATCAGATTGCCTTCCATCTTTACGACGGATACGCGTATCAATATATTGTTTATTACGTTTTCCAAGGTCTTTCCACGGTAACCTAATCATTGTGATTTGATTCCCTAACGCATTTGTACCTTCAGTTATGAATGCCATTTGAATAAAGTCTTTAAACGAACTAGATATAAGATGATTACCCAGAAATGTTTGTAAACAATGTTCCGTAACTCGTATGTCACTAATGCACATTGAAATACTGTATTTGACGCTCACACGTGGTAGCACTTTTATTTATATTTGTTCTTTGGTCGGTCATTTTAACATAAAGGCTTAATAGCGACCCACAAATTCAAATATCAAAAATATACCATATGGGCACATGGTGCCCACGGGTGACCCTAGTATATAAGTCTAATATGTCTCGTCCTCCTATATAGATATAATAAAGTTAGTTGCAAAAGTTTACTGAAACTCAGCGTTGCATTTAAATTCTATTGAAACGAATCGTTTTTAATTTCAAAGAAAATATTCTTCGATAGAAATTAGTAAAACTTTTTCGAACGAATTCCAAGCGACGGCTAAGTGGTACCTCCAAGTTTTAGCGGCGTGAAATTCTCCCAAAGCATTCAATATGTAAAATAGTTTGTTTTTTTTCTGCAACCCAATAAGAAGAGAATCAAATATGTTTCTTAGACGCTGAGACATAAATTTGCATGTATATTACATAAAGACACACAATTAAATCACGCAAGATTGAAGAAACAAAAATAAAATACAGCTCCAACTAGCCTTAGACGAGAAATGTCCGTGCTATTCGATTCTTGGTTAATGTAGTAACACCTGAGGCACATTCACTCGTCGAACTACCCCAGTCGAGGTCATTAATCACCCGCGCAAGCGCCCTTCTCTAATGAATCAATCCCAACAGTTGCGAATGATGTGTCGTCACTCCAGCATCCATCTTCAGCCCCACATTGTTGCGGGGGTCGGTTCATAATTTGCACCAAAAATGTTTTTGCATGTCGGTAATTTAATTGCACGCAAATATGGTTTATTTGACCAGGGACTACATTTGAAAAACTCTACACAGTTAATTGAATTATAAAGACGAACAAAACAGTGGTTTGTAAATCTAACATTTATTTTTTTGAAACAATGGGGCAATGCGGTGTTTTCGAGGGGCGGCAACGATGGTCGTGTATCTGTGCTACACTATCCATCATGATCTAGTAGCACTGAACATTTGTGTCGTTAACGATTGGACGGTTACCCGGATCATGTGGGGTACTGATATTTTCATTTAGAATAGCTGTATATATGTGTGCTATCCGGGCATCCATGGCTTGATTAAAGGCTACCAAATTGTGTATGTGTTGTCGAGTGACTTAGGTGATGTATGGCCCGTTGGGAGTTCGGCTTGGGCCAGTTTTTTTTAATGTAACCGTCTATTTGGGTGACCGATGCAGGGTTTTGCAATTATTTGGGCGATTCTGTCTGGATTAGACAAACTGAGTATCCGTTAGGGAAACTAATAAAAAGATGTATTAAGTGCATCCTTAACAATAAATAGTGAAATATTGTTTAGAATTGATTCGACAATAGGTAGTATTAAATTAAAGTGTGCCGAGGGAGGGTAATTGTGGATATGCCAGTTTGTGAAAGGAGGCAATCTGATTATTTTTCGTTCCAATATTTCTGGTGCGCAAAATATGACGTCGCCTGAAATATATATGAGATATTAATTGATCCGATCGAGAAGCGGTGCGCGATTTGAACGTTCTGAATTTAATACATTGGCCATTGTGACAGATTGGATATAATTCCGATTCGGTTCTTTTCAATATCCGTCGGCCGTCACACAAGAAATTTCATTTCCGATCAACGGCATAAGCTTCGAATCACCCAGATTACTTTATTTTCGTATTTCTTCATCAATACCTGATTAACCAACCTCCCTTTACCGGATTTATTAATCGCAAACATGTCCCAGCATGTTTACTATAGTTCCAGAAGTCATTTTGTACGAATATCCAGTTGAATAGTTGGACCACAAAGTGCTACAAAGTAGGAAGTCTTGTAGATTTACCACCAATTTTTAAGCTATCCCACTTCTGAAGCTTAACTGGTACCGTTGATTTTTCACAGCACTCATCCCTTAAGTGAATCATTTCATCCTCTTTGTAGTTTATCCGTATATCACAGAACCACTAGTGTCCAAATGCGAAAGTTAAATACGAAGGGAATTCAGCCGATTTGGCGGTCAGTGTGGTCGCACTGAGGGGTTTCAAACTTCCCCGGTGCATAGAACAGTATTGTTTACTTCAGGGCTAAGGTGAGTTTAATGTTCAAATAGCTTTTGATCCATATTAACAAATTACAGTTTCCCTAAAGAACTTTACGTCGAATAAGGTTATCCAAAAATAGATTAGATATATTTCTAAAAATAATCGGCACCGTGAGTACTAAAATATATACAACGTTATCACAGTGCCGCAATGTAATAAATAGTTCGTTTAGAAGACACTAGATCGACTGTAGCGCCACATGTGATATACTAGGACATTTGATATGCATACACTCACGCAATATTTAGATTCTCCATTGTAATTTACATCACGGCAGGTGTTCTAGTCCCCAGGTGACACGGCACGGTGCAGTCGTGCCAACAGCACGACCCGGGCAGGATTTGCAAGGGTATATAAGTTGGCGTCGTTGAATAAACAGTAATTTAACGGGTGTAGCATTGGTTTGCGACCCGGCTGCATACGAAATAGTCGACTTTGTCGACGACATCTCCGACTCCTGAATACACGCATTACTGCCGACGTAATACCACCTGCATTTCTTAGGCGAACGACCCCATTTTCCCTCTGATACATTTTTAACCATATGTTGCCTCAATTTGTTTATAATAATTTTGGTTTAAGATCATTATTATCCAATACTGTGCTACTATAATCCAGTGTTTATATATGCATAAATACATTAAAATTGATAATGTATTGATAACATTAAAAAGCTTGCATTAAATTGAATTTGGCGATAGATCAACAATGCCAGGTTTATCATTAAACAAAATCAAATTTAGCTACAGTGAAACCACGCATAGATTTTAATCGGGAGCATTAAATATGGTTCCTGATCCAACTAATCTAATATTGGTCACATTTTGGACACTAGCCCCATTTTGTAGTGGGCCAATAAATATCGTAACCGATACATATTGAATTATACGTTTTATAATTAATATTTTACTCTATATGAACTTAGCAACAACAACTGAATATTTGAATTTAATTCATGAGCAATTCTGAAACGAATACTTGTATTTAAATCATGAGTAATTCTGAAACTAATTATATTTTATGCATTCTGCGTTCAGATTTGTGATCAGCGTGTTTCAATTGTGTTATAAATATATTTTTGTTGTAATCAGAGACATAAAAATATATGATTCTTCTGTCACTAAAACGGCTGTAAAATTTTTAATTGGCAACCAATACTATTCATATTTTTTTTATAGATACATAATAAGTTAGTTATCAATCACTGAAAAGGGGAAAAAGATATCATTATTTGTTTTACCGAAAAAAATTGTATTTAAATTTTGATACATTTTTAATTCGTGTCTCAAGGCCCCAACTATTTTTCTATACCTCCAGATTAAATAAAAATTTGTTTATATAGTATACAACTAATGCAAAGTCGCATTCAATCACTAATAGTTCAATATATTCAATAGTTTTTGAATTTTGGACGAATTAAAATAAATTGTCAATTCTCATCGAAGTTCAAATGCTCATAATTCATAAACCATTTTGCGTATGTTCAACTTATGCACGTCTTTAGAATAATTGTCATTTTTTTAAATATATATTTACTTAATTATACCTAATTCACCCCTCAAGCCTTATGACGACACGCATTTGTTTATTTAACAAACGCAGCGTCCATTTACAATAAAAGCTGTGGGCACCGATTTAATCTTGGTGTACGAAATACTACATTATCGCTGTCGCTCTCATCGGCCGTCGATACAACAGAGACAGAAATCACCAGCGGCATAACGCATTATAAAATTTGCGTATTGGAACGTTCACACATAATTATTATACACAGATACACTCGGTTCTGTTCCGATATATGTTTACTTTCGTTAATAATTAATTTGTTGTTTGGTGTTGATTGGTTATTGGGCAGATATTACGAATATATTAACTTGTTAATGTAATAAATACATTTTTAATATTATTGTTTGTAAATTACGGAAACTGCAGACTCAGAAATTTGAAAATGTATCAATTTTGCAAAAAATACAATTAGATAACTTTTATTGGTCTCAAATTGAGACCAAACTATATAGAAAAAATAATTTGAGCCCACTGGTCTCAAATCTGTATATAGAATCGTTGTAAAAACATGTGTTTCAGAAATATGAGCATTCAATATTCATTATGTGAAACCACAGAAACGAACCAATATTGGAATGGTCGTTAGGCGAGCACCATCTGTTGATAATTCTTCCCATTTTCAGAAATTTATCGCCAGGATTATTGTATATTATTCTTAAATATTTGGAGTTTGGATTAGAGCGCACGTTTGGCTAAACCGGTCGGTAAATATATTATTCCCCAGTTCCGGACACAACCGAATCGGTATTAAACGATTACGTCGCCCGTTAATGTGTACGATTAATTAACCGGGTATCGTAAACCGTAATACTGGTTAGCGAATGCGGTTACTGCCATGTATGATCTAGTGCAAATTATTGATCAAACTAGCATTGGTAGTGCATTAGCAAAAGCAATTAAAAAATTATAACTCTTTTTCGAAATGTTTATTAAAAAAATACACAATCGTGGAAAAGGAAATGTGATTAATGCGCGATTGCCATGGCTGGGAAACAAGCAAGAAGATGAAATATTAATGAAAACTATGCAACGACATCGGATATTAATTATTACGGCTGCCCGGGGAGCGGATCCGCACATTCGGACACAAAAGGAATAAAGCTATAGTCGCCCCCGTGCGAAAGTAGAATTAATGGATAATGAATGCCGTGCGACCAAATTAAATCCAACCGGTATCTGTTTCATTTCCGGTCGCACAATTCATATTTCATGCTCTGACCGCCATTTGCTGGATTCATCACGACACCCAAATTGGAAACTCATGTACTAAACTTTTTTCTTACTTTCCTGCAAGAAATAACGAAGTGGACAGCGCTGAATCGCATCCAACAAATTTCCAAATGATATTAACTGATTTTTTGATACTAGGGTCACCCATGGGCACCATGTGCCCATATGGTATACAGGTTTTGACTGGCCATGTAATTTAATATTAATTACACGGTTTTTCTTCAATTTGTATCGTTTGACTATAACAGTAATACAAATGTCCACATCACAAGTAATAATAAAGAAAAAATCCTCAGCCCAAATCCGGTAAATGTGATTGAAAGCGGCCAAACCTTAATTTCGATATCGTGCGCAGCGAACAGATGCCAAAAATGCAGCAGCGAAGCATTAAGTATATTAGTCGGTTTGGGCATTAGAACTGATTACCTTATGATAAAACACATCAGCTGTGCAGAGAGGCGAAATGGCGGAAACCGGCCATCCGGTTACCTATCTATCTATAACCGGGTTATGGGGTGGTCGGCGCGCGGTCAACCCAGCGGCCGCCGTGGCGTGTCCCGCCTCGCTATTCGATTAATGGAACTAGGACGATTTATGTGTGCGTGATTTCAAATGTCATTTAATTATTTGCTAGATACAATATGCTATATTTAATTGGTCTCAATGCGACTCATTTTATCTTAACTGAATTGAATTTAATTCATGAGCAATTCTGAAACGAATTATATTTCAATTTAAATCATGCGTAGCTCTGAAACGAATTATATTTTATAAATTCTGCGTTCAGATTTGTAATCAGCGTGTTTCAATTGTCTTATAAATATATTTTTGTTTTAATCAGAGAGAAAATAAAATATAATTCTTCTGCCACTAAAACGGCTGTTAAAAACTTAATTGGCAACCAATGCTATTAATTATTTTTTTATAGATACAAAACAAGTTATTAATCAATCACTGAAAAGGAGAATAAGATATCTTTATTTGTTTTTCGAAAACAATTATTTTTAAATTTTGATACATATTTAATTCGTGCCTCAAGGCACCAAATATTTTCCTATATCTCCAAATTAAATAAAAATTTGTTTATATAGTAAAGAACTAATGCAAAATCGAATTCAATTACTAATATTACAAAATATCCAATAGTTTTTGAATTTTGGACGACTTATAATAAATTGTCAATTTTTATCAAAGTTCAAATGCTCATAATTCATAAACTAATTTATTTTTAACAAGTTAAAAAAATTAGATTTTTGTCAAATCTGACCATTTTACACAAAAACGACTGTAATATATGTAATTGACAATTAATATTATTGAAAATTTATTTATAGATACATAATAACTCAGTTATGAATCTCTGTAAAGGAGAACATAATATCTACTTCGGTTTTTCAGGAATAATTTTTTTAATTTTGACAAATATTTTTGTCATCTGACCATTTTACACAAAAACGACTGCAAAAAACGTAATTGACAATTAATATTATTGAAAATTTATTTATAGATACATAATAACTCAGTTATGAATCTGTGTAAAGGAAAACATAATATCTACTTTGGTTTTTCAGGCATAATTTTTTGAATTTCGACAAATATATTTTTGATTCTAATTTGTGTCTCAGAACACTAATTATTTTTGTGTCCAATCTTAATGAAACTTTGGTTATATAGTAAAGAACTAAAGCAAAATTGAATGCGTTTACTAATTTTTCAAAATATTAATTAGTATTTGAATAAATAAAAATTGAAAACTAATATTCCCGTTCAAGTTTATAAAACTGCGTAAATAAATCAGATTATATTGAAATTGCATTTAGTATATCGTACGAAACGCATGTGGCTAATAATTATACCGAAGTTATTTTCGTAGTAAAGCATTTCCGTAGACCAGCGGTGATTGTGTATCCGATAAGCTTTGTATGCCACAGGGTGGGTGAGTCTGTGGTCGCGCGGCCAGACAACGTACATTACACTTGCCCTCCAGGGGGTTCTTCGCACCGGAAGTGAGATTTAAACAGAATATATTAATGATTTGCGAAGAGAGTCCACCATTAAATAATAATTTAGAAATAAGGAAACTCATTTTGACCTAAATCCAATACACCCCTTGTTATCAAACCATTTCTCGCTTATCACATTGATTTCCTTTGATGATACAATCATTCCCATTTTATATACGCTTTTATACGTGTTTCCGGTCACCGTAAATTACCGATTCCGTTCCCAACACGCCCGCATTTTAATTCTACGATGCGTCAAACCACCCGCTTCGTTGGAAACAGTATAAATTACTGGTTTATTGTTAACTTGTATTTTAAAAATTCGTTTACCGCTGCTTAATAACTTGGCGGGCAGACCCCACTCGCTCGCGGCCAACTTTCACAGCGGCCGGGGTACAGCTTCAAAACAAAAAGTGCAACGTAATATTTAATAGTGAAATCTGGGTTTATTTTAGTAAACTAATGGATCTAAAAATGTTTCGTGTTGAATGTAATAATATTTGGAATGACTGCGTGTTGACAGACAACGTATTCGAATTGTTTGAGAAATATTTCTGATATCTGAAAGCAGTACTTGTATTGCCATCTGTTGGGCGGCGTATCATTCACTTTTCATTCGTGCTACCAATTTATTGGTTTTGTTATTTATTTCGGGCGTAAATGTACCAACGAGAGCTTTGCACGGAATTTCCATATTTTATTATTGTTATCGTCGGGCGAAACTTGTACGTAAATAACTGTATTGGAACGTACGAGAAATTGTATTTTACTTTATTGTTAGATTTGTATCAACCGACAATTTGAAAACAATTCCATTGCGAACATATTACATACATAACTTATACGAATTCTTTAAACTAAAAAGGAAATCTATTTCTAGCGTTTCGCGTAGGAGATTATTACGGTTTAAGAAACCAAACTGTACCTGTCGTAGACTCGATAGTATCTACAAATCGTTGATATGTATTATCAATATATAAGGCACCAAAATATGCATGTCGTAGACCCGAGCATTTAGTTTAAATTAGTATTCCTATTAACTGTTTCGATAAATATTAGTATAAGTCACCAAACTGTAGATGTCGCATACCTGATTATATATGCTGGGAGCTTAATTACTAAGCGTCCTGCAATCCATGCAGTAGTGTGTGCTTTCAATTACTAGAATCCCCATTATTGTTATGCGTCTGTGCAAGAACGGATAATAAGGGCGCTTTTTCCAGTCATTACGTTATCACAGTTATGTCCGCCGTGCCGGCAATGGCAGCACTGTTCTGTTTGTGACATCTGGTCTACGGTCATTTATCATAGTCGCCCCACAGATGACTCGATAGGACGATCTCTTCTGGCAAAAACAGCTGACACGACTCTGCGCAAGGGGCGCCGGGGGGGCTGCTTATTATGTAGCTATATGAGCTCATTTAGGGTTAAACAAACATTTAAAGTTTACAGTTGTTTTTCTCGAAGAGCATTTTGAGCGGAGCTTTAAGCTCCGCTTATCGTGTTTAAAAGTAGTAAATTAAACTGTACAAAATACCGTGTTTAATTAGTCAATCTTGCGTTTCGATCAGTGTTAACCCTATTGCGGTTAAGGCAGGCGTGTATAGTGCGTGTGTATTTTAGAAAATTGCTGTCAACAAAATGGTTGTGGGGCGCCAATTAATATGTGTGCGATCATATCACTACTTATTATCAAAACGTTTTTTACACTTTATAATTTTGCTTTAACATGCTAGTAGGGTGGCAGCGACCTTAGCATCTGTTTTATTCAATTATTAAATTAAAACTTTAAATATATATACACAAGGTATGCATCTATTCTTCGACACATGGTAAACAAAAATTATTGAATAAACCATGTCAGTTCCGCCCAAATTACAAATTTAAAACACTTTAGCTATTAAAACTGTAAGCTGAGCGCACTGGTGCTTGCTGGGGTGCGTACACCGTCAATTTTAGTGAAAAACTGTAGGACATCCACCGATATATCTTCCAGTTGACATATGGCCCTCAATTACCCCGCATAAAAGTTGATATGTAGCGCTTTTTGCGAGTGAAGATGAACAAAATAAAACATTCGCATATAGATGGAAATCGATGGCAGCACAAAACATTGCCGAATGAAAATTAAAATTAATCCCAGGAGCCACAAACGGCCGTTATACCAGCGACTGGATATTAGGACAATGGACATTTTGACATTGCCGACGACCATGTACAATACCTATTCTGTTGCCCATATATCCACTGGGTAACATTCACATACACCCCCTCCCCCCACCACTTTCCCCCACTCGACCCCATTGTCAAGGCTGACAATGCCACATTGGCGTAGAATTATCGCGACCAAATTCTACCCATGACAACTTTGCTATTTTGATTGCATCTGAGGGATCATTTATATATCATTTTGCTAGTTTTGTAGCTCAAATGAGACTATAGTTTGGTTAGGGATCCTTTTCAAAATTGAAGTATTGGTTATGAGTGTGGAATAAACTCCAACACTGGCGTTTCACGCGCGCAGCAACGATTGTGTTTGCAGGAACACAGTTATCCCGAGCCTACACGGTGATATATCACCCTGGGTAGTTATTTACTGGCGCCGAATTGATATTATTAATCAGGTCTGCAACTGCAGTGTGTGGGGCAGCGCACACTGTCATGTACAGAGAAACAAATTGAAATGCGTTCATTAGATTACATTGCCATTTTGAAATGTATTTTACGCGTACCCTATATACTCCATATAATTCTATATATATTATATTGCTCAAGTTAGCCAATAGTGGCAGTTTGAGGTTAACTAGCGATTTATAACTAAATCACGAGTCACAACTTGTCCAGTAATTTAGATAGTTTACATGGACGCAACCGCTAAGTTCACCGGGCATAAATATATGTATAAGAGTACGGGGCGCTCTCGGGGTTTGTGGTGCGATAAATCTGCTATGCATGTTTTGCAAATAAATCTAATAGTGTTACTAGGGAGCTAATTCAGCAACATTTACACCAGTTGAACCCGATTGGCCCCTTAAAACTAGTTGGTAACTTGATGTACATAGTTTCCCATCAATTATTGGTCACTAAATCGTTCCTTTAGTAACTCCTTTAGTAACTCCAGTTGCAGTTATTCTACTTTTTAGATTCGTATTCCATACCCACATCTGACTCCTCAACGACATTTGCATCCCTAGAAATACTAGAAGTAGCCAAAACGGCTCTCCAGTACATAAATAATATTAAACAATGTTTTAGCAACAATGACGACTAGAAAACATTTTAAACTGAACATTGCCGGGGTTGTTGGAGCAGTGGGTAGTGGAAAGCGTCTCCGAACGGAAGAGCGGTGAAAGATCTGTGTCCACAGCGTAGTAGTACAATGACGCCGTCACGTCCGGCGAACAAAGCAACGGTGCTGGCATTTCCGTATCCGGTTATATTCTGTATATATGATGAATACAGGTGCAGCCAGTCCCGCAGCGCATACTACTACTCCCGTACTCCTGCTGCTATCATAATAATTTTCAACGGGGGCTCACACCAATGCCCAATTATGGTGGCCGCATTATGCGGGATAATCCTGGAAAATGGCGGCAGCCGCTTAATGCACCACTAGCCCGTTGGGGCGCTGCACTCGCATTACATTGTGAACCAAATTACATTTGGCGAAGCTTATTACCTTTATTATAAATGACCACTGAATTAAATTGTACATATGTCAAATGTTATCAAAAATCTGTTGTGCCCTACACTGGGCTTTCTATCCTATATATACTTCAGTGTTTGACCAATCCTTTTATTATAGGAAAAGGGTGATAATATTTATGCATTTGTTTAAACAAACGCGTAACTATGATATTTAACGATGACTAGATCTTTTATAGCGGGTAATTAACAATTTAACTGCAATGTTTGTTATCTCGTGTGTCTGATGAAAAATTTCATGCGAATTACAGCCGTAATGGCTATTTGCTTAAAGGCCAATGTTATTTATACGGGATAGGGATTCCGTTAAGGGTTTTGCAGAGAAACTTGTGCGTAAATTGCCCCACTTATCCTCACACCCGACGTATTCCCCTCCCCCCCCCCAACCCCCTCCCACCAATCTCGTTTGTTGTGCAAGCCTTAACAAGAATAGAACTGTATTTTGGGTTAATGTCTGTTTCTAAAGAGATCAACAATTATCCAGGGATTATCTTTGAAATAGGTACGGACCTACACACACACACACATATATATATATATATATATATATATATATATATATATATATATATATATATATATATATCCCTTTCTAAGCTTACATTGTTAGAAATATAACCTTGTTCTGATTATACGCACATGTGAATAATATAATTGTATGTTTTAGTCAGATAAACTACGTTATCCAATGGGGGAAAAATTTGGAATGCCCCCTACTCGATTTATACTTAGTTTCCACTGTATTTGTAATATAGAATATGTCTGCATTACTGTTTTTACTTTCTTTAAGAAGTAATAAGTTTTAAGCTTCCCTGAATCGAATGTGACTATATTCGGAATGACATCTTTGTGTGTGTGTGTCTATGAACGCTCTAGGGTCAAAACAGTTGAAGGAAAAATTATGAAACTTTAAACTTAAGACTTGTATATAGTATATTACTGTGGAATATTGGTATTTTTTGACAGTTTGTTTTTAATATATATATATATATATATATATATATATATATATATATATATATATATATATATATATGTGTGTATATAATGATTTTTTTTAAATATGAACAATTAGAATAATATACAACGTAATTGAGGCTCCAATGGTTGTATAGCTTTGATAGGTAATCAAGCAAGAGTCAGAGCTCCAAGCGCCTTGACTTTGTCGCATGATACACACACAGTGTCTATGCTGTAATCACATGTATTATTAATGTGGAATTATGGGGTATATAGCGGCAGATAAGCCCGTCCGATCAGTCTGGCTGTCTGTGAAATCGGAGATTGAAATAGCGTCATCAGATCCTACCCGCTCCGCTCTGATCCTTGCAGCTTACCCTTTGCCCACTAACTAATTTGTAATTATTTATATTAAATAAACAATATGCTAATTAAAGCTCGTATTAGTTTTACGAGAATAATTCAGTTTCTGTACCTCTTGCGACCGCAGGAATGACCAAGAACAAATATCCAGTTACCAATAGTGAAAACTTCGAAGGGTTAAGGTATGTGATCCAGTCGAACGACCAAACGGTAAACATCGCAGACAATACATCAACTTTTTATAATAAACGCACACCGAGACCGCTTCCCGGACGTCCGGGCAAGGAAGTATTAAACAGGACGAAAAATGAAATATTACATGACGAGCATCAGACTCTGCTGGAACTTGGAATGCTTTATATTCGGCCGATAGCGACGGGAGGATATTTGGGGGGGGGAAGCAGGCAGAGCAGAAAAACTTCGCAACCCACAGATAGACAGCGCCAGTGATGTGGAACGTTGCCTTGAAAATCGAATCATATTTTCTTTTCAGTAAAAGATATAGGGGTTACCTTCACTGCCAGAGACCGTATGGTCTACCAGAAAAAAACCGTAAAGGCTCTCAAAAGCAAACGCTAGTTAGGTAATATTGCGACATGAAAGAAACCCGTGTAATTATTATTATTATTGTTCTGGTGGATAAATAAATGTTGAACATTGGTTGTCATGTCGACTGTACACCCCATAATCTAGAGTTTAGATTTGCGATAGCGAGAATCACCTCTGCGAAAGAACTCCTAAAACTAGTAAGGTTGAAGGAGCATTTGCGCCGAATACGGAAACAAATAAATAGCAAAGTTGCTGCTGGTAAGACGCGGGAAGAGCGCGAACCAACCGACCGGTAAGAAGATAGAGAAAGAAAGAAAGTCCCGGGCTCAACTTGGAATTGATTCCGGCTAATGTACGCTTTCTCCGTCCAGTTCGCTGCCGATGCTGTCTCCCTCACTCACTCGGTCACCGGCGAAAACTTTCGTACTTTCGTGCGATTAGACAAAGATGGCGCGCGTCAAGTTTTCGACCGATGGATCGTTGCGTGCAAATCCGTTACGATTCATATCGCTTCGTTTCAATTATTTCACGAAACGTATTCATCATTCACGATATTTAGTTATTATCCTTCTGATACACAATTTTACTACTTGCTGTGTTAGGAGTATAAACCTTAGTTTAGTTCTACATTTACTAGGGTCACCCGTACTATTTTCAAAAATCACTGCTTTTTGGCCATTTTGAAGTAAAAATATAAACTATCAATTAAAATAAATGGACGTATTTCCTAAAAATATACGCAAATTAAGCAATAATATTTCATATTAAATACTTAATTGAATAATAACATGTGACACCCCTTAAACTTAATATTTACAATTCAAACAATGTTTCCGTAACGCGTACGTCACTAATGCACATTGAAATACCGTTTTTGACGCTCACGTGGTTGCACTTTTAGTTAGACTTGGGACTCAAAGCTTAATATCTCAATGTTTGTTGTAAAAACATGTAAAAAAAAACTTACCCCTGTGCCTGTTGGTTTGTTTATCAAACATGAGCATTGCGTCTTCAATCTGAAACAAATTAGAAACATATTATTAGAAGCAATTCATGAAAAAGACTCTTTTAAGGACAACTAGTGTATCAAAAGTGCAATTTTGATAATATCTAATGACAAGGCAGAGGTAGAAACCGTCTAAGCTAGGGGATAGCGATAGGTGGAAATCAACTGTTCGACTATCGATATCACAATGGGCATAGAGTCTCGCGGGAGCCATTTGGCACACGAAGTCTGCACTTGCATCTAGACCGTTTGCCTAACAGCCCTCCAGAGATCTATGTACGTCCACCTCCTACACGGCGTCTGTGTTCTCGCCCCCTCCCCCCGACATAAAGAATACAGATGTATTTTCGGCCGTGTTCCACACCTCGCGCAACTAATGGCCGCCGCCATGTGATGTATGCGAAGCGAATAAATTCGAACCTTGGCAGCCTTCGAATTATTCAGATTCGTATAGGCCACGCGCACAGATCTACATGATAAAGCTATACGAATAAATACATTCCGATTTCAGGTTATTACGAATTCAAACATATATATCGATATAACAACAGTACATGCAAATAAAATGCCAAAAAGGCCCCTACAAACAGATACACTGTAGTCACTGACATTTTAAAGATAAAGAATAACTTCCGGTAGAACAAGGTGGTGTCTCTTGCAACCGAAGTTATACGAGGGCTGTCCGGCAAGTACTTAGCCTCACCGGCCGATGGCGCCACTGTCGCAAGAGACATAACCGTACACAGCATACAAGCGTTCTTCGAATCAACGACCGATATTGCTCTTTGCCCATTTTTCTAAAATCTGCGGATACTCCCGCGGTCAAAACAAAATTACGAGATAATGTTATGGTTATGTCTCTTGCGACAGTGGCGCCATAGGCTGGTGAGGCTAAGTACTTGCCGGACAGCTTTGGTTCACAACAGTCGTGATAGGAATATTGCGTTCAGGATGAATCCACTTAGAGACAGACCATAGAGGCAAATGCAAACACGGCCGCGTTCGTTTTCTACCGCAATTTGAAACTGAATTGGAAGTCGTTTCAGTGCAAGGTAAGGAATCGGCATCCTCTCTTCTGGCATCTGCGTATATGGCTTATGTGCGCCCTCTGGCTTATTGAAACCGGAAATCTGAAGAGCAATTCGGATTTTTATTCCTTTTGCTCTGTGTGTAATGACATTTTATTTTCATATCTTGACGCTCTGGTTGTCTGGGAGATGTTTATATTAACATCACAAGATACACAAGGGCTTAAAAGATTATTCTGCAATGGCTTACTAGTTTACTAAAGGAAATTATTATTGTTAATATGTTAACGACGACCAGATAAAATCATAACGCATTGGCAATCCCATAGAGGATGCGATAAATCAAACTAGATTTGCTACGCACAGTGTACGAAGTCAAGAACGGTTTTAGGAAATTGCCTCACGGAGTTCACCACTGGGATTTGATGATCAAATATATTGGTCAGCTGATCAACGGGGGACATTCGGTCATCGAGTACACACGCATCAACAAAAAATGACCACCGTACCTGGTGCACCTTAACTCCTCCGGGAATTATCGGGGATCAAGTTCCTGGTTTTTGAAAACTTCCTCACATCTAACTGTGTTATTTCTATTTAAGCATTCGGGATTATAAAGTCGTCTACCTCATTAGAAACAAAATTGATAATACAGAATCGATTCTTTGGTAATTAAAATTGTTGTTAGTGATTGCGTTTCGTGATAACCATTTTATTATTAAGCAGAAGGGCAAAGTGAATCGCGGGATGGTCACATATCAGATGTCGTTAGTGTGTATAGCGAAGAGACGGGCCCGCCAGGGACCCGGACAAGACAGCAGCGGTAAGTTTACGAAGTCCTGATTGCACTCAGATTATCTTCAAGAGGTTTGCCCTGGGAAATCATCTAATAGTTACCCCATCCGTTTTATTCGTTTCTCCGTGCGATTTTAATATTTAAATTGTACACGTCAGATTGCATTACAGCCGAAAAACCAGAAGTCAACAACAATCCACCTGAATTATGTCTGAGGGATACTGGATTTATTATATATGTGACGGCAAATAAAGCATTATAGAGTAGATGTTTAAACGTTAACTGTAGATGTGGGTTGATTGGTGAAATTTGCGGGTTAGTCACAACAAAAGCAGTAAGATCGAAGAGTGCTTCAGTCATTTGTTTCTGGCCTCGTTATGTTCTTTTTGATTTATTTTCATGGTAGCTGTGGGAAATCGTTCTGCCGGGCCGCAATTTAAGTTATAATTGGGTGCTTACAAGCCGCACGTCTGGACTTGTACCCTGTGCGCATTACCCACAAACACCGAGGCTGGCCGAAGATGCTATTTAACAATTTAGTTGAAAGAGTTTTACGATATTTACTTATTACTTTTTTTACGAAATATTCTTTGGGTCTAGGAATTAATTTTGACTATTTTCTTCTGCAGGTGTGTGTGTGTATATGTGTGAATGCTCTAAAGCCTATACCGTGAGCGTAAGATGTTTAAAATTACATATTTGTATATCCTGGAATAGAAAAGCACTTATTTCATAAATGAATATTTCAAATTGTGTTCATCTTGGAATAACTCAAACACGGTACAAGTTAGACTAAAATGCAACTTATAAAAGATAAAGATATTGAAATTTCTAGCAACTTTTGTTTGAAAAGTTATTTTGTAAACTGTACCATTTACTGAGAAATCGCTTTTGAAAATAGGCAAGTTACATGTATATTGATATTGTTCCATGACATAATAAGTCTATTTCAAATTGTGTTCATCTTGGAATATCTCAAACACGACACAAGTTAGAGTAAATTGCATCTTATAAAAGTTGTAGATATTGAAATTTCTAGCAACTTTTGTTTAAAAAGTTATTTTGTAAACTGTACCATTTACTGAGAAATTACTTTTGAAAATAGGCAAGTTACATGTATATTGATTTGTTCCATGACATAATAAGTCGATTGATGGCCACTCCAGATTATGTATCTATAATTTGTTTATGAAAATATTATTGTATATGGCACATAAATATGTAAATGTGGTTTAAGTGATCGTGCTCGCCGTTTAGTGTGGTTTATATGTTTGCGCTATCTTCGTCATCCGCACAGCGTCGCGGCGCGTCCCATTTCACTCCGACTGGTTGGTTCGACGGCATCTTTTGTTATTTTAAACATATTCAATTTGGCATTCGTATTTGTTGACAGGCAGCGCGCCTTGTGCTTTCGCATCGCAACAATAACGAACTAAATTTAATAACTGTCGTCTTTCATACGCGATGGAATATAAATATCATTTCTTATTATTGACTGCGACGGGACGTGCACACAAAAGGCGAAAACTTTCAATTTAAGACTTTTGAGATGTTAAACGGAAGTGGGTATCCGATTTTGACAGAATTCGTTCCATTCGAACTGATCGCTTACTCTTTTCGGTCATTTTTGTTTGTTACGGGAAAGGAAATAGTTTGACACTTGATATATAGATATATTCTAAATATAGCTGTTGTCGACGCAGTACAATCTCTTGTTCATAGCGTATAAGTAAAAATAATAGCCGTGATGCTGCCGGCTGGTGTAGTTTTTCATCGTTTTATAAATTGGTTATCCTCGCAGACAAGCGCACGAATTAATACGACTGACTGAACTATAATAATGAGCGCTGTGTGCTCTGCAGCGCCCGAGTTTACCCGAAACGGGGCGAGAATGCCCGAGTAGTGCGATATACATAGACTCACCTCTTAATCTGTCAGTGCTCTACTCACCGTAAAATTTTAATGGAACGTTAAGATGCTCCTCACACTTTAAACAAATTTCCACATAACCCACATTGCAAATATGACTCAACGTGTATGAAAAATGTTAATTTAATTGAATGTTTCGAAATGGCTAAAGCCTTACTTAACCATTACACTTGAAACTTCCAGAAGTGTAACTCGTCCAATTGAACAGAAGAAGAAGAGAACCGATGCTGAAGAAGTACGAATTTCCAAAGTTGCTCCCGCCCCCCCTTCGGGTGTGTTGCCCTTTCCCCTCTTATGAGAATTACCTGCCAGTGGTGTGAACTTGGGTAATTTATCAGCAAAGTGCGAGCGCAGATAAGCGTGTACCGAATCAGTCGTCTAGAAAATAGCCTGGCGGTGCCGCGTTGCATACAGACTAGCTGTGGAGGTCACAGGCCACGCTAGCTTTCGGGACACCTTAATGCTGCTGCGATACACATGAGTACGTGTCGCTGAAGCAGCGCTCGTCCTGGTTGCGTAAATAGGGGGCGAACCAGCGACTGTTCTATGCTCAGCGATCGGTTAAAATTTTTTAAAGATAGTTTTTGGTAAATTATCGGACACTGTCCAGGCGCTTAAGGCCTTTAACTAAGAAAATATGTTGTATTCGACGCTACTGAATGTTGGTGCTCTCAGGTATCGGCGAACCGGGTACACCGGGTACCGGAATTATCATTCAGGCAGCATACACCCGAACCGGTAATTCAATAGCACGGCCAACCTGGTGCCGGACACAAAGGCGCCACTAAATCCAGTAAGATCGTGGCCGAAAGCCGAACTAACTGAACACAACACACCGAATTGGCATTCTGTATGTGCATTTCTATTATCGCCGTGCGCCAGTCGCCACGCTAAAATATATTTAAAATGCGGTTGCAAATAAAATTTCGTGCGCGCTGACGTGGGAAAACGATGGTTAAACGTGTAGCGGCGTTGCATACCGTAAATCTAACAATGTTTTCAACATGCTTCAAATGATTCTGATCCAATGTATTATTTATATCCAAAGTTTAACTGATAATAAAATAAATACAATACTAAAAGCGTTAGCAATGCATTATTTTGTAAAAATGCAAGGTGAAAGTCTCTTAACCACTGCGCCATGGTGACTGCTAATAATGCTAGTAAAGTGTGCAAGTGTGTGTAGAACGCTTTTTTTGTAAAAATACAAATTGGTATAGACGGGGATCGAACTCACGGCCTCCAGGGTAATAGGCGAGAGTCTTAGCCACCATGCCATGGCGACGGCTAATAATGTTATAAAAAATAATCAAATGGTTATGCATTATTACATTCTTTTACGAAGTAATAAGTAAGTCTTGCAATCAATAATGTATTAATAAACGACGAGTCTTTAAAATGTGGTTTATGTTGTCTTGAATGTTTGATGACATTTCTTCTGAATTTAATATGAAATAAATGCATTTCTGAGTTTATGTTTATAATTCTAAACCATCGACATTATACTCACAGTGCCCACTGAACTATTTTAAATAATACATAAACCACTTCTTGATTGAAGCGTTTTAAACATCGATGTTTTAAACATGCCAACTTTGCCAGTGGTTCGGATACGTTAACCGAATTAAAAGTATAAATATAGTCGTAGCAGTCGCAGTTAATACAGTAATGTGCAAAGTTAGAAGAGAGCCCAGCTAATAATGGCAATCACAGTACACACATTTGCACAACTGACTTCATTAAAATCGCGCCCGAAAGAATTAAAAAGTATATAATGTTCTGGCAGCAACGTATGTTTCAAATTTCGAGCAATACAGCTTAAATTGCGAATATGACCCCCGTAAATATCCGAATCGTAATTACGGGGTGTGCGAACCGCGCGCGGATTACGCGAAACCGCGGCCGACGATTTCAAATTTTAATAATAGCTGTTACATATATATATATATATTATCCATATATTATTTTAAGTTTGCTGCGATTATGTAGGTGTAATTTATTTGTGGCCGCGCGCTAACTTTTTATGCGCGTTATGCAGCAAAAATCCCATAATTTATCCTGTTCGCTCCTCGTAGCACCGGTGTGTTATTGTTTCGTAATTTAAACGCGCCTTTAGAAAAACCGCTTTAATGCTCCTTCAGGACAAAAGCGCTGCTACGAAAGGGGGGTGGTCAGGGGGGAGAGGTACCCCCAGTGAACAAGGCTAAGTTTGTATAGCAAAGTTTTTGTTTTCTGTGCTTAAGCATGGCTTAAAGTTAAGATATTTTTAATACAATGAGAAGATTATCATTAATATAATTACACAGAAATGTTTGTATGTATGTGAATAAGTTTGTGTAAAACGCTTTGTTTGTAAAAATACAAATTGGCATAGACGGGGATCATACTCACGACCTCCAGGGTAATAGGCGAGAGTCTTAGCCACCATGCCATAGCGACGGCTAATGTAATAAAAAGTTATCAAATAGATTATTAGAGAAATAAAATCAGTCAAAACTGAACTATGTTCTGTATACCATATGGGCACATGGTGCCCACGGGTGACCCTAGTATATATATATATACTCGTATATATGAAAGATAACTGGCGCAGCTCAGTAAAAAAGGGCCTGAGCGAATTTGTGCCAGTATAGTAGAATTTACAATGATACAAATTACCTAATAGAATATTCTATTATACCGGCAGAGGCACCACAGTAGAATGTGGGTGGGTTGGAGCAGGGGGCAGGGGGTGATGCGTCCCGGCGTTATATACCTGGAATATGCATTAAACTGGTAGCAAGTTTTGAATGTTTGATGATTCGTAGCATGTCATGCGTTTCTAGCGCAACTCTCTGGTGGCAGCGTGTTTGGACCCGTTCAAACCTGTCATGTGCTCCATCCACTACGCCATATCTATGTTAGTTGTCTCCCCAGCCGACTGGACTGAATGCAAAATTAATACTCGACTTCTAATTGTCGTATCACGAAAAACAATCGCGGATTACGCAACAGCATCCCCTAATTTATTTATTAATATATATCTAAGAAGATTGTTTATGATATGGGTACATGGTGCCCACGGGTAGAAAGTAGCATTGGGTAAGTTATGGAAGTGCGTGTTTGTTAAAACAAATTAATGTTTAAATAAATAACGTGCATCATGATATAAAGGGGGGTGCACGTACATCGTAACTTTGCATTTTCATTCGTTAACTTGGTGACGTGTATTCGCTACTCACGGATATTTACGATTTCGATGGGGATGTAAATTTCACCAACAACGTCTTCCTCACCCCCCACCATTTGGCGTCAGCCTCCGGACATTTTTTATACGGGTTCCAGGGACAAAAAAATCAATAAGGAACACATTGATCTGTTTCGATTACGACTATCCTAAATATACAATGAGGACTTATTATAGTGAAGGAAAACCGTGTAAATATTCTAGTGCAGACGGTGATAATTTTCCCAATCAAGGGTAGCTGGGGTAAACAACAAAATGTCGATGGCATTGATGAATCCTTTAGCGTTCATACGAATCGAAAACAATTTGTAAAATGGCGAAAGTAGCCAGAAAATTAATACGTTTGTTCGAATCGACAGTTATTTATTACGGATGCGCTGCAAGCGCAACAAAGAGGCAACGATGAGTACACCGGCAGTGAATTTAGTGCTTCGGAAATTGCTCGACTATGTAATCCACGGAATCAAAAGACACACACACACACACACAGACAATAAAACTATCGCGTGCCAAATACGAATAAAAGAAAATGAAAAGCATGCGCCTCTATCTCTCTATCGCTCCTTCGCTCCATTGACAGACAGAGAGGATTGCATCCGCTCATAAAATATATACAGACACTGTTCAATCGTTACACGATAGAAATATACAAGATTCGTCTGTTCCTTCAATTCCCTTAAAAGTTAATCGCTGGTTAGCTAGCGATATAGAAATGTCCGCTTAAAAGTTAATCGACCCAGTTGCCTCGACTAATCATTACAAATAGAACTATTCAGTCGGTCTTTAGTTCCGATCGTCGCCGCAGCGATGGATAAATTAATGGCGACACACACACACAGACATAATGAGTGAAGTGTGTCGCCCATTTATCATCGGCGGTGGCATCCCATCAGCGGCGGAACACTGCCATTACGGCGACACAACCGTGTCTCAATGTGAACAACGTCGTCTTTGCGATGATGTGACATATTCCACGGGGGATGTGATGTGACTAGTGTGCCCGGAGTGTACGCACTCCTGCGCCACGAACTTGATCGACACCCCAGCCAGAAGGGCCTTAACGCTTGTGTATTATTTACACTCGCGAAACACATACTTGAATACGTGAATTGAAGGATTTGGATTGGCAATTTTTACACGACTGTTTTATTCATGGTTCACTTACGACACTCCTTCGCTCCTTATAATACTCCTTCGCGGAAATGACACACAGAAAACAGCACAAAATTGTCGTAGGTGCATCGATAATGCATAAAAGACATTAGACTCACAGAGCCGGCTATTACGAGTCGCAACGTGTCACATATCGCGTCATTTTAATTAAAAGGCGCGCAGCAATGTGCATCTGTGTGTCTGTGTGACCCCAACGTACACGCATTACTGATGACGATGTTTCATGAAACGCGACGAACACTAAACGAACAAAAAACGAGATGAGAAATGATTAAAACACACACACACCATGCATCTGTGTGTCTGTATGCTACGTTGATTCACATTTAGTTACCACTATTTTACATATACAACGGTATACCCCACACTTCTACACACTGGGGTCCATTACAAGGATTAAAAACTACACAAAGCAAGATTCTACCCCTAAACGACACCCGGACAAATATTAATAGTAAAGTTGTATTAAAATGTACAATTACCAAATTTTAAACATTTTAAAAGAATACATTCAATCAGCGTTTTCGTTCGTGTGAAATGGAAAAGCGTGTTTCTTGATATTTTATGGTTTAAACTTGAGAAGTTTGATAGAAGTTTTATTGTGAAATCAACAAAACAGCGAAACTTTTCTTTCTGTGTGTTGTAAATCGGTTCGTCAGATCTTTTATTTCAGTGTAAACAGTCTGCAAACTCAATCGTAATGGAAATTGAAATATTTGGTGTTTTATCGGTTGCAAAATTCTTTTCGTATAAATAGATTGTTTTGTCAATAATTAATGTCGTTTTCGAGATGGTGCACGTGTTTGAACCAGTGCGTAGATCGAGCAATTAATCCTGGTACACCGTACAGTTTGCAATTAGCGGGTCTGATTAGTCGACAGGCCCAGAAGGCACTGGTGACATCATACGGTATACTAACGAACACCACACTTGCCATGTATTCTCTAAGTAACAGAATATGAATTGCAATTCTACTACAGTTTATGTAATAATATGATTAGAACGATTTTAATATAAATACTAAAAGGAAACGGCTCTAATTATACCCTAAATAAATATATAACTGCAAATTTCTACTGGTGCAGGAATAAATCTCGGGATTGGATTGGATTGGTCGGCTCTGTGAGTATAATGTCGATGGTTACGTGAAGGAGAAATGCATTTATTTCATATTAAATGCAGAAGAAATGTCATGAAACATTCAAGACAACATTAGGATAATTAATAAATAATAAAACAGGAAGTGTCTTAGAAATCCTGAACCAGTACAGTGTAATACTTGAATTAACATGCGAAACAAATATTGTTGTTCGTAAATGAGCAGAGTAGAGGCTTTAGAAAATAGATACGAGTGTAATTTACCGGTGAACTTCTTGTTTATTTAAAAGATTAGCTTTTGGCAAAGCTCTAGAGGATATTTACATGTATTTAGCCCAAATTTGAATAAAACTTACATTATAATTATAATACGCATATTTACTAAAGGTATTTGTATTTGGATTACCAGTTTAGGTTCCTAGCTACGCGCTTAAACGTCAATATAATTATTAAACATTAACATAAATATAGTATTTTAATTTGAAAATACATACAGTTTGTAAAATAGATTATGATACATTTGAATGGGCTGTATACTGTATGTGATATGGGTACATGAAGCCCACGGATTATCTGAATAACTAATAATTTAATTTGTTTGTCATTTTTGGAAATAACAATTGTAAAATGATAATAGAAGGTAAATGCGAAAGCAGCATTATCGATCAGGGCAAAAGCTATTTCGATAATATATATATATAGCGATGCTGACGACGATTCAGCAAAACATTGTTGAGCGCAGAGCGTCGCGACGCTTGGGGTGAGCCAGGAGAGGTAAATAAAAACGCATATATCCGATAGTCTTTCAATAAATAATACATGCATTGAGAGAGTGGGACGAGCACGGGGGTTCCCCCTACCACTTGGCAAACGCTATTCTCTATAAAAGGTCTATTGGATTCCCGACTATAAATGAAACTATACTCGAACGACAATTTCCTTCCGTGAAATACTTTATATTGATTTTATACACATTCTTTACCCTAAATATTGTATTTACAACTTTGTTAACAGTGTAAAAACGATTTTACTTTCTTTTACATCACCTTAATATATATATATTATAAATAAGAATATGTGAATATAAGTGCATTTCTTATTCTATCTCCAATAACACTAAAACGGCTGCACTTACCACAAAAATAGTTAAGTTTATAATGAAAGATATCTTATTTGAATTCCCTGATACTTAAACACTCTACAAACTTTCTTTCAGACTGTTTGAATAGAAAAAAAATTTTGAACACATTTCACGACATTTTTTTAACTAGAAATTTTTTATCAAACTTTGCGAATTTTTTCCGACCAGACTATAAAAGATAGAAAATTAAAATTTAGACCATCAAACAACCTATATTTGGTGTATATTGTCAAATTTTTTCAATTAGATTGGGATAATATTACGACTTCCACAGCAAACCGAGTGAAAAAACAGTAAAAATCGTCAATTTTCGCAAAAACGGCAAGGGGTACCCCTTACGAAATTTTCGGCAAAAAAATCGCACAAATAATTTTGAGTTAGACATATATTTAGATTAATTTGACTACGCTGATTCCAAAAATGCTAATTAAAGTGGTGAAAAACCGTTAGAATTTGCTGTTAGCGCGGTTTGAAGTTGGGAAAATGCAAATTTCCATATAACTCGAAAACGGTGCATCGTATCGAGCCGCGGTTAACAGATTTGAGTTCCCCGATATTTAATTACTCTAGAAACTTAGTTTCAGCCGGTTTGAAAAGAAAAAAAATTTTGGACACATTTCACCGAATTTTTTAACTTGAAATTTTTATCAAACTTTGCGAATTTTTTCCGACCAAACCATAAATGATAGAAAGTTGAAATTTGGACAGTCAAACAACCTATATTTAGTGTATATTGTCAAATTTTTTCAACTTAATTGGAATATTATTACGACATCCACAGCAAACCGCGTGAAAAAACAGTGAAAATCGTCGATTTTCGCAAAAACGGCAATATATATATATATATATATATATATATATATATATATGTATGTATGTATGTGTGTGTGTATCTGTGGAATGCGTAATCAATCTGTAATGAACGTTAAACATTAATCTAATTCGATTCGCGTCTACGACGGGCAATCCGGAGCAGCATTCGATTTAAATGATAATGTTATTGTGCGTGTTGTTGAGCAAACGCATTCGAATTAAACAACACACGTTGGCAACAAACACACATTTGGCAAACAGAGATAACAACATAAATACAAGTTGACGCTGCCACGAATGAAACAAGAGCAGGGAAATGATGGTAGCGCGCGTTAGCAAGAGATGGCCGCGCACACGAACCTGCGCCCAAAGCTCCAAACACATTAAAATAAACAAACAAGCTGCTGCTGTTGCAGTTTAATGAGCTTTTGATGATTGCCAGAGCTTAAACGGACTTTCATATATGTATATACATAAATATATATATATATATATATACACTAATATAATTTTGATTTTCAACCCATTTATTATTACACTCGCTAACGCGCATATGATGCAAAAAATGTCACATATAGAAGGCTGTAATTGCCCAAAATAAACCAGGAAATAAAAAACACTTTTATTTCAACGTGTTGTAATAAATTATTTTAACACAAACATATAATACGATAACCCGTGGGCACCATGTGCCCATATTGTAGCGAATTATCTTATAATCTTACACGGTTTTCCTTCTTATAGTAATTCGCACTGTGAACGATATAGCTTCAACGTTTCGAAGAATTATTTATTGTACGCGTGACTATTAACTGTACAGAATGTACAAAAGAGCTATAGTGATTGGTCGTGTGTCTGTAACATGCTTGGATCGATGTACGGCGAGCTAAAACCCGATTATTGCATTTTTTCCTTATATTTAAACTAAAATCATAATTTATACATTTTATACTTGGTCCAGGACGAAATATACATAACGAACGTAGTTCGTAAAGCGATAACTGTTTGTATCACACAACTAAAATTTATTTATACCAAGAAACTTGATACTATAGCAAAAACTTGAATATTTGACCTAATATTTCCGTAACAAAATACATCGTTTAAATATTATTTTTCGTATTTGAAATACAATATTCGTGTTTATTGGTTGAATAAAATACGATATAAAAATGTAGCCAAATTTAATTTATCCGTTTGAAGAGCAAAATTGTATTTAATCTTTTGAACAAATATGGCAAAAAAAAACGTGATCTCATTTTGAAACTTCAGAAATGTAAACAGCGAATTTAAACTACGTTGTACATAAAATAAATAAAAATTCACACATTCATGCAATTCTATAAACATAGGAACACAATTCTGTAAACACTCAAATACACTGTAAAAATATTATAGAACTTTTTAAGCTCTAAAAGACAAATTTGCAATGTTGATTTTGATACAAAATAACTTTTCACACCAAAGTTATTTATGCTGATAACTTTTTCTCCCCTTTCCCCTCTTCTATGCAACTACACCGACACACAGACACACACACACACACACGGGGGTTATTTAACAAGCAGTCATAACGATAATGTAATATTCTAATGAATAATGTAAAACGAAATAAAAAACAAACAGTAATACGACAATTCGTAAAACACGCAAAGATAAACTGATCAAATTAGTAAGTACCCTTCACTCAAACACGCATGAAATAAGTAAACACGGCCACTTCATCAACAATATACATTTTACATACACCGTACAAGGCCAATAATTAATTAATTAACCACTAATTACAAAATTCTCATATCGATCATTCAAAACTAGAGCAATTAAAATGGCCGATAATTGTCGGTAAATAATTTTTATTTATTGTCATTCCAATTAAAGTGAAACTTGACTAAAATGTTATTAATTTTGTGATAATTTATTGTTTTTGTTGCATGGAATAATTGATGAATTTAATATAAATAATTAAAATGTCGTCAACTGTCATTGATATTGTCCGTACATTTTTGTAGCACGATGACAAATTGTTTCTATTATCCATTGGAAAATATGTTAAATGATCTGTCAAATTTAACAATAGGTTACATAAAAATGTGATGAATATTAATTTATGCATTTTTAACACTTAACAAAGTTATACAAAAATAGTAATTGGGTAGAAAAGTCTTTCTCTTTTAATATAAAATTTTTATTTCAAATTTCAGGTCCCCAATTGAAACCAAAATATATAGAGAACTCAATTCAAATGCACTTGTATTAAATCTAATTGCAGAATTAATAAAAAAAAATCCGTTTCAGAAATATATTAATTTGAACGGAAAACGGACGATTTTTATTTATTAATTTTTAAATCGTCCAAAACTCAAAAACTAATAAATATTTAAACAAATAAATACGTGCATTACATTTAACATTGGTTAATTACCCTATAAATAAATTTTCATTGTGATCGGAGACAAAAAAAAATGGTGTCCTAAAGCACGATTTTAAATTTAAAAAAATATATTTCAAACTTTAAAAAATAATTCCTGAAAAACCGAGAAAGTTAGAAAGTTTTCCTTTACAGTGGTTCAAAACTGACTTATTATGTATCAATAAATAAATTTTCAATAACATTGGTTGTCAATTACGATTGTTATCGCTGTTTAAGTGTAAGTAATATTGTTGAAATCATGCCATTTGCCAAGGTGATTTTCTCATGTTTCTTTTTAAGTAGGAATAAAACAAATAAAAATTGCTATTTCATTTAAACTACTCTAGCATTTCTGCTCCTTTATTTTTGTTTTGAAGCTCGCGTTACAACCTGTCCAGGCCGTTAATTTCCCGTGTAACGAACGGACATACGTCGCTCATTTCCCGGCAATGCTAGCGGGCACGTATTACTTGGTCGAATTTCATTCCGGCTTAGGGCAGTTAAATACTTGTGCGCGCTCTAGTGTCATTTCCGCGCTAAGACAGGTACAAAATAATGACGCGCGTTCCTTAATAATCTGGGTCGGCAAATGAAACAAGTAAATTATGCAAAAGTGTGACTAGGAATGCGATAGAGCGAGACGCCTTGCGTCTGCGAATATAAAAATGGGTGTCAAGTCAGCACATTCTCTTTAATGAGCACGATGAGTTTTAGAGGCTCATGTGGATAATTGCACAGGCCCTCTTCCTGCTCTATAAAATGCTCCAGAAAGCAGACATGTCAAGGAAACTAGACGTGGTTAAATATACATATATATATATATATATATATATATATATATATATATATATATATATATATATATATATATATATATATATATATATATATATACAAGTATATATGTATATATACAAGTATATATGTATATATACAAGTATATATGTATATATACAAGTATATATGTATATATACGAGTATATATGTATATATACGAGTATATATGTATATATACGAGTATATATGTATATATACGAGTATATATATATTTAGAGTAAGATTATGGCTGGGTCGTAAACCTTGCAATGTTTGTATACATTTCAAACAATTAAGAATCTTTGTACATTGTAACTTTAGTTATCATCACTTAGTGATAAGTAAAGTAACAATGTACACGAATTCTTAATTGTTTAAAATGCTCCCAGGTGTACTTAAACCATTCATACTTAATTTAAGCATAACTCTTATTACTTTAAACCCAATGGCTTTTGTAAATTTTATTTAGTGTCCCATAGGCCCCTAGAATGTTGCAGTCTATCAATTGGCACATTTCAGTTCGTGCTAAAGGGCCAAATTGTAAAGTTCTGGTGTCCAGTGTCTAGCATAATTGGCTCTATGGCGTTAGCATTCTAAACCGCCAAGTACCTAGCGTCAAGAGCCTATTCTTCTTTTTTCCAATGACACAGCACATTCTTCACAGTGTCACAAGGATGGTCCTAAGGGCCCTTGACGCCCTTACGTCATTTCTATACAATGGCCAACTTGAGCAAGTCCAGGAAGTATCATGCAATGATTTAATCATATTTCGCAACATTTCAATCAGTTATATTATATTATTTCTGTGTCTCTACTTTGTTGTTGGTGTTCTTCTTTGTGTATATTCGGTTTCCTTCCCTTTTCAACATGGCTATTCTTATTTTGTTATTATTCGATCGGTAAAGTGGTTATTTCTTCAATAATCAGGATTATAAATGTACTTAAGCTTATGTTTTGTAATTGACTCGGTTATTCACTTTACGAACGCGGAGACTGGATTTACGAACGACTACAGACCGATCCGAGCAGTCCAAACGCTCATACAATCTGTTGAAGGCAATTTAGTGCCCCCCAAATTTATTTTTGAGTAAAATGTCGATATATATATATATATATATATATATATATATATATATATATATATATATACATGTATGTATGAAGTCCTTCCGAAGTGCCTCTGTCCATTTATAATAAATATGAAAAGATAACATTTTCCTAATAAAAGTTCTAGTTCGACTTTCAGTCACACACGGGGATGGCGGGGTTAAAGGTTATAGAGTATCTCGCGATACGTGAAATATATATATATATATATATATATATATATATATATATATATATATATATATATATCGGCTAGGTAGATATAGTATTTTCGGTGAGCGCGCATTGGTTGGGATCGATACGGCAGACGCCGCGGCGGTAAAGAAGAATCGCGCTCGGTAACGGGCGACTGTCGTTGGTAAATAATGTGGGAGTGTAAAACATTTATCTCTGTGCACCTGGCAACCCTCTCGCCAGCGAGGCGCCCAGCGCCGCGACGCCGAAAACAACAAACACTTCTACCCCCCCTACATACATATTTCATCCTGTGGGCTACCAGCTTTCGCCCTGATTTCTCGACCGAATTTTAATAAGATATTAACAACAAATTGAATTATTACCCTAGCATTAATAACCGATATTGTAATGTTCACTACTTGCTACGCTGGTTGCATAAATATGAACATTTGTCTAAGCTTATTTAGTCTAAAAACTGTAGTTTGATATTCGTAGTGGGTTTAATTTAGAGTAAAAGTTGTTTTGTTGGAGAAACATTCAAAATTCATTTAAAGTTGCACCATAATATTTCTCGTGTACAATTGCAGTTTGGCATTGGGAGACACCTGCCTAGACGTGTCTCGTTCTAGAACTAGAACTGTCCGGTCTAGAAGTACAAGTATAGTTGGATATGTTCAGACAGTGTTTTTGCTGTCCCCAGCAGAATTGGCTCGCGCACTTGTATTACACTTCAGATGTCATCTTGTAGTTTCTTTGCAACTACGTATATACACACTCCTTGTCTTCCTTTTCTGTATCACCAAAACAATGCAAACAGTATTGCATGTTCAGAAAAACGGATAATACAAAACTTGTAACTTCTGACAATTGTCAATTTAATTTTTTCGCAACTGTGTGACGTCACACAGTGTGGAAGGGGAGCAGGGGGAGGGGGAGGTAAGGGAAGATGCTCCACTCACGCTAATGAAGAAAGGAGTATCCTTGTATAATAAATGGTTGAGCGTCTCTTTAGGTAAGATTGAAAATTACCGTTTTATAAACACATTAATGAGACCATTTTTCTCAGTTATTCTTGTATCGCAACGCCCTCTGCGATCCATTACTACATAATTGGCTTTTTTTCATGCTCAAAATGCGCCCCTTGAGTTGCCACAATTTGCCTTATTAACTAACTAGAACTGCAGTACTACCAAAATTAATTTGCACATTGAAATGTTTCATAAACTTATTATCTTGGGGATTTCCTAACTGGTAGCAAATCCAAGTTCCTTTAATTCTTTTTGCATGATACTTCCTGGAATATGGCAATGGTGTTAAGGCAATTGAAGAAACTGGTTGGCAACAGTGTTTCGTTTTATCTTCAGGTGTATGTAAAGTACGTCGAAGTGCAAAATGGCGGTTTCGTTGCCAAATGAACCAAAATCCTATCAACATAAATAGCATGCAACTACCAGCAGGCGCGATCACCGTTGAATTATTTTACGGTTACGGTTAACGAGGTGATCGGTTCGGCAGCTTCGCCGATTAACCTATCCTTCGATGCGGGCTTCGCCTCTACTTCCTCGCAGTTTCTTACCGGCCTGGTCCGTGTTATTGATCAGATACATCGCTAGTATCGCAGATAACCGCGAGACACTATAAATATTTATTAAACCGGGTGTTTCTGCCCGTAAAAAAAAAAGATTGTAACGTTTCTGTACCGTTAATCTGACTATCGAACTAGTCTGGATTAAAACCAACCCCTTGGTGGACGTATTAAATCGCAATGGAAAATTGGACGTTTCAATCAATACACCTTTGTTTAAAAACAAGGGACGTTAAAAAAGCCAATTGGAATTAAGGTTTGGTGTTTGGAGCGTTAAGAATATATCCCTTTGTGTGAGTTTTCAAAGCTACAGTTGATCCGATTCGGGTTCATTCTTTGACAGGGCTTTAGCGGATCTTCGTCATCTAGTTCCGGTGTGTCTGTTATACAATTACGTCCCTGACATGTACAAGAAAATCGCCCGATTAATGCGGCCGCTTCTTGTCGATGCCGATGCCCAAAGACGGACTTAACTGCGGTGTGTCCCGGCTTAGACTGTTCTCAGCTATATGCATATGTAAGCCAATGAGCGTTAAAATATTGTGCAGTTTTTAATAGTGTTTACTGGTGGAGTGACCCAACTGGGCTGGGCACGGTAAGTGGATTTGTCGGTTGCTGCTGTTCGCTGACAAACGATCAACTTTTTGTGGGGAGAGCGCGCGCGCTTGTAGCGCACGTTGCGGCGCAAAAGTGGACTTGTATTTATCTTCATTAGTCAAAGCTTATTTTTGTTGGAATAAATCTTCCGAAGGGGAACTGTCCGCTTGTTTCAATGAGAGAAACAACCAATACAAGTACAAACAAATAATTAACTTAATACTACTTTAAATCAAAATGACTAAAATTCACAGAAACGGAAGGCGTTTTCGTCCATATATAATTAACTGTTGTAGACATATTGAAGCATTCCCAACTATTAAGGCAATTAAAAATATTTTTCCCACCTTTCACAACCTCCTAAACCATTTAATATTCATATATCCACTTGCTGTATTCTTGCAAGCAACCGAATACATATATTTCCTTATTTCAGACATACACATTTTCGTATCTCTCCAAAAGCAGATATAAGTGGTTTGCCTTAAATATTTTAACAGCTATTCACTCCCGTAGGAAATTATACTGCGAAAATCTGAACATTTAAAGTTATTATACGTGGATTCGGAACACAAAAAAATGATTCTAAATCCACTGCCCTGAATGAAAAGTTAATAAACCGTAGGATTTAGTGCAAATATTTGAGATACCTACAAAGATCCCACTTCTGAAAATACAATACTAAAAGCGATAGCATTTCATTATTGGAACATAATCATTATTAATTATGATCCCGAGATACTATAATGTTTCATGTTACAGACACACTATAGCTCTCTGGTACATGCTGTACGACGAGCAAAAAAGTGTAGGTTCGACTTTAGTAATGTGGATATGTGTTACAAATGGCGGAGCTCCAACTGGAATCTACTTATTTATATGAAGCAATTGAGATAAACGCAGAGGACTATAAAGATAGGTGTGTGTTCATATTGCAGCGGCTTAGTGTGAATGCTGCCGCATATAAATTCGGCACACAGTAGGTGTAACGATTCGGGGCGCTAAGGTAAAAGATATGGTAGCACCATCTTGCAGCACGATGCGCGCTCGAACACGTTTGTTTATCGCAATCTTGAAAGGTAAACCGAATGGAAACATCCACCGAAATGTGAGGAATATCACAAACGCGGCTGATTCAGATACCACTACGTTATTATTTTGTCGAAATGCGACAGAGATATTCTAGTAGAAAATAAACACGGGTGCCAGTGAAACTGGATCAGCAACCATAATGTCCGTCATTATCGCGCTGGATGTGGCCTGTACATACATTTAGCGAACAGGCACTGACTTGTGCACATGTAAACTGAAACTCATGTAAACACGGCTTGTTCTGCGCATAGAGATAACACAGCGCGCGTTAATAGTAATAGGTAATAATACCTCTCCAACACACACACACACACACGCAGTACACAAATACCTGTAAAGAAAGTATGTTATTGTGTACGAACTGAGTATGCATTACCGGATCCGGATTTTCATAATGATGTCGAACAAACAGAACCACGGTTAAGTTCATGAGATATCCAGCGTTTCCCAACCATATTTACAACACCCTTCACTTCTGGAAGCCTCCAAATTGCATTCGCTCTTTCATTCTTATAATAAACACTATTACCAGTTCTTCAACCCATTCTACTCCTTGTTAAGGAAGACTCATTAAACTGTCTTGATCTATGTGGTAGCATCAGTAATTTGTGATATAATATTCAAAATTATCGAAGAGTAGTTTAGAAGCTTTAATTATACATATATAATCACCCAGAAATGTTTGTATGTTTGTAGAACGCTTTATTTGTAAAAAAAATGGCATAAACGACCTCCAGGGTGAAAACCGCTTAACCTCTGCGCCATGGCGACTGTTAATAATGTTATATATACTGAAATAAAACAATCGCTACTCTTCTGAAGTTGCTAGATTGCGAAAACAAATCGACAATACGGATAAAAATCAAATATTATCAATTAACATTTATTTTATGCCAATGTCAATAATTGTGAACTGGTATTAAGCTTTTATGTGACCAAAGAACAAATATAAATAAAAGTGCAACCACGTAAACGTATTTCAATGCGCATTAGTGACGTACGAGTTACGGAAACATTGTAACAAGTTAAGTTCAAGGGGAGTCACATATTATTATTCAATTTTGATGTATTTAATATGAAAGTGAAGTGCATAGTTTTGCCTAATTTGCAAATATGTGAAATTCCGTCCATTTATTTTAATGCATAGTTAATATTTTTGATACAAAATGGCCAAAAAGCAGTGCATTTTGAAAATATGAGTTGTGGTTTTGAATAATCGATTCAAATAATAACTGGAAACTGTCTTAACTTATGGCCAGTTGCACAATAGAAGGTTAAAATCAAAGTTTAACAAAACCTAGTTTAAATATATTGAATGTTACACAGTGCTAAGGGATCGATTAGTTAAGCGCTGCATTGTGAACTAAAAACAAAATTGAGTTCAAAAACAGGACTCGATTTTTACTTAATTATTATTTGTGATTTGTGGTAATTTGTATTACTATTATAGTCAAACGAAACAAACTGAAGGAAAACCGTGTAATTATTATTAAATTACATGACCAATGTTCTGTATACCATATGGGCACATGGTGCCCACGGGTGACTAGTTCTCTCTCACCAGACTGATGCAATCCAGTAAACAAAAAGTGAAATAACTTCCGTACCAAATTAAAGTTATACAAAGTTTGAAACGGTGAAACAATTTAAGCGATGTTCGTACTCTAGTTCTTCCCTCCCTAGTCCTCAATTAATGATGTTGCATTAACTGCACAACTATGCTGGCATCGTCAAAGAATCTCTGAGTACGCATCAGCCAACTACACATATTAGCTGCATCGGTGGCTGCATTAACGTAACTGCTTGTCAAATATGCGACATTCCACTAACTATCAAATGATTACCTCACCCATCGAAACTAGCGACAGTTCAGCAAATATACTCTTCGGTAGTTCAGAAGCTAGTGTAACTATTATCCTATTCTATTCAATAAAGTATCAAAGTATAAACATTTTTACGAAACACACAAACAAAACAGATAAACACGTATGTGGTTCCCATGGGTGTTTTAATTGCATCAAAAATAACTTGGTTCATTCGCTCCCTTTCTAAATGTTTTATATAAACGTGTACTGAATGTGTGTGTGTGTGTGTCTCCCTCTAATTCTCTCATTTCTCTCTCACTCTCTAATCCATTCTGTACTGGCAACCACTAATCTTTAATCTGGAATTCGTTTATTATGTGAAAGCAACGCGCGATATGTGCGTGCTGCTATTTTATGTTTAACTCTAGAATATTTCGTATACGAGTAGTAATGCGTGTGTGTATGTCTAGATAGGGGATTTATATCCAGATATAAATGATGTACTCTATATAGTAAAGCTAGATTTTTAACTATAATAGCCAATACTATATCATTCTGGTCAAGAGATAGCGCATGGAATGGTGACCAAAGTATATGGAAGACACCACTGAGAGAAGGACGACGTACTAAGAGGAGTACGTACTGAAAGAAGGAGGACGTATTAAGAAAAGGAGGAGTTACTAAAAGATATTTGACCTTGAAATAGGCGATTTAAATTTGGGGATTGAATTGACTTTGTTGTGGAAGAGAGAAATCACTTGGTATGATTATTGTGATGTATAAAGTTATCTCGGAAAATACATTTTGGTAAATCTGCGATCCATTAAACGTATATGGGAACCCTTGCTGCGTTCAGCTATATATATATATATATATATATATATATATATATATATATATATATATATATATATATATATATATATATATATATATATATGTATGTATATAAAGCGAGTATGTCGTAAACGTCGCCCGTTGAATATCTCGAACAGGAGGTAGAACGTTGTCTCGCACGGATGAACTGACAAACGCACTCTCGCGCTTTCATAATACGTGCGACTCGTTGAATTATTGAAGGAGAAACCCGCCACACCACATACTCTTTTATAGAAAGATACTCTCTGGGTATTACAACTAAACGTGGTAAGCCTATAAAAATGTGGCAGCTGCTCGAACTTTCAAAATCCATATTTATTAATAATAATATGCCGGGTACTTTTTGCCGTATTTGTTGGAGCTGTTAATACCTCCTTTAAATAATAAAGAAACCAATATATTTCAATTATGTCGTTTAGTTAAACAGACGTCAATTACTTTTACCTTTAACAGCAAACAAATATATATTATACAATGATTACCTTGTACTGTTTACTCGGGTGCAATATGTCTTGTCGAAACGACACGAAAAACCCCCCTGTTATAATTGATCGAGTAGCAGTTGAAATCGATCCAAACTAGAATAGGTCAGCCTTAAATATTTGAAGACTTAATCAATTGTTGTTCCACCAAGTACCATTTAGTACCCGTGCAAACGGAGTAGTAATTACAAACTATTAAAAAAGAACAGACGGGACACCAAATGGATGCGTTGAAATTGCTACTTTACCGGAACCTGTTCAATTATTTATTTTAGTTTACGTGTCGAATTGTACGTTGAAGAAAAGATATAACTGACAGTTAAATTAAAAAGAAAACACTATGAGTCGATCAGAACATATTCCAGAAGTTATATTCACTGGATTCGCGGAAACACACGTATTTGCTTAGGCCAAAATATGCACTTATTTTGCATATCTTCATAAAATGTCACTCCTCTTGAGCAGCAAAAATTAATCATTATTGTATTGTACTAACACAAATATTCAAATTGAAATACTGTTATCAACGTTTTTAGCTCGACGTACAGAATATACAAAAGAGCTATAGTGATTGGTCGTGTGTCTGTAACATGCTTGGATCGAAAAAATCTTAACGTATACGTCTGGGTTTATATATATATATATATATATATATATATATATATATATATATATATATATGTAGATACATTTTTGAAAAAACCCTTTCAAATAATGTTTTTGACTAATTTGTTGGTGTATTTCAACCAATATCTGGATGTATTGGTGTTTATTAGAGTGCCCCAGCTTCCCGAATAAATCTTTGTGCGGAGATTACTCCGAAAAGCCACCTTTCACTTCGCCAGGTATATAGATAGAAAAGCCTATTTTGCATATGTCGAATACAAACCCTCTACGCGCTGGTTTTCAATGTAGAACTTTGGCAGCACTATCAAGCAATGGCCGCCTTGTGGTCCCTCCCAACTGCAAACTTCTAAACAGCTGTTGCACTACACGTCCATTGAATTTGCATATAGTTTGCTTAGATATCCCACCCGCACATTAGAATAAAAATTAAATGAATTATATCCTGGACCAGAAGTAAAAATGAAGCGAGTGGTATGGATACCAGGACAGTGGTAAAATACACAATTGAAGCAGTTCTCTGAGTGCGCGAGGGTTTCGGTAATGATTTAGCCCGCCTAGTCCGCGTCTTCCGAATAGTAATGACGTAGAACGGGAAGCGGGATCGTAATGACCCTTACCGCGACACACAAACACCATGCTGCCGCTCCAGTGCGCGCGCTCGCCTCCTTGCCTTATGTCGAATTACGATTGGGTTCCGTGCTATTGCCCATGCCTCACAAATTTTGCACGAGTCCTCCAGGACCAGCCGTTTACTTTTATGATCGGACGTGTATGTGCTGCTTTGATTTCACATGTGTTTTCGAACGTATATACTCTTACTTTGCAATCAGCACGAATTTAAACTCCCTCTGAATTCACTACACACTGAAAGAAACTAGCAAATATTTGATATATCATCATTTGGCATTCGTTTGTACGCGAATCCAGTGAATATAACTTCTGGAATAGAATTAATATATTCGGGGCAATTGATAACAGAGGTGGTAAAAGCTGAAAGTTTGGTTTTGGTATAAAGATGGTTAGAATCAGAAACTGACAAAGAATAGCAAGTCGAAGTTTGCTGGTGAAATAGACATAGTCTTTATTGGTCCGTCGAACGACGAACAACCAACAAAACACAGCATAAACATGTCGCCGTCACGCCAAAGTTCAGATAATAAACACCAGGCCGCGCGCGCGCTCGCGGCGAATGAAATTGCAAATCTCACATCACCTGGTGCACACACAACCAACTTATTCACGTTCGTGTCTCTTATTGCAAACGCGAAATTTGCTCGCGCTAAGTCAATACACTTCTGTTTTTCTAACAGAGACTTGAAGCTGTTTCACTGTGTTTAGAAAATACACACACACACACTCATTGCCTCCAATATTACATTCGCACGCCAACTTCTTTACAGACGCACACGGATATTTGAACATTGCGATTCGCGTAATGATGGAACACTTCCAATATATTTCTGATTACATCTAAACTTTACTGATTTAATGCTTCTCTCATTGGACTTTGCCAAACAGCAAACTCCTCTACAATCCCAACGGGTTCCTTTCAAAAGGAACATCATCTACCCTGAACTAAAATAACTACCTAAACAGATTTCCTTCCTCATTTCTTTGTAAAAAAAAACATTACTTATTCTTATTTGGACTTCATCTGAGAGTTAACTCCTCTACAATCAAAACCTATTCCTTTCAAGGGTAAAATGATCTACCCTAAACTGAAATAACTACATAAACAGATCCCAATTTCCTTCCTCATTTCTTTGTAAAAGAACACATTACTGATTTAAATGTTCGTCGTGGAGTTAACTCCACAATCCAAACGTTTCCCTTTCATGGGTACAATGATCTACCCTAAACTGAAATACTGCCGAAACAGATCCCGATTTCCTCCTCATATCTTTGAATATTAAACCAAATTATTACGAAAGGAGAAATATGATTAGCGGCAGCTGTCTTTGGTTCGTCACTTGTAGAAGTAACAAAATCCAACTTAGGCATAAATCTAATGTTAACAATGAAATAGCGGGACGCTAGTAATGGCTGAAGTATTAATTAAATCTTTGGAAATTGTACAATTTACGGCCTGGCAGTAATCGTTTATCAACGAGCTGCGATGGGAAAAGTTTCCACTTAAAACTGTGATATAAATGATAAAGTTTGATATTCGACTATTTCCGCTTGTGAAGATAGAACTATTTTTGGGAAACGGCGCTAATTAGAGGTAAGTTTGTACGCCATACGTCATCCCTGCTTATTACAGAATACTTCAGTTGGTACTCGTAATTTTGGAATTACACGCTCAAGTACTTGATATTAAATGGTGAATTGTTTTAATTCCTATACAAATCGAAATCCCTAAAGCCTTTAAACAATAATAGGCATATTCAGAACACAGTTTTATTAAATCAGAAATTGTTGTATTACTCACCGGCCCAAACTGTTCGAAATAGTTCTTGACGTCTTCAAGGGTCGTTGGGGCAGACAGGCCCCCCACAAATATTTTCTTCGTTCTTGTAACCATCTGCAATCAAAAAAAAAAACATGATTACCAAAAGAAACACGTCCCATCAAAAATCCATGTTAATTCTATTAGGGGACACCCCATAACCCTTAACGACTAATCCCCAAGCTTATTAAAGAATTACATATTGGCATTGAGGCACGGTGTCATTTTATTTGGGCTACCAGGTAGTCTTTTTAAAAAACTTCCTACCAAGACAACTGGATTCTTTCAAGGCGAACACTGGGTTATGTATTTTTTATTGGGTAATAAGATTGTATGCTCGATGTAATAGCTCTCCGATGCTTTTCAACTTTCAACTCTTATTGATTGAAATTTTCATAATATATGAGTAGAATACACGATCATTTTGTCTATTTATATCTATCGCCCTCCTAACGCTACAACTATCTTGAATATTTTGGGGTTTTAACCACCTTTTTTCTTTCTGCTTCTTTTTTAAAGTTTAAGTTAGTTAGTTGAAGTACAATCAAGTGGTGTGTGTTAAAGCCCGAGATGTCTGAATTTGGACGCGGAAATGTGATTTCTAGCGGCAGGTGGTGAATTTCTATGGTAACCCAAAAGTTCGGTACGACTTTGCAAAATTATACGTCGCACACGGCTTTCATTGACCTATATATTGCGACAAGAGGATACACGTGCTTGCGTGAATGTCCCCCCAAGAACACTGGATCACAATTTGCATGAAGGGTAGGCCCCGCCGACTGGATTCTACAAACGATCGGTTACAAAAGAGCGTGCGGCAACCTTTGATATTCTTTTTTTTTTCTTTCTTTCTTTCTACTACTTCTACTTCTCTGTGTGTGTAGTTTTGTTTTTCAAGGCGCGGCAGTCCTAACACACTCAGCTGTTCAAATTGCAGATCGTTTATTTTTATTTGCCACAGTTCTCTTTCGAACTTTAGTAGCCGGAGGTATATTCAAATTTTTATTTATATCGCCAACGCTACCGCGGTGTTATTGAAATTTTGACTTCTATTCGGGATTTCGGGCTCAATATATATATATATATATATATATATATATATATATTTGTTATCAAATGGCAAAATTTCAAAACCAACAAGGTCAACAACAACGCACTTATGCGTCCAGCTCGCTTTATAAGTAATATATACAATGCGAGCAGCGTTTTTTTAATTATTATGGCCTTTTGGTTAACAATTTGAAAAACTGTTATAGATTAAAAAAGTTGTACAATTTTCTGTAAATTATTTTGATATAATAAACAAGCTTAGGTACAACGCACCTATGCGTCCAGCTCGCCCTATAAGTAATAAATGCGATGCGAGCAGCGGTTATTAATAATTATGGCCTTTTGTTTAACAATTTGAAAAACTGTTATAGATATAAAAAGTTGTACAATTTTCTGTAGATTATTTTGATATAATAAACAAGCTTAAGTATAATGCACCTATGCGTCCAGCTCACCTTATAAGTAAATGTGATACAAACCGTAAATAAATCTTTAGTAATAAATAAAACCGTCTGCAGGGATAAAATGTGAATCTCTTGAAATATCTGAGCGAGCAGTGAAGAGGGGGATGTGCGCTACCAAAGTTAATTCGAAAACTTTTTATTTTCCTTCGCCTCGTTCAAAAATATCAGCGCGCTTCATTTAATAAGTTTCAAGAGTCTAGTAAATCAAATATACCTTCTTACACAGTTGCATTAAGTGAACAGAAGAAATCGGAGCCAGTTCAAGCGGCAGCCAGGCGAACTGACGAAAGCAAAAAAAAAAAAAACAGCACCACATTCAAGCCAAATATTCTTTGAATGTCGGTATTGTAGGTGATTCACTATGTCGAATAACAAAACAGCGAGGCATGGCATACCGAGATGTTTCGTGATCCATATCGCATTAAAAGTTGGAAAGTTTCACCAATAAAACGACACGAATCGATTATTACCCTACCTACAAGAGTAGTTGCAATATCCCCACCCCACCCCACTGCAGGAAAGGGGGCAATTCTAAAAAGAAACCATAGATATTTTTACCACAAGTTTTGATAAGTAGCAACACTGGAATCATATGGTCTACGTAGATTTTGCAAATTTGCTGTCGTCGAGGATTTAGCTGAACCACTAATGAAACCCAAACTATTTATGGATGTTCTGTTAATTACATAACTTCTAGTGTTATCTACAGGATATGAAATGTACTGGGATCTCTGATTATAAATCAAACTCAAGTTACTTGAACAGTGCTAATACGTGTACAGATAACCGTTAAATATCGACACACAACTTCCAGAATATTTTGAGGGAGTAACTTAAACCCTATGTAAATTCCTCTCCCTCTGAATTAATCAATTGAAACAAATGTGTATCTTTTTATTTTTAACCAGAGCTTTAACCGACGTTTTGAAGGTGATTGCTACATTGTTGGTACCTATCAAAATGATTCACGGGCTTTCAGGTTGAAATGTCTACTGGTTTTAGCGAGAGCTTCGATTGGCTTTTGGTCAATTTCCCCGGAGCTTAGATCGGATCTGTTTGTTCCATCTCCCTTCCACCTAGTCAGCAAAAACTTTGTGCTGTTTCAGCTTTTCGCACACCCTTCCACTACCCAGTTTACCTCTTCAATATAGTGGAATCTTTAAACTCTGTTCATTTAAGGAATTATATATATGTATATGTACGTGCAAAAAATGTACGGGCAACCCCGGATATTGCGTGCAACGGTTCACTAGATATACGAGCTCGTCACTTCCGGAGAAACACATTTGTTACAAATGTTTCTCTGTAGCGAAAACACATACTCCCCCCGCTGAACACCGGTGGTTAATGCCAACGCACGAAACCGATAATTAACTAAACAAACACACAATGATGTATTCACTTCCCCGATTGGGTAAAAAAAAAAGGAATTTCAGTGCTCAGATTGGTGATACTCCTTTGCAACAGCGAAGGGTTAAATAATCAGAGCTTAACTGTCTCTAATACAACTTAGTAACTCTGGTTATAAAACTGTATTCAGTTTTGAGGGGTAAAATCTGTGTTATATTTGAGCAATTGTCGATCATTTCTCTTTGGAGCAACTCTGAGCTGATCTGGACATTAAAAAAGGAAAAACAACAACAACAAAACATGGAGTAACTGTTTTGCACGTTTAAAGGAAAACTGTTTCACGAGCAGTGAACTGACAATTGCCGTTAAATATAATTTGGAATCTAGACAATTACCTTTAGTGCCTTTACCACAACTTCCGTTAAAACTATCCCAATAATAAGCCAAACCTCAGGAACTGTCGTACAATGAATACATAAACTATTACAACAAAATTGTCTACCTGTTTAAGATAGTTAGAAAACGAAATCTATAAAAATCCTGGATAAAACTATAAAATAACCGACGCTAACACCAAATTACTAGAATATGTCCAAACGAATCAATTACTAGCGGGATTCAAGAACCGTTCTACCTGACCATGACAATGCATTATCAAACATTTTATCTGGTTAAATAACTTCAGGAACTTTCCATTAGAGTATCAAATGCATGTTTTAGATGTTTAAATAAGTATATTTTGTTTAGAACACAGTTTGGCGGCTCTAAATTGTACCTGGCCATGCCAATGCGTTATCAAACATTTTATCTGACCAAATAGGAGCAAGAACTCTTCCATTAGAGTATCAAATGCAGGTTTTAGATGTTTAAATAAGTATATTTTGTTTAGAACACAGTTTGGCGGCTCTAAATTGTACCTGACCATGCCAATGCGTTATCAAACATTTGGCTGATCAAATAAGTTCAGGAACTCTTCCATTAGAGTATCAAATGCAGGTTTTAGATGTTTAAATAAGTATATTTTGTTTAGAACACAGTTTGGCGGCTCTAAATTGTACCTGACCATGACAATGCGTTATCAAACATTTTGTCTGATCAAATAGATACAGGAACTCTTCCATTATACTATTAAATGCAGGTTTTAGATGTTTAAATAAGTTTATTTTGGTAGGGAAACTTTCAGAATATAGTTTGGAGGCTCTAAATTGTATTTATGGACGTATTTGTTAATATTAATATATTATTTCTAATTCCGACGGACGCACTAAGTTGTGCCAAAAACAATTACTTTTTCACAGTCATTTTCTAACCGGGATGAGACACCTGGGGAGTAATATAAATTATGTTCGTTCATTCCTGGAATTGGCAAGCTGATAATTTAGATTTTGTAGCGCTTTAGGAATTAAAAATGTTCCTATTGCACTATTTCCTAAATTAAATCACTTAGGAAATTGTCTTGTTATATTTATGTTTGAAGTTGTCGTCGTAGCAAGAATTTATTGCAAAATTAAGTGTAGATAGTGAAGGCCACGATTTTTGTGTAGCAAAAGGGGTATTTGGAGATTGAATTGGTGTAGTTTTAAATTATTTGCTGGAATTAAGGGATTTGTTTTGCAGGTTTTGGCGCTTTGGGTGGCGGGTGCTTCGCCGTGGAATGTGTGTTAGAAAAGAGATTGGACTTACTGTGGTAATCACGTCGCTGTGCAAATTCCAAACACTCCGACGAAGTCGCCGCGTTTTAATACAAATGTCAATTAGAACAAAACAACAAGCGATCGAGAATAACGTTTGGGTTCACTGTTATCGGCAATGCACGTAACCGGGTAGTAACAAACTGTCGCCGTCGAAGATGATGAAGTGAGAGTATTTGGAGCGAAGATGAGTGTAGTGTTCAAGCGCTATCGACAAGGAACAACGTACTATTATACAGAGGCAGGCAACTCTCGCCCGGGTCAGCCACGGAGCACAGTACTCTCGGCTGGCGAAAGGGATGGATTCGATGGTGGTTCGGTAGCGTCGGCGCACTGCCCGCCGACGCTCGGAGAAGCGGCGCAACGCGTGGCGGGAAACCGGCGCACTGCTACCCCACACACACACACACACACCGACCGATACGACGGATGGGAATTGGGACTTTCCATAAAGGTGTCACACGAAGAATTCGGGACGGCGCGCTCCAACCCAAACTCGCCGATTCGCACGCTCACTGGAACAATGCACTACACATTTTTGCACTACTGCTCATAACCCATTTACACAATCATTGCGCAATTATTGCACCCATACATATATTTTACTCAATTTACTCATTATTTTAATATAATAAACAAGCTTAGGTACAACGCACCTATGCGTCCAGCTCGCCTTATAAGTAATGCGATACAAGCAACGGCTTTTAATTATTATGGCCTTTTGGTTAACAATTTGAAAATATGTTATAGATATAATAAGTTGTACAATTTTCTCTAGATTATTTTGATATAATAAACAAGCTTAAGTACAACGCACCTATGCGTCCAGCTCGCCTTATAAGTAATAGGATGCGAGCAGCGGATTATAATTGTTATGGCCTTTTCGTTAACAATTTGTTATATATAAAAATGTTATACATATAAAAAGTTGTACAATTTTCTCTAGATTATTTTGGTATAATAAACAAGCTTAGGTACAACGCACCTATGCGTCCAGCTCGCCTTATAAGTAATGCGATGCGAGTAGCGGATTTTAATTGTTATGGCCTTTTCGTTAACAATTTGTTATATATAAAAATGTTATAGATTGAAAAAGTTGTACAATTTTCTCTAGATTATTTTGGTATAATAAACAAGCTTAGGTACAACGCACCTATGCGTCCAGCTCGCCTTATAAGTAATGCGATGCGAGTAGCGGATTTTAATTGTTATGGCCTTTTCGTTAACAATTTGTTATATATAAAAATGTTATAGATTGAAAAAGTTGTACAATTTTCTCTAGATTATTTTGATATAATAAACAAGCTTAGGTACAACGCACCAATGCGTCCAGCTCGCCTTATAAGTAATAGGATGCGAGCAACGGATTTTCATTGTTATGGCCTTTTCGTTAACAATTTGTTATATATATAAATGTGATAGATTGAAAAAGTTGTACAATTTTCTCTAGATTATTTTGATATAATAAACAAGCTTAGGTACAACGCACCAATGCGTCCAGCTCGCCTTATAAGTAATAGGATGCGAGCAACGGTTTTTAATTATTATAGCCTTTTGGTTAACAATTTGTTATAAATAAAAATGTTATAGATTGAAAAAGTTGTACAATTTTCTCTAGATTATTTTGGTATAAAAAACAAGCATAGGTACATAGCACCTATGCGTCCAGCTCGCCTTATAAGTAATGCGACGCGAGCAACGGTTTTTAATTATTATGGCCTTTTGGTTAACAATTTGTTATAAATAAAAATGTTATAGATTGAAAAAGTTGTACAATTTTCTCTAGATTATTTTGGTATAAAAAACAAGCATAGGTACAAAGCACCTATGCGTCCAGCTCGCCTTATAAGTAATGCAATGCGAGCAACGGTTTTTAATTATTATGGCCTTTTGGTTAACAATTTGTTATATATAAAAATGTTATAGATATAAAAAGTTGTACAATTTTCTCTAGATTATTTTGATATAATAAACAAGCTTAGGTACAACGCACCTATGCGTCCAGCTCGCCTTATAAGTAATGCGATGCGAACAGTTTATATTAACGAAGAACTTTCGAGCATAATTGCTTAAATCCGAAAACTAGTGACTGGATGTTCTAAATCATTTAGTGAACAAAGTAGAATTTGGACAGAAAATCTGGTAATCGAATCAACTGCGGTGTAAATAAATAAATAAATGGCTAATGCTTGCGCACCTCTTCCACTTCACCCCTCCGGGCACCATGGTAATCGAAACTGTAGCGTTTTATATCAAACATACACGCACAATGCATCTAATGAAACTTTATTAATCATATTATCTATTTATCTATCTATATTCGTATTGAATACATACATATATATATATATATATATATATATATATATATATATATATATATATATATATATATATATATATATATATATATAGATAAATGTATCGATTCTGCTGTCCTGTTATCCATTTTGAATCGTTTAAAACTAATTTGAAAGTGCAATATCACTTATTAAACCAATAAAGCCATTGATTACTGTTTTATACGCTTGAAAAATGTCTAATTCAAGAATTAAATACGGAATTACATGCTTGAAAATATTTTTATAATATGGACTGTAAAAAATTGTGTTTAATAAAATGTGTATTCATGGAATAAAATAAATAAAAATAAAATAGTGTTTATTTGTATAAATGTTTAAAAGTTTTATGTGATATGTGCACAATTAGGGACTATATATGCATGCATGGTGATAATGCGAGCGGGTATCAGTCAATATTTGAAATAAACGCACGTTAATGAATTTCGTTTGGTTCGCGCATACAGTGTATTTTTCATTAGTTGATTTTTCTATTTTTTCGCATTGACGGTGCGAATTTTAATTAGGTATTATTCAGTGCACGCTGCACATTTGCGGCGAGCTTTTTTATCGGCCACTTTCAACACTTCAAACCATTCACTAAATAAAATACACTTTATAATAATAATATAAAATATATTATAATCATATAACGTGTACACACTGAGTGTACACACTGCATTTAATATTAAAATATTATATTATAAATGCATTAGCCAACAGAATATCCAATTATTTTCAATTATTACCAATTTTACAAAATTACAGCGTTAAAATCGATATTAAGAACTATATTTGGTACTTGGAGAATTATTTATTTTTAATATTTCCATCTATGAAAATAACAAGCTTAGGTACAACGCACCTATGCGTCCAGCTCGCCTTATAAGTAATGCTATGCGAGCAACGGCTTTTAATTATTATGGCCTTTTGGTTAACAATTTGTTATATATAAAAATGTTATAGATATAAAAAGTTGCACAATTTTCTCTAGATTATTTTGATATAATAAACAAGATTAGGTACAACGCACCTATGCGTCCAGCTCGCCTTATAAGTAATATATGCGATACAAACAGCGGTATTTAATTATTGTGACCTTTTGGCGCGGTTTGAAGTTGGAAAAATGCAAATTTCCATATTACTCGAAAACGGTGCATCGTATCGAGCCGCCGTTAACAGATTTGAGTTCCTCAATATGTAATTACTCTAGAAACTTACTTTCAGCCGGTTTGAAAAGAAAAAAATTTTTGGACACATTTCACGGAATTTTTTTAACTTGCTTTTTTTATCAAACTTTGCGAATTTTTTCCGACCAAACCATAAAAGATAGAGAGTTGAAATTTGGACAGTCAAGCAACCTATATTTAGTGTATATTGTCAAATTTTTTCAACTTAATTGGAATATTATTACGACCTCCACAGCAAACCGCGTGAAAAAACAGTGAAAATCGTCGATTTTCGCAAAAACGGTAAGGGGTACCCCTTGACATTTTTTTCGAAAAAAAATCACATAATTATTTTTGAGTTTGACATATATTTAGATTAATTTGAGTACGCTGATTCCAAAAATGCTAATTAAAGTGGTGAAAGACCGTTAGAAATTGCTGTTAGCGCGGTTTGAAGTTGGGAAAATGCAAATTTCCATATAACTCGAAAACGGTGCATCGTATCGAGCCGCCGTTAACAAATTTGAGTTCCCCGATATTTAATTACTCTAGAAACTTACTTTCAGCCGGTTTGAAAAGAAAAAAAATTTTGGTCACATTTCACGGAAATTTTTTAACTTGATTTTTTTTTCAAACTTTGCGAATTTTTTCCGACCAAACCATAAAAGATAGAGAGTTGAAATTTGGACAGTCAAACAACCTATATTTAGTGTATATTGTCAAATTTTTTCAACTTAATTGGAATATTATTACGACCTCCACAGCAAACCGCGTGAAAAAACAGTGAAAATCGTCGATTTTCGCAAAAACGGTAAGGGGTACCCTTGACATTTTTTTCGAAAAAAAATCGCATAATTATTTTTGAGTTTGACATATATTTAGATTAATTTGAGTACGCTGATTCCAAAAATGCTAATTAAAGTGGTGAAAGACCGTTAGAAATTGCTGTTAGCGCGGTTTGAAGTTGGGAAAATGCAAATTTCCATATAACTCGAAAACGGTGCATCGTATCGAGCCGCCGTTAACAAATTTGAGTTCCCCGATATTTAATTACTCTAGAAACTTACTTTCAGCCGGTTTGAAAAGAAAAAAAATTTTGGTCACATTTCACGGAAATTTTTTAACTTGATTTTTTTTTCAAACTTTGCGAATTTTTTCCGACCAAACCATAAAAGATAGAGAGTTGAAATTTGGACAGTCAAACAACCTATATTTAGTGTATATTGTCAAATTTTTTCAACTTAATTGGAATATTATTACGACCTCCACAGCAAACCGCGTGAAAAAACAGTGAAAATCGTCGATTTTCGCAAAAACGGTAAGGGGTACCCTTGACATTTTTTTCGAAAAAAAATCGCATAATTATTTTTGAGTTTGACATATATTTAGATTAATTTGAGTACGCTGATTCCAAAAATGCTAATTAAAGTGGTGAAAGACCGTTAGAAATTGCTGTTAGCGCGGTTTGAAGTTGGGAAAATGCAAATTTCCATATAACTCGAAAACGGTGCATCGTATCGAGCCGCCGTTAACAGATTTGAGTTCCCCGATATTTAATTACTCTAGAAACTTAGTTTCAGCCGGTTTGAAAAGAAAAAAATTTTTTGACACATTTCACGGAATTTTTTTAACTTGATTTTTTTATCAAACTTTGCGAATTTTTTCCGACCAAACCATAAAAGATAGAGAGTTGAAATTTGGACAGTCAAACAACCTATATTTAGTGTATATTGTCAAATTTTTTCAACTTAATTGGAATATTATTACGACCTCCACAGCAAACCACGTGAAAAAACAGTGAAAATCGTCGATTTTCGCAAAAACGGTAAGGGGTACCCCTTGACATTTTTTTCGAAAAAAAATCACATAATTATTTTTGAGTTTGACATATATTTAGATTAATTTGAGTACGCTGATTCCAAAAATGCTAATTAAAGTGGTGAAAGACCGTTAGAAATTGCTGTTAGCGCGGTTTGAAGTTGGGAAAATGCAAATTTCCATATAACTCGAAAACGGTGCATCGTATCGAGCCGCCGTTAACAAATTTGTGTTCCCCGATATTTAATTACTCTAGAAACTTACTTTCAGCCGATTTGAAAAGAAAAACATTTTTAAACACATTTCACGGAATTTTTAAACTTGATTTTTTTATCAAACTTTGCGAATTTTTTCCGACCAAACCATAAAAGATAGAGAGTTGAAATTTGGACAGTCAAACAACCTATATTTAGTGTATATTGTCAAATTTTTTCAACTTAATTGGAATATTATTACGACCTCCACAGCAAACCGCGTGAAAAAACAGTGAAAATCGTCGATTTTCGCAAAAACGGTAAGGGGTACCCCTTGACATTTTTTTCGAAAGAAAAATCGCATAATTATTTTTGAGTTTGACATATATTTAGATTAATTTGAGTACGCTGATTCCAAAAATGCTAATTAAAGTAAATGTTATAGATATAAAGAGTCTTCAATTATTTATAGAATATTTTGATAAAAAAAATTGTTTATAAAACATATTTTAAAATTCAAAATTATAATATTTAATAATTTTCTATTGGCTTTGAGTTAACAATATGCAAAATACTTGTAGACATAAAATGTCTTAGAATTATTAGTAAAATTTTTGAGTGTTTAAATAATTTTTATAAGGGTCGTATTAAGGGGGGCTTTAAATTTTGGGGCCCTATAACTCGGGAAGTATACGAGCGATTGTATTTAAACTGCGAGTGGATTCAAATGGGATGTTAAATAATATGTGTACCAAATTTGGTCTGAATCGCACCGGTACCTTCAGAGGAGTACAGGGCACAAATTTGGTCTTACTAATGCAACATTTGATCCGATAATATTACAGACATACCGATTGCTGTAGCTTATTCGGTACTTCGGCGACTGATACGTCTGATATATATATATATATATATATATATATATATATATATATATATATATATATATATATATATATATATATATATATATTATTTAAGCAGTAAATATCGGAGCAACTCCGGGGTTAATCGTAGAACCAGTCAGTACCAACCTCCCGGAACTCGTGGATTACAATAATAAAGAACAGTCATGTACAACGTATAAAATAAAATAAAAGAACAGGGGAAAAAATGAATTGTGGAAACGCATGAGAAATGGCATCATTTTACCACTACAGAGCATCTACCCGTTGTAATAAAAAATAGGGTAGCTATTACAACTTCATCATTGTTACAATTGTCGCCTTTTATTCCATGGAAATTTCAATTTTGTGTGTTTTGCTGCTTCTTTACCTAATACATTTTAAATCATCACAGTTGCTCCAGTGTACATTTGCAGATGATCAAATTAGTTGAATCTATACACAGAGTGTTGACACAGTTTACGCAACACACGCAGAATATTTGGATAATCATGATTTTATCACAAAATCCTATTAGGGATTCAAGGTAACGTTGACCAAGCTTAATTGGTTTTGAAAATAGACAAATAGATATCGTCTATGAAAGTTGAAATGACGAAGTTGTTAAAAGATCTTACAAAACGATTATATAGAAGGTTGAGCACGTATTTGTGGTTTGTCCAGAAGAGATAGAATTGGAAATGCATGGGGAATGATAAATGGAAATAGACAAATAGATATCGTCTATGAAAGTTGAAATGACGAAGTTGTTAAAAGATCTTACAAAACGATTATATAGAAGGTTGAGCACGTATTTGTGGTTTGTCAAGAAGAGATAGAATTGGAAATGCATGGGGAATGATAAATGGAAATAGACAAATAGATATCGTCTATGAAAGTTAAAATGGCGAAGTTGTTAAAAGATCTTACAAAACGATTATATAGAAGGTTGAGCACGTATTAGTGGTTTGTCCAGGAGAAATAGAATTGGAAATGCATGGGGAATGATAAATGCTTGAAAAGGGATGAATTTACTCCATTTATGGGAAACCTTTGCACCCGCAAAGGTGACTATCAAAAGCATCCAAACCTCTAACTGTAGGGTTAAAATAATTCAGTACCGATTCTTAAACAAACATGTTGCTAATTATGTCAATTTGAGTGCACAAGTTGGCACCCCGTTGTCAACTGGGACAACGTTTGCATTAAATATCATCTGCAGATTGTCGCAAAGTGCATTTATGTAACGGCTACACAAGCTTTGGGGGCTAATCTCTGTTTTACTTTCTTGTTTGATCGTACTAGCAAAAAGAGACGACTTGCGCTTGTCTTTATTACAAGTAGAACGAACTTGTAACACTAGTGTCGACTTGACATGACATTTTCTGCATTTCCTATAGTGCCTACAATGGCAAAACACTATTTGGGCGGATGGTTCTGTCTCCACCGAAGCATTAGTGTAACTCTGGAAGAGTTTTAAATTCTATTTGGATGAGCTGAACTTCATCAAAATCTTAGTAGACGATGACTTTGTTTCTTATTATAAACTGTCATTTCATTATGATGTTTGATTCGTTTTTGTCTATTTCAAAGCAGTTTGAACTGAACTGAAGAGTGTTTGATTATTAAATAATGTATTTTATATATCCACCGTGGCGTGGAGGTTAAGACTCTCTTACCCTGTAGGTCGTAAGTACGATTCCCGTCTATGCCAATTTGCATTCTTACATACTCACAAACATATACATCTGGGTTTTTATATATATAAATAAAACATCTAAAGGGAAACACACCTAACCACAAATGAACTACAAAGATGAACAACCCGCATCCACTTACAAAACTGACAATGATGGAGGAGAAAAGAGGAGCAACTAGCAAAATGTTTCTTTCAAGCGAAAGTTTTGATGTTTTGCAGGTTGAAATGTACAACTAAGGAATTACAAGACACCAGCTTTCTAGCAAAAGGAATACAAAGGGACATAAAATATAAACGCTACTTAAAGTTAAACTTAAGCAGGCATATTGACCACCGTCTTCCAAATATCCAAACCAACGAATATATATATATATATATTCCATATTTGGCAACTTTAGCCAATAACCGATACCGTACGTCTCAGCAATGGTGAAGGGGGGTTTGCACACTGCGGCGGACTTTACCCGGAACAATTTACGCCACGCAATAAAACTCCGGGCAACGGGTGTGATTACATTAGACTATAAAGCTCGCCCGGTTCTCTACTTGGGCCGCACGGGCCAGAGGCCCCAGTTGGCACTAAGTGCGGCTCTCGTACCCCAACTTCCTTTAAACCAGTTATTGTAAAGGACAATCATGTAATTTAATCCAGATATTCTATGTGTCCATATCATATACAATACATTATGTCTAGCACATTTTGTGCTTCGTTATTTTTGTAAAAAAAAAACGGTTAAATTGTATAAAAGGTGCACCGGGTGTGTGGTGGGGGGCGGTGGGAGTGCGTCAGTCGCTGGCACACATGGTGGCTAAGGCTCTAGTATTTAAAAAGATGAATTGGCCTATTCCAGTTGATTCAGTTATCTGGAGTTTGTACGGGCGCATGCGAAATGAGCGGCGGAAATTGTGTAGTGTGTGTGTGTGCGCGGATAGGCTTGCCTTCGCCCCGGTCATAAATAAAACGGTAATTTATTTCGCAGTGCATCAGCGTAAATCACGCGGCGAACGCGTGACGACATGTTCACCAACGTATCTATTAATTAAGACCAAAACTAACTCCTGTCTTCCAAACACCGGTTAACCAAACGCTGGTTTAACAGGATTCTCTCACATACTACAAACGCGGTTTATCAAAATTATTACGCGAAATTAATTAAGTATTTAAATATCAGGAATTAAACAAGATTCATTCTCTTAAATTGGTGTTTAAATAATTTAATTTCTTTTTAAACGAAGTTAGCTTTCGTTATATATGAATAGCCTTGAAATTACGTGATGCTAAATTTGTATAATGGAACGAAAACACATTCCGTATGTTTCAATGCTCGAGAAATTTCGTTAAATCTCGAGAATTATATGTTTTGAATCGGTTTTTATTCAATATGATTTATTTTACAATGTTTTATCTTCACTGAAGCAATTTTTAATATTAATATTTCGTATTTAAATTCCCATATTGTATATAATAAAAAAATTCCCTTACATTAAGATAAGTGAATCTTAGGATTGAAGTATAATTCGTTCTGAATGCGTATATATACGTTGGGAGCATTCTTAAATCATGGTTCATTTACGGGGGCATAAAAATCCGATATTGAATGTATCTGCGAGTGTTTCCAATGTTTGAAATAAATTGAATTTTTATTGTTGTTCGACGCTGCAGCCATCTTTCGTATATATGTATATATATCGTCCTGCAATCCATGGATGTGTGTGTGTATATATGTGTGTGTGTGTTTCGGCGAACATCTGTATCTGGCAGGATTCCAGTGCTAATCGCTTCGAATTACCATTGTATATTATATTACTTGCTGACCCCTACACCACGTGTGTGTTTGTACATGTGTCTGTGCGTCTGTGTGTGAATTCATGGTCACAGATGTGCACCATATACATCTCTAATACAATTTTAAGTATACCTGTAAATCTGTTGGCAGAATTTGTAATATTTTGATAGTTTATTAAAATTTTCTAATTTAACTACACTAAACATTGTATCAACTAAATTAAACTTTAAAATGAAATGAATTTACAAATATATATATTTACCAAAAAGCTAGGGTGGCTTCGCTCAACTACGATAGCAAAACCAAACAATATTGGAAACGTAAAAATTAATCACAATTTTCAAAAGCATTTATTTACAAATTGGTACATTTTAATAAAAAACTTTTCATATAAAAGTTGCTGGAAATTTAAATACCTATTACTTTAATAAGCATCACTTTTTCTCTAACTAGTGTAGTATTTGAGATACACAAAGATTAATTACTTCCGGTAAAGATTGTTTTCAAAAATGGGTTTCATTGTGGTTGATCCTTTAACAGGCTTAGCTCTAGCGGGCGTACAGACACACAGGGATGACCAAATAGGCAAAATGTCTTTCAAAATTGTTTTAAAGATTCATCCCAAAATCGACCAAAATCGCAATATGTATTTGAATATTCGTATCAAGTAGTTGGAAACGTAAATATTATTAAAAAATTTCAAAAGCATTTATTTAATAATTGGTACATTTAAATAAAAAACTTTTCAAACAAAAGTTGCTAGAAATTTAAATACCAATAACTTTAGTAACCATCACTTTTTTTGTAACTAGTGTAGTATTTGAGATACACAAAGATTAATTACTTCCGGTTAAGATTGTTTTCAAAAATGAATATCTTAGGCGTAGCTCTAGAGCGCAAACAGACACACAGTCGAATTATAGCAATGCCCAGACAATCAATATGCATTTAAATATTCGTATCATGTAGTTGGTAACCATGTCTGGGCCAACCAGTTATATTCATACACGCAAAAGTGTTCCAACATCTCACTTACGAGGCGACTCCACCATAACGTACAGCTGTCGATATTAAAACACATTTTAATACCATCATTTATATTCTACAGTACGAAACCGTAGCCGAAGCTTTACAATAATTGTAAGACGGAAAAAGGAGAGTAGTAAACTGTTACCAAAATAATTAATATTCATAATAAATGCGTTAAAAGTAACAATCTTATTGAGAAATCGTATTCTGATGGTTATTTAAAGAATGACCTTGAAAACTACAGTGTATATAGTCCCCTATACATAGGGGAATTATAACCGGGAATACCGTGCAAGCAGACTAGAAATTAATAGCCGTGAAATCCGAATGGTAATTTGATTTAGACTTAATTAACGGCCAACACTTGAGGCAAAGACCCGTACAGCCACTTCAAATTTCGCTCTTGATTTAGAAATAACTTTGGCAAGAGCATTGAAATGTTATTTAATTGTTTATAATAAATAGAGTCTTTCTTTGTAAACTATATGCATTCTGTGAAATTTAAAATACAACTCCTCCTTTTCCTTGTACATTTGTGAACGGTTCTAGCTGCGACGTACGTGCCTTTTTTGAGCCTGAAAAGCGCGCACTATAGTGATTTGTGTTTTGTAAATATATATGTGTGTATGTATATTTGAAAATTCAATCAATATGTGAAAAACAATGGATGGCCTCTGATGCTGCTGTATGAACATGGTGTATGTGTGTGTGTGTGTGTGCGAGCGACAAGGAGAGGGAGTGAATACATCAAATTCAATCTGTGACACACATATATGTTTCTAGTTGACATTTGTGTCAGTTGCATTTGACACTAATGTTATAACACTAGCACTGTTTCAGACTCGGCGTGTCAATCACTCCAAGATGCATTTATTATTTATACATATATATATATATATATATATATATATATATATATATATATATACATATATACATATATATACATATATATACATATATATATACATATATATACATATATATGCATATATATACATATATATACATGTATATACATGTATATACATATATATACATATATATACATGTATATACATGTATATACATGTATATACATATATATATACATGTATATACATATATATATACATGTATATACATATTTACTGATATTAAATTGTTTTGTCGTTTATATATAACATAAAAGTATAATTTATGAGTAGTGGATTTATTTTCCTCAAATTCCATATAAATAATATAAAACTAGGCTCATTTCTCATAAAACACGAATACATTTCGTGATGCTAAATGCGAATAATGTAACGAAAACACATTCCATATATGTATATGTCCGAGAAGTTTCGTTAAATCTCGAAAATTATATATTTATGAGTCGTCCTTTATTCAATATGATTTATTTTCGGATGGGATAAAAGTAAAGAGCCAGAATACAACATAAAAGAAAGAGAGATGAACAGGGACAGTAAAAAATTAGAAGTTTGAATGACGAGAAATGAACCAAGAAAGCATGAAAGAAATAAGAATGAACGACGAATATAAAAGGAATAAACGGGAGATGAACCTAGGCCACAACCGATTTTTATGCTCTATGACACTGGTTACCAATGAGGGGTAAGATATCTGTTCGGGCGCAAAGGTTCCTCAGACTGTAACGTCAATGGATTTTATTTAATATGATTTATTTTAAGATAGAAATAAACCACAAAACAATAAAGGAAGTTCTGTGTGAGCCACAACTGATTTTTTTTCCGTTTGTCGAGAATATAAACCATATATAAATATATATATATATGAAGGCTGAAGCGGCTGAATAATTATTTATTAGCAATTATGTTTAATCACATTAAATTTTACGTTAAAGCTAACATGATATTAGGACAAGATTAAAAAAAATACTATGGTTTTAATAATTGAAGAAATATTGAGAATACGAAGAATTACTTCGTGTCACGCGATTTCACATCCATTAAACATATATATATGATTACGAGATTAGCTACACTGCAAAATAAAATGAACATTTACCCCATTTTTAATTTATATGCTGCATTAAAATCTATTTATTTTTACAGTGTATGACGGAAATTGTTTCACCTGAATAAACATAGGAAAGAATTCAGTTATGTTTCGTGTGTACAGTCTATTTGTGGAAGTCCAAATTCTTGGACGAAAATCACGACATATTAATTAAATAAAAAATTCAGATTTTGTGATTTCGTATATAAGAAATTGTTGAACCAAAAACCTATTAAATGATCATGAGCCGTGAACAAACCACACACAATTCTGTAGAAATTTAACAAGCTTGGAAGTCGTAAAAAGCAAGTGATCCATGGTTGACTAAACCGACTAACCTCACATTATAATATACGGTATACGGGGTGTACATTTTCAGTTTTCAGCGTCACTTACACACGCCTGAATAACACCTGTAATTGCTGGATTAATATTTGAGTTCGCGAACTGAAAAATTAAACAGTTTGGGCCAAAGTAGAACAATGACTTACCTTTGGATGTGCTCGCCTTGGGAATGCAACTTTTGGGTCAATCTGAAACAAGGAAATGCCAGGAATTAATACATAAACTAATGGTTTACTTAAAACCAATACAGAATTAAAATTCCTAGTTAAATTAAAACGCGAAGCGTCGCTGCCATGGACCCGATACTTCTATGGTTCTTTAATAAACGCTTGGATTTAGTAGGCATTAATGCATTTTAGGTCTAGGGGGGTATCTAGAGCAAACAGGCGGTCACGTCAGGTGACATTGTCAAGTAGATTGGCGCAATGCGACCCACCGGTGACAGCGGCCTCTAGATCCATGTGCCGCAAACACTTGTCCAACAGTTAAACAAATTAAATTCAGTTTGTCCGACACACGTCAAAACTAATATAAATGTGTGCAGCGGAAGTTACAGCCCGAAGGGGGGAACAGGGGTACTGGGTATATTACACAGTCGGCACGGTGAGCATTCCGGGCACGATAAGACATTAGATGGACACTGGTTTTGCGGATTATTTACATTATTTTTGTTTGTTAACATTTTGAATAATTAATAACTGATCTGTGCGCGCGCCTGAAGGTGTTATTTAGAAGTGTTTGGATGAATAGTTCTTTAGGGAGCCGGAGAGCTTGTTTATAAATGCATGCACATAGTAATAAAACTGACAATGTCCTCCCTAGTCTTTTATGACTGGTAAACACGATACTGACATCGCGGCCCACTAATGACGGCTTCTATGCCAGTGAAATAATCGTAAAACGCGAACTGTGTTTTATCGCGAGGTTCCCGTTTGTTATCTTTACACGTGTGTGTCTGTCTATCTATCTATCTATATATATATATATATATATATATATATATATATATATATATATATATATATATATATATATATATATATATATATATATATATATATATATATATATATATATATATATATATATATATATATATATATATATATATATATATATATATATATATATATATATATATATATATATATATATATATATATATATATATATATATATATATATATATATATATATATATATATATATATATATATATATATATATATATATATATATATATATATATATATATATATATATATATATATATATATATATATATATATATATATATATATATATATATATATATATATATATATATATATATATATATATATATATGTAGAACCGAGAAAGATGGCAAGTTCTCCTTTACAGTGTTTCATAACTGACTTATTATGTATCTATAAATAAATTTTCATCATAATTGGTTGTCAATTACAATTGTTACAACTGTTTTAGTTTAAAATTAACAGATTTGACGATAATCTTAAAAATAAAACAATTATTCCCAAAGAACCGAGAAAGATAGCAAGTTTTCCTTTACAGTGTATCATAACCGACTTAATATGTATCTATAAATAAATTTTCATCATAATCGGTTGTCAATTACAATTGTTACAACTGTTTTAGTTTAAAATGATCAGATTTGACGATAATCTTAAAAATAAAACAATTATTCCCGAAGAACCGAGAAAGATAGCAAGTTTTCCTTTACAGTGTTGCATAACTGACTTATTATGTATCTATAAATAAATTTTCAATATAATTGGTTGTCGATTACAATTGTTAGAACTGTTTTAGTTTAAAATTAACAGATTTGACGAAAATCTTAAAAATAAAACAATTATTCCCGAAGAACCGAGAAAGATAGCAAGTTTTCCTTTACAGTGTTTCATAACTGACTTATTATATATCTATAAATAAATTTTCAACATAATTGGTTGTCGATTACAATTGTTACAACTGTTTTAGTTTAAAATTAACAGATTTGACGAAAATCTTAAAAACAAAACAATTATTCCCAAAGAACCGAGAAAGATAGCAAGTTTTCCTTTACAGTGTATCATAACTGACTTATTATGTATCTATAAATAAATTTACATCATAATTGGTTGTCGATTACAATTGTTACAACTGTTTTAGTTTAAAATGATCAGATTTGACGAAAATCTTAAAAATAAAACAATTATTCCCGAAGAACCAAGAAAGATAGCAAGTTTTCCTTTACAGTGTTGCATAACTGACTTATTATGTATCTATAAATAAATTTTCAATATAATTGGTTGTCGATTACAATTGTTACAACTGTTTTAGTTTAAAATTAACAGATTTGACGATAATCTTAAAAATAAAACAATTATTCCCAAAGAACCGAGAAAGATAGCAAGTTTTCCTTTACAGTGTTGCATAACTGACTTATTATGTATCTGTAAATAAATTGTCATTATAATTGGTTGTCGATTACAATTGTTACAGCGGTTTTAGTGTAAAATGGTCAGATTTGATTTTAATACTTTATTAAATGTCGATGTAGTCCAAGCTAGGGTGGAAATACTGTATTACTTGTAACAGATAGTGCGTCATCTCTCCCGACGAAGATAACATGACAATCTTTAAATTAGCCGTATCGTCAAGGAAGTGGAAGAGAGGGAGAGAGATAGAAACAGGGCGAAAGAGATTTAGTGAGGCAACGATAGCAGGCACGGTGAGATGAATTACCCGAGTTATGGCATGCGATAAAATAATGTAGATCTGTTTAAAAGCCGACGGCATCTTCCCCCCCCCCTGTAACCCCCCTCCTGCTAGAAGAAGACTAAGTTGTTGCAAAAGTCGGTCGGTAACAGTTTTTCATATGGAGAAACATATATCGTCGTCGCGTGCTTTTAAAAATGCTCCTCCTTTTAGGATAAACGGGCCGTATGTTTTATTACTGCCTCGCACAACGCAAAAACATCTGCAAAGTATATTGGCAAATATTTTTAGCGGGGGCAACTTTGCATATAAAATATGGGCAAATTTCGATTTTAACTGAGATCATCTTTTTAGGAAGTGGAGAGCATTGCTATCGACTACTTAAGCACTTTTTTAAAGTGATGCAATATAGTGAACATTGCAACAAATAAAACGGTGTAAAATACAAAGTTTCGGGTTCGGCGATGAGAGAGCAGCATTTAAGTCCGTGGGCGACTGGTCGTATAAATGGGGTCGTATAAAAAGTATATTTTTACGATAATTAAGCGAATTAAATCGCACGTACTTGCCAGAGGGGAATTAAAAATAATTGAAAGGGGCCTCTCTTTTATTTGCAGTGCAGTATTCGATCTCGTAAAAATGCGCGCACACAGCGTTATATGGGCGGCCATCAACAATACCGACCGCCGCGACTGACGACTTACACTGACATCGCGCCATGATTTTAACTTAACACTGTTTTATCGCCTGAACTAAACACTAACTTAAATAACTTGAACGGGTTTTATTCACTTTTTTTTAAGCACGTTTTATGGTCTAATTTATTTTCTTGTAGTCATCGATGCGCATAAAATGGACTTAATTCATAAACCATCACCGATTTTAAATATTCCTGCGTCCCAACCATTTTTAACTCGCCGTACAGTATAAAACAAAAGAGCTATATCAGTCGTGTGTCTGTCACAATCAATTTCTTTTGTCTCTGATTTTAATGAAACTTTGTTTATGTAGTTTACTAATTATTCAAAATATTATTTATATATAGAGTTATTGACAATATTGCGTACAGATGTACCATAGAAATGGATAGTGTTTGAACGTATTCGTGTGTTAATATCGATTTGGAAGTGAAATCCTTATCGCGTCGAATAAAATTGAAAATGTCCCATCACAAATTCAATCTGTCGCGTAGTTTTAAAAGCATAAATACATTGGCCACCGATTCTCGCTGCTGTCCCCTTCTGTCCTACGTGTGTTTGTAGTGGCGTCTCTGTTTATCATCCCCCTCATAAATCACGTAAAATACAGTGGATCGCTTCTAGTCCTCGTTACGTTCCTACATTTCTATATATATATAGTAGTCTCGATATGTGTGGAACTTGTCACAAATTTATGTAGTGGAATAATTTATTTTTCAATTTCCCCGTTTCCACACGTCGCCCACTTCACTCTATTCATTACTCCATCATTTTTCAATATTCCGTTTAAATAAATCACAAACTTGCGCTAACACCAACAGTTTGTCTCAAACAAAATCTAATTATATCCCCAAAAGAAATATAAAAATATTCGAAAACTGTATAAATACAAGATGTCGTAATATATGCGATGCAAACATCTACTGCTAAAAATAATGAACAGTAAAACAATCGTGAGGACAATACAGGTACTAAGTAACTAGTATTGTTAATTATGAAGGTATATATCCTTTATAAGCAGGATTGAATCCAGCTGTGTGGCGTTGAAGAATACGCGGGCGTCGATGTAACGTCGCTACATGTAGTACGCGACGCATAACAAGTTCGCAAATTGATTTCTATTATTCAGCGATGAAACCCCACTAATGAGCACCGCCAACATTCAAACCACAACACAGTAATGACAGAGGTGTGGGCAGGGGGGCAGGGGGGTGCACGTGTGCCCGCGGCTCGGATACTTGTCGGGATTCACGCGCGACCGAGCGACACCGCACACACGACGAACAACGTGCAAAACAATTTTCGACGCGCCGACCAAAAACAAGCGACCAACATTCGTTTATTGCGAAAATGGGCATACACGCCAGTATTTGTTGCTGATTTCACGTTATTCGATTCATCAAATGCACCGTCAACACTTACCATTGAAAATATATTAACGTAGATGTGTTTTGGGGCACAAGAGTGGACTCTGTATATGATTTGGACACATAGTACCCACGGGTTTACAATGAGAATGACGAACGCATAAGAGAGTCGAGGGAATGACACTCCAGATTCATCAAAACGTCAAATATATTAGCGTAGTTGCATCCAGGTAGTGTTTATGGTCACAAAACTGGCCTCTGTATATGATATGGACACATAGTACCCACAAGTGTAAAATGAGAATGACAACAACGCATAAGAAACTCCAAATTCAGCACATCAACACATACATATAAAATATATTAGCGTAGTTGCATCCAGGTTGTGTTTCGGGGCACAAAAGTGGCCTCTGTATATGATATGGACACATAGTACCCACGTGGTTAAAATGAGAATGACAATAACGCATAAGAAAGTCCAGATTCAGCACATCAACATTTACCATATAAAATATATAAGCGTAGTTGCATCCTGGTTGTGTTTCGGGGCACAAAAGTGGACTCTGTATATGATATGGACACATAGTACCCACAACAACGCATAAGAAAGTCCAGATTCATTAAAACGTGGATAATAATCATGGAAAACAATCGTGATTAATGGAGCTTTGATTAAAAGTACGCATAAAATATATATACGTGCTTTCTCAGTGGGTGTAATCCAGCTATGTATAGCAGGACAGTACAAAACACAGGAACTGAGAATGGATGTTGGGTGGGCATGATGATGATGATGATGGGATGAAAAGGATGACAAAGAGAACAACACTAGCACACATACAGCAACAAAAAAAAAAAAACCTAAAGTAAAGTAAAGTAAAGAAGGAATAAAAAGGATGTCTGTCTGACGCAAGCGTCCACAAAGAAGTTGGATACGCCTGCGGGGAGTTTCGAGCAAGTCTCAGCCGGCGAGTGAGGAAGACGAAGAGGAGGAGGAATACGACGAGGAGGTATTGAATAGAAAACGTGTCGTGCTTCGACCGACTTTGAAGCAGTCACACAGGCGAAAGAATATTTTGAATCTCCCCTGTTACATACACACACAGACACACACACAGAGGGACTGGCTCATATACAAGGCCCTAGTACTACGTTAATCAAAAGTGTTTCTTTTTGTAATCGACAATGTGAATGGGATGGCCAGGCGTATTCATTTTAAAAAGCAATCGCTGTTATCATACACGCACTTCTCAAATGAAGCCACTGCGAACATTCTACTCATTGCACACTGCCATCTACAAAAGGGCTATAGTGTGCAGTTGCATATCTGTAACATTCTTAGAATCCTTAGTACTGTTTTAAAACAATCTTCTCCAATTGTAAGAATGCCACTAATGGTACCAAATCCTGGATTACTCAGGGCTAGTTAGAAGACATATAGAAGCAACGCGCTACCAAATAAATTCCTGGAATGGCACAGATTGTCTACTTTAACTAATCTCATCATATGAAAACTTTGAAAGAAATGGATTTAGGTATTTAACGAGTCCTTTTGACCAGCAAACTGAAACGAAGATGCAGCAACAATGAGAAGGATATCCATAAATATTCGAACGTAAACAGAAGCTGACCTTTTCATTATTGAGTCGGTCATAAATGCAATATTTGAAACGCAACACACGACAAGTCGATATAACAAACGGAAAATAAGGCGAGTAGAATTGGATCAGGGACGGGCGAAACCCAGAAATACTCCGGTCAATTCCGCCGTTTGGGTACAATCACCTGTCAAGCCCAACGGTGCTCTATAAAACAATGAAATTGGACATTCGTTTCATACACACACTCACACATCCATGGATACCCGGATATCGGTATATACACCTTTATATACAGACTTCCAACGTGGGGGGGGGGTCACCCACCCACTAGGGAGGGTGGGTGAACACTGAAATCGGAACCGATACGTATCAGAAATCGATCGGATGAAATCAAGTCGGTGGCGTAGCCTACACTCCCCCCCTGTCCCTTCAGCCCTAAACCACAACCCTCCCAGTAACACACAACGCTGATATCCAATTTTAGTGATTGTACCCGTGCAGACAGTAGGGGGGGCTCATTTTAACTCCCCCCTTTATATGGAGAATGCCTAATACACAAACAACACACTGATACACCAGATAATTTTGCACTAATAGAAACTAGGAATATTTATTTATTTGTTGTTATTGGTATTATTGCCCCCCTTTGGAAGTTTTCCTGAAAGAACTTGGGGCTAATGAAGGACGGTTAGTATGTGTTTAATTCCACGACATTTCACAGTGTAGTATCGCGCGCCGGGTGTTTTGTGTTATAGTATCGTCTTCGTCTTCGTCTTCGTTTTCCTCTTCGCCAGTGGCTGTCTGATTTCAGAGCTGTCTTTAGTGATGGCGCGCGATGTGTCTAGCGCGCCTTTGACGTGGCGTTTCCGTTCGGTTCATGCTCGTACATGTCACTCAAGCGATTCCAAACCCCCCTGTACCCCAACCGCACCCCCCTCCACCCTGTACAACCCTCTGTAACAGTCTAATAGTGAGCGCGTTGACGTTCACTTGAAAATATGAAAATGTTTCAGCGTGCTTTTCATTCTACGGTTATTAACTTATACAAAACGTAGCACATACACACACATTCAAGATAATATTAAACACGCATGACTGAACTGACAGATATGATTATTATTTTGCACGAATTCACATTCACACATGTGTTGCCTCACACTTAGAATAGATTGATTTACTTGTATTATACAAAATAACCGAGGCATGGGGTTTACAAATCCTGGTTTTATTTTCAATGACCAGCTGAAAAATGTAGTTCGTGGCCGGAATGATTACGAATGTAATGATTGAAGAGCAGAGAATCGTATGTACGTCTGTTTGGGCACGGTATAGCTGCCAAAAAATCAATCTGATCAGGAGGATAGATCGCGTGTCTGCGTTGGTTACAACAACAGAACTCATTAGAAATTCTCAAACGAAGTAGAATTGCGTTCGTTGTGCACCACACAAATACTATATATTGTTAATTTATTCAAGGCGAGTGATTTGTGGCTCTGCCCCCACAGGACACGTGAGTCTATGACTCTCTTATTAATACTTCCCTTTTCAGGGCCGAAATACACAAAATAGTCACATTTAAGTAACAAATACATCTAAAGTATTTATTAAAATGCAAATTGGCATAGACGGGTGAAAACCTCTTAACCTCTGCGCCATGGCGACTGTTAATAATGTTATATAACATAATCAAATAGTCTATACTGTAATAAAACAATCACTACTATTCAGAAGTTGCTACATTAGGCAAACAAAGTGACAATACGAATAAAAATCAAATATTATCAATTAACCATTTAATTGTGAGTCGCTATTAAGTATTTATGTTAAAAGAACAAATATAAATAAAAGTGCAACCACACGTGTGCGTCAAAACAGTATTGCAATGTGCATTAGTGACGTACGAGTTACGGAAACATTTATTATTCAATTTTGAAGTATTGTTAAACATATGTTTTGTGTATCATATGGGCACGTTGTGCCCACGGGTGACCCTAGTAATATAATAATAAAGTATAAGCAGTGGATTAATTACCTTTTTGCCGTCCAGCTCATGTGTGCCTTGCGCTAATACTTTATCTACGCTACCTGGATCAGCGAAGGTGATAAAACCAAATCCCCTAGAAGATAAACAAAAAGAAAACACATTCGAATATTACCACCATTGTAAGATGTACCCAAATATTCATATAAATAAATATAAATTCAAAAATGAGAATAATTAAAAGAAGAGACAAAGTGTGTTTCTTTCAGATAAATAGAAATTGTTTGTTAAAATATAAATGTTATTGATACAAGTGTCTGGATCAGTTTGGACCACAAAGGATCAGATCTGGACCAAGTTGGATCAATCGGGAACTCAACTAATTTCGCACTACATGGAACTAATTTTTATATAAATATATAAATGGAAATATGCATTTACTATACTAGGAATGAAAATTGAATATATTATTTATTCTTAGTTTAATTAATTTAATACGCAAAATAGTAAATGAAATAAACAAATTTAAAAATATTTCTTACTTATTACGAAAGTAATTAATAATATTAATGGTAATTTGTATTCAATTTTCATCAAAATACCTAACAATATTTGAGCCAAAACTAGCTTAATTAGTGCTCAACTAACTCTCGATAATAGTCACAGAAATAAATTAATATCTAGATATATGAATTACAAATTTAATTATTTAGCGTAGTGCTTACCACACAACAAAACAAATACGTTTTGGATTCAAACACAACGTATTACTTTTAAAACTAATTACTAATGGAAATAAGTTTTATAATTTAACCCAGTGTTAAATTAACACTAAAACGGTCTTATATATAATTAATTTGTAAACATTAAAACTGTAGTGCGATTTATACCTAAATTTAATTGGTAAATGATTTACTAAATCAATAGTTACATTAACACTAGTGCAGTGTTTACTAAATTAGTGTTAATTTGACGAAAATAGTTTTACAGATGTAAAAACTATTAAATTAAGAACGAATTGGTGTAATTATTTAAAATAAGACAAGGTGTAATTATGTATGGTTTATTTGTATATTTAACAGGTTCCCTGCCACCATGGTTTCGCTAGTGTCGTTTAGTTATTTTAGTAAATTATGTAATTGCATTAATTATATTTCTGTGACAAAAATAGCAATATCAAAATCACTATATTTATTAATCAAACAGTTACAATGAATTAACAACAGAGATATATAAAGAGTAGAAGTGATAGAGAAATGAGAGAGTGATAAAGAGATAGAGATAAGGCACAGTAAACACGACACAACACAACATCCAATTTTGTGTGCAACGTACCTGGAAGTATAGACTTGTCGGCCATCGTACTCCGTCACCAACGGCCCTGTCGCCATGTCACGATGGCTGAAAGGAGAACCGACTCTTCAAACGCGATCACCAAATACCATTTTTTGTTTGTTTTGTTTTTGTTGTGTTTGCCAACAGAGTGCAGCACAGTGTGCAAATTATTTAATTTTTATTTTTTTTTAATTTTCTTTTGAGGCTTTTGTGTATTGTTCTAACTTAGTGCAAGCACATTCACGCACTATTTACAACAATTACTTACATACACGAGTTGACAACCATTTATAATCATTCTTCAACTAACCAATTACGGCTTAGAACACTAATACTGTCCGCCACACTACCCCAGCTTTACTATTAACCTTATCTAAACCAATACGAAACGTAAGTATTTTCAATCAGTAAAAACACAAAAACTAATTCATTACTTAACTTTGATTGTAATCTGAGGCAAAAAAAAATATAAATATATGTGTATGCAACTTTAAAAAATCATTGCCAAATAACCAAAAAAGTAACAATGTTTTCATTAACAGAGATTCATAACCAACTTATTATTTATATATAAATAAATTTTCAACAATATTCGTAGTGAATTACAACGGCTACAACCAATTAGGTCAAATTTCCCAAATAGCTACAAAATTATGTGTTTTTGGTCTCAAATTGAGACCAAAATATATAACGAACATGTTAAAAGCACGCTGATTTCAAATCTGTACACAGAATTGATGCAAAAAAATTAGTAAAACCTAATAAGCGCATATTTAATTTTGATTGTAATCTGAGGCAAAAAAATATTTATATATGTATGCAACTTTAAAAAATCATTGCCAAATAACCAAGAAAGTAACAATGTTTTCATTAACAGAGATTCATAACCAACTTATTATTTATATATAAATAAATTTTCAACAATATTAATAGTGAATTACAACGGCTACAGCCAATTAGGTCTAATTTCCCAAATAGCTTAGATATTAGGTGTATTTGGTCTCAGATTGAGACCAAAATATATAGAGAACATATTAAAAAGACGCTGATTTCAAATCTGTACACAGAATTGTTGCAAAAAAATTAATGTGAGAAATATAGGCATTTGAACTTTACGAATATTTACATAAAACTTTTATTTTGAAAAAAACTAAATTAAATAAGTAATTTATGACAATTTAAGATACATAATTTATTATTACTAGTAGTAATTGTATGTTTGGTTTAGTTGAAGAATAAGAATAATATTGTTGTACTCGACTACGAAAATAAATATATATATTTTTGTTAATTCTCTCATCAGTCATTCTCTAAACACTAGTTTGCAATGATTGACAAGTACAGTGCAAGAAATTGAATGAAATACAATATATATATATTTGCAATTTGAATTTCATCCAATTTCATAGCAATTGCTAAGGTAATAATTTACGACAAATTTACTAATGAAATTTCTGTGTTCAACATGTATTATTTAATATCACAATTATGGTTAAAGCACAACGAATAAGATATATTAGAGAGAAAGAAGGATAGCATGCAATGTTAGAGAGAGAGACAAGAGAAGGATTGAAGGATGAACAGGAATCACTCATACAGACACACAGATGACATAGGTTCATCATAAATAATTTGAAACAGATTTAGGGATTCACCGAGAGACATGTGTGTATGTTATGTATTGTATCCATGGTTACTGGAAAGTCGAATACAATTTTAAACCGATTTCGGTTTCAAGGGCCGAAGCCATTTGGCAGTGTATGAAACGTCCCCGCAGAAACTGTAATTTCATATAATTATCTGCTTAAAAGTTGTGCTACTTCAAAACTGCCTTTAAACTTCGCCATACTAAGTGCTTTCTTCTCTGTCGGTGTCTGTCTCGCTCTGTCTACCAGTATGCAATCCCCATTATAATTGTTTAATTAACAAAAGTTCCATTGTGAAAAGTTCATAACGTATATGATTAATTGACGGCTTTATTGCGAACATTGTACGCTGTGATACACAAATACTTGGTGTCTTATGTATTTTACCTACTTTTGTTGTCGAAAAACACACACAAACTACAGCCTATGCGACGGAGCGACATAATAATTTAAAAAAAAATTAGTTCTTTCCTAAAAGATTTATTAAAAGAATAAATATAAATATGAATGTAGGCATTATGTAAAATGTGTTTCGCTGTGAATTTGGCAATGTCATGAAAGTAAAATCACGTTTCAAAATGGCGTGAAAGTGGATAAAATCGGGGGGGGTAGTTCTCCCCCGTGTCACTGTCAATTGTCAAAGATGTTCGGTTGTGCGAAGGGGAAACTGAAGTCAGAACATCTGACGTCGTTTATACGATAATATTATTAATGAATGTGTGAAGGAAGGGTATCAGCAGAGCCACGGAATATTTGACACAAGTGAACTTTGCTTTTCACTTCATCACATCTAAATATTTAATCGCAGTTCAAACTTCAACCACTACCACCGAAAAAACTGTCGAAATAGCGCTTCACTTTCTTTTCTCAGTGCGAGCTGAAGGCACTGGTGCTTCAAGGCATTTTTAATCCTAATGGAAGCCGTATAAACCATTATAATATTTATAAATGAGTGAGTAATTTAATTCGTTAAAATTGTGAGCATGAATGCTTGCTTGAGTGAAATGCGAACTTTAATGAGTAACCGATGAGGTGATTAAAGTATAATTTATAATTACAATCTTGTTATAACAAGAGCGTGCCTTTTTTAGCTTCGCTGTAGCGATAAGGTCATCGAGCAGCCCCGAATAAGACTGATTAAAAATTGAACGATTCATGAAATAAAGCCACACGGTAATTTAAGAAAAAGAAATTTAACCCTCAACTGTCCACTTTGCCCATAATTAATCCCAGTAGTGTCAAAAGAACAATAAAATGTCTGGTCTTTTGGTGGATGCGCTTGTTATAGTTAAAACAAACCGAGACGCAGAGTTATGGGACTCATGGGAAGTTGTCAACGAGACAAAAGACGGCTTTAACAAGAATAGGCCTCACTACACGTTGCTCATTTGCGAGATAATCTGTGTCAACTGTATTTGATGTCAGGCGAATACCCTACTCAGACATCGTCTGGGAATACTTGCTATATAATGCATGGCTTCGTTAACAGCCCGACAATACCCGAACATGTCCATTCCATCCAAGTATTTAACGCATGCGTAATAAAGGAATACGTTTATATAAAGATTAGCACACTTAATAGTGATTTCCATTTAATCTATTGTTTACACTGCCACCCCCCGCCCCAGTAAACACGTGACTCGAATCAAATAAATACGTGGCGTGCGCTACCCCAATAAATAATGAACGCGCGTTCCGATGCACTCCCACCCCACTATCCTGTTCGCTATAACCCCCCCCGTGGCACATCCGATGCAGTACGCTTCAGGAAAGTAGACCGCGAGAAAGTTAAAAGTATATAGCGTGCTCAGCGCTCGTATGTCTGTTCTGCTTGGCTTGCAAGTTCCTGCAAGTTCCAGCATAGACACGTATGTTAAAATGCTTGAGCAAAACTGTGTGTGTGTGCAAAGTTCACCTTACGTGTTCTACAGAATAGATGAGTGGCACACGGCTCTTCTGTATTTAACGAAATACAAAGTTTAATTGTTTGGGAAACTGGTTGTCAAGCACGTGTGCGTGAACGTAAACGCACCTTAACACAAGTCTCAGGCAGTGAAACCAATGTTTTGGGGGGGTATACAGCAATGGCAAAGAAGCACTCACCAATTCATTTATATTTAAAGTTTTAAATGCATGTATACATAGATATATGTATATATATGCGTAATTGAAGCAATTTTTTTATATATGTAACTTAATAATAATATATTTTCGCTATAATCTCATTTTATCCTAATATATCTTCTGGAAAAGAAATGAATAATGCTTTATTATATTACTTTAGATAGTTATATTTAATGAAATATATTAAAATGTGTACAATTTGAACGTTACTAACATCTGTTGTTTGAAACAAGTAACTTTTACAGCGGAGCGCGTCGTTAACAATAAGCCTATGAATTATTCAGAGAATAAGTATTTCCTGGTTACTTTCATAAACTAAGAACTTGAAAAACTAAAACGAAAAAAATTAAACCCCCCTCTCCCCCTACCACGTAAACATAATCTGCATACAATTTTAAAGTTACAACAACAAAAGCATTGTTACTACGTAAATGTATCTCGTTGAGAAACGAATTACCATTTTAACAAAAGATCAAACTTTATTCCAGATACTGAACCATGCATTAATATATTAGTAGAGTGGCCTTCGCTCGACAATCTAATCGTTAGTTCCTTATACACATTGGTGTCCTAGTTCGGTAACACCTTAACATGAAAAGCACTTGGAAAAGGCCACAGTACATAATTACCACACCGGTCACATCTTGCCAGGAAGATTTATGATTGTCGAGCGAGAAAGCACACCGGAAACTGCGTAAATCAATGCAGGGCTTAAATCTTCGTGGCGCGGCCCCCAGCGAAACTCATCTCGCGCAAAAATAAATAACGTAATGAACGGCGGAGCGCGCGCCTATTATGAGAAAGAGCCTCGTTCGATGATATATAATCCAGGCAGTTCTCTACGTACACGTTGGGACCTGCGCTAAATTGGTAACAAAATACTTAAACGGGCGGCCGCCCGATACCAGAATTAAGGACCATGTATTAAAAGAAACAGTTATTAAGTTCTGTTCATTTAATTATGTGTTAAAAACACGTTACTATAACTTCAGGTAGTGAAACCAATGTTTTGGGAGGGTATGCACCGGTGGCAAAGAAGCACTCACCAATACATTGATTCTTAATGTTTTAAATGCATGTATACATAGATATATGTATATATATGCGTAATTGAAGCAAATTTTTTATATATGTAACTTAATAATAATATATTATCGCTATAATCTCATTTTATCTTCTGGAAAAGAAACAAAAAATGCTTTAGCTATCAAAACAAAAATAGTTTTTAAGTTCTGTTCATTTAGTGGTGTGTTCATAAATAATGCGGGTTATTCAGAGCGAAGTTCGGTGTCTTTATAACCAAATTAAGGTGGAATGGATCGCAGCAAAGAAACTCGGCGAAATAATATAGCAGCAATAGCAGTTTCCGGTTAGAATTTCACTCGGCGACTCAATCGTTTGAATGTTTCAGTAGTGTGTTGTGCCAACGTTGCAGTTTCTTATGCCAGACTATACACGATATTGCTTCTACAGCGAAGCACATTGCATATTACAATTGGTCGAGCTTCGGCGCACCTAACCTCCTCTAATATGGCAAAGGGGACGCGCGGAGCGGGAGAATGGCTCGTTTGGAAAATAACATTTTTAACTTTGCAGCCGCTTTCCGTAACCGGCTGAATATGCAATTATAAGTTCAGCGGGTTTATCGCCCATCGCCTTTGATCGATAGTTCGACCTTATTGTTTGCACGAACGATGCGAGATGGGATCATCTTCATATTGAGACCACTTAATTAAAATATGGAAACTTCTACTCTTTTTTACTATTCTTAATTGTTGTTTGCACCGAGATTCTAATGTAGCGCGTGATTAAATAATTAGATCATTAGATAGTGCATATTTTCCTAACACAGAACTTTAGTTCTATCCGTTCAAAATATGCTGTTTATCCGAATCCGTTTCCATAGTAAAAGCAACATCATTCAATTAGACTCATCCAGCAGAACAGTGTTCTGATTTAATTATAGCGATGACCGATGAGTTTTCGGCAGCATTTCAAGGGTCAGAGACGAAGGGGCTAAAGCACAGTGCACCCAAGGGGCCATTGCTGGTGACACGACCCTAAATATGACAAGCTGACTATCGCAACAGTGGCCAGGAACTGGGAAACAATGCCGTCACTATACAGCGATTGTGTATGGTGTTCCGGCGGGACAAACTAATTGTGTTAATAAGCATTTGGACATGCAGCAGGAACACCGGAACTTCGTCAGATTTGTGTGGCGAATGATTCGTATATCACAAGCTCACCTGGGGCAGCTATCAAACAAATAAATAAATCTCGGGATCTTAAATTGGCTCTGTGAGTATAATGACTCAGAAATGCATTTATTTCATATTAAATGCACAAGACAACATAGTCTCTGAAGTTGCTAGATTAGGAAAACAAAGTGACAATACGTATAAAAATCAAATATTATCAATAGACCATTTATATTCTGCCAATATCAATAATTATGAACCGCTATTAAGTATTTATGTTTAAATAACCGACCAATTAACAAATATAAATAAAAGCGTAACCACACGTGAGCGTGAAAAACAGTATTTCAATGTGTATTAGTTACGTACGAGTTACGGCAATACACAATGAGCATTTTGATATCCTTTCAATCATTAGACAGCTAAATTCAGCTCAGCAATCAGTGCTGAGCGGCGCTAACCGCCGCCGTCGTGATTTTCGATGTGCGTCCTCTCCGTCTTCTTCAATTTGAGTTGCGAAGTGAGACACGGGGCAGGTTTGAAGTAATTCAATCTAATTACCCTGGTCTGTCTCCGTACCTGACGCTGATACCGCACACGCCGCCATCACTGGTGTCGCTAGTGTCGCGCCAGTAATAGCTTGCGAATGAGTTTGTTGATTGGTTTAGCGCAACGTGCCGTTGCTTGCAACTAAATTGGATATTTTCGCACTGAATACGAAATATTGATATAAACATGCAGGTGTGTGTGTGAAATAATATTTCACCCGATTCGCCCTATGCACGATGTTAAAATATCTAAAATAAAAGGGGCGACAGGGAGTGTACTTAGCGTACAGACGTCTCCTCTATTCAGAAACAATTAAATACATCAAACGAAAATTAAAGGCGATTATTATACGGAAGAGATTAAAATGCAGCCTTTTGGTTGGACGTCTGACGTTAGACAAGGCTTCTGTTAAAAGCATGTCAAAAATACAATAGCGTTTAATATTGCAAGACATGACGGGAAAGCAGTGCGCAAAATGTCGACAGCCATAACGAAATATGACGGCCCCCAGAAATTACGGAAATTACCGGGGTGCAGCTTCCCCCGAGGGGTTGACCCTCGTAAACTAATTCTTGCATTCTTTTATATTAACAATCTATATTTTATATTAATAACATAATAAAATAACTCATATTTCCAAAAATCACTGCTTTTTGGCCATTTTTAAGTGAAAATATTAATTATGAATTACAATAAATGGACGTAAACACGTGTTTGCTAAAAATATATGCAAATTAGGCACTTATTTCACATTAAATACTTCAAAATTGCATAATAACACTTAAGATTTACAATGCAAACAATGTTTCCGTAACTCGTACGTCACTAATGCACATTGAAATACTGTTTCTAACGCTCACGTGTGGTTGCAGTTTTATTTATATTTGTTCTTTGGTCAATCATTTTAACATAAATGCTTAATAGCGGTTCACAATTATTGATATGGGCATAAAATAAATGGACAATTGATAATATTTGATTTTTATCCGTATTGTCACTTTGTTTTCCTAACCTAGCAACTTCAGAAGGGTAGTGATTGCTTTATTTCAATATAGACTATTTAATTATTTTATATAACATTATTAACAGTCGCCATGGCGCAGTGGTTAAGAAGCTTTCACTCTGGAAGTCGTAAATTCAATCTCCGTCTATGCCAATGTGCAATTTTACACTTACTCACATATTTGGTTCAATCCTAAACCATTAATAGAATAGTTTGAACATTTGCTGGATTTACTTTCAAACAGTTGGAGATTTCTATGAATGTTTAGATCATAATTCCAGGTTTTAAACCTAAAGGGTTGCAGAGTAATAAATTGGCCCCTTTGGCCTGATATAAGAATGCAGCAACAATAACGTATGAGAAACGATTGCCCGGTCATGTAGTCCATTGAATAGATAATAATGATATCGTTTGGAGTGTGCGACGCTTTAATATGTGCGATTCCGAAAACGGTTGGGATGATATAATAAATATTGTGGCCAATTACATGGCACCCAGGACCATGGGGCATGCGGCAGCTTTTAATGTGCTGAATTTTGGAAAGGAGCCATCGCATCCCGAATCGCTTTCATACATCGAGCTTTAGCCGTCGTACCAGTTAATAAACACACTCTGGTTATAAGCGTAACATTTGCTGATTAGGTAAAAAGAAATTTATTGCTGTTCATAATTAAAAGTCTTTTGGTGTATATAATATGGTTTGATTGAGGAGTGTGTAAGTGAGCAAAAGTCTAGTGCAAGAGTTATTGGCGAAGTAGCATTTAAGTAGAGTATAGTGTGTTCCGGTGGTATCAGAACATGTATCGTATGTTTGTTCACGCTAGCCGGAACCACAGGCGATGTATTAACAAACGTCGAATATTTTAGCCGGAAGGCATCACACGGCACACGAACGGACACGAACAGACGAGATCAATAACAGACTCACTCTACTTGCTTCCTTGTTCCTCTCTTACACACCAGATATTAAATTATATATTAGGGTGTATATGGACAAGCAGACAGAAGGAAGAGCTATAATTATTAGCCTAGTTTGACCGTCTGATTTGGGTACCAGGAGGGGTTGTTTCATTGCAAGAAATACCGACACCATTACATTGGAGCAATGCCGAACATACTTCAGATGTGGTACACTCAAAGGGAGCCAATATTGCTTCCATAAATAAATAAGGTCCTATATATATATATATATATATATATATACCGCCTCTATAACCACATGTTCTTGGCTTGTTCATATCTCGTTTAGTTTTCCTAATATAATTTATATATATATATATATATATATATATATATATATATATATATATATATATATAATTAAATTGTCGTATAACAGTTAGAATTTACTGTTAGCGCGATTTGAAGTTGATAAAATCCAAATTTCCATATAACTCGAAAACGGTGCATCGTATCGGGCCGCCGTTAACAGATTTGAGTTCCCCGATATTTAATTACTCTAGAAACTTACTTTCAGTCTGTTTGAAAAGAAAAAATAATTTGGACACATTTCACGGCATTTATTTAACTTGACATTTTTATCAAACTTTGCGAATTTATTCCGACCAAACCATAAATGATAGAGAGTTGAAATTTGGACAGTCAAACAACCTATATTTGGTGTATATTGTCCAATTTTTTCAACTTAATTGGAATATTATTACGACATCCACAGCAAACCGCGTGAAAAAACAGTGAAAATCGTCGATTTTCGCAAAAACAGTAAGGGGTACCCCTTGACATTTTTTTCGAAAAAAAATCGCATAATTATTTTTGAGTTTGACATATATTTAGATTAAGTTGAGTACGCTGATTCCAAAAATGCTAATTAAAGTTATGAGAAACCGTTAGAATTTGCTGTTTGCGCGATTTAAAGTTGATAAAATCCAAATTTCCATATAACTCGAAAACGGTGCATCGTATCGGGCCGCCGTTAACAGATTTGAGTTCCCCGATATTTAATTACTCTAGAAACTTACTTTCAGTCTGTTTGAAAAGAAAAAATAATTTGGACACATTTCACGGCATTTTTTTAACTTGACATTTTTATCAAACTTTGCGAATTTATTCCGACCAAACCATAAATGATAGAGAATTGAAATTTGGACAGTCAAACAACCTATATTTGGTGTATATTGTCCAATTTTTTCAACTTAATTGGAATATTATTACGACATCCACAGCAAACCGCGTGAAAAAACAGTGAAAATCGTCGATTTTCGCAAAAACGGTAAGGGGTACCCCTTGACATTTTTTTCGAAAAAAAATCGCATAATTATTTTTGAGTTTGACATATATTTAGATTAATTTGAGTACGCTGATTCCAAAAATGCTAATTAAATTGTCGAAAAACCGTTAGAATTGGAGTTAAAAAGCGATTAAAAGTTGATAAAATGCAAATTGCCATATAACTCGAAAACGGTGCATCGTATCGAGCCGCCGTTAACAGATTTGAGTTCCCCGTTACTTAAACACTCTAGAAACTTACTTTCAGCCTGTTTGAAAAGAAAATAATTTTTGGTCACAATTGCTAAAGATACCCTTATCAGTTTAATGATAAAAAATGGTTTCACATACATGAATACGTAGTACTCTATTTATATATAGATAGTTGAAGCATATTTCTTAGATATTTTAACTAGAAACAGGATATTTTCACTATAACGTCTTTTGGACTTGATTATGCATTAGGAGGAAATATGCTTCTTACCAACTGGTAAGAAAACTATGGCGACAAATGAATTAGATAATAAGTTACAAATGGTATACTTCAATATAAGAATAAATGGGTTTTAAGTTCGTATACGTTGAGGGAGAAATATGCTATTTACCTTTGGGCTAAAAATATGTTACGGAACTGAACCAATAACTTACGCCATAGAGTTTTGTTTATCACGCACTAAGACGGTAATAACCATTCACTACTAAAGTCGATTTTCGTATCAGCGAAGCTGTTTTTGTTCGAGGTAGATTCCATTGCGAATTTTGTTGGTTTATCGACCTAGTCTATTGTTAGAAGCCAAAATATGGCAAACGATTACTTTTGCTGTTTTGAATTTGGCGTAAACTACAGTACCAAAGCAATTGATACAGACTTTTGGTAGTGTTTCGAGAACCGTCAAGAAAAGAAAACAAAATAGGGGAAGATATATCCGTGCGAACGCCCAATCACCGTAGCAATATAAAATTTATACGGTATTTTACTGTCACGGCCAAAGCTTATAACGAACAAAGCCACACATTTTTCGACACATAAAAATATTACACGTCCCCCAGGACGACACGATTCATAGATGATACAAAACTGTGGACTCCGCTTTGCTGGAGAAATGGATTAAAGTATTCGTAATGAAAGTAAATTTTGTAAAGATTCATAAAATTATTGTTTGCTCTTTGTTGTTGCTAAATTTAATCATCCAGTGATGTTTAGGTCTATGGGTCTAAGGGTCGTGTTTTTACGAACGGCTGTGCTAATAAACCGTCACGGACTCCTTGGCTAACAAGCTAAAATGACAAATCTTACAAAACACCGTCATCCATGCAAAATTGAATCTAGGCCATCATTGTGCTCACAGAGTGGAAGACATATATATAAAATACCCACAAATTTATAATTCAATTCTATTAAATCGTAAAAACGTTCTATTGTGTTGGTAATTTAAATATTTACCAACGAATAAAGATCTGGGTGTAATAGGTAGTAGTTGTGGTGTTTTTGGTGGTATAGAGGAGACGCGTTCCAGTGTAGCATTTTCGTAATAACTGTGTGTATGGCGTCGCAATATATATGTGTTGAATTAATTTTGGCCGTTGGAAAATAAGTTTGGGCGGGAGTGCTTGACTTCCAGGTATTAGCATTTGAAAGCGTATCTGACCTTATATATATATATATATACACTATATATACTAAAGTGACTCTGTGCGCCGTCGGAGGCTGTCTTTGTTGCACTTGTGGCTAGAGTGAGAGAGGGAAGGCTTTGCATAAAACGGGAAGGCAATTGGATGTAGCACCTAAATTCAGTCAGATGCAATTTCTTTTTCGACGGAGGCTTTGGCGCTCCACACGGCCACTGCACATTCATATTACGGTATTAAAACGAATGTCAACTCTGCGGCCGCAACTTGGTTATTGCGCCAACTAGATACAAATACCTAAACTACCATCCTCATTGTTACACTATTTTAGTTTTATTATTCATACGTTATTGAAAACAACAACGGAGAATATATGTTACTAAATCAAAGGTTCCTACTAATTGTAAATATAAATATCTGGAGTGGCCTACACTCGACTATCTTTTACGTAGTTTTCACTAGATATAGATATATGTATATATATGTACCAAAACCAGCTATCAAACTAACCAATACTCTACAGAAATAACCTGAAATGTCATTTATCTAATTTGTTTTCCTGTCAAAATATCAACGTAAACAAGATATTTATAATGTTTCGTAGCATTTTTCTCGCAACTGGTACATTTTTTGAAGAAATGTTTCAAACAAAAGTTGTGCGAAATATTCATATCTTTCATTATGCACATAACTATATTTGCCGTAAGTGTAGCCGTTCCAGTGATATTGGAGATAGAACAAAAAGAAGCATAAATAAGATATTCTGTAGTAGTTTTCTCGTAACTGGTACATTTTTTAAAAAAACTTTATAAACAAAAGTTGTACGAAATATTCATATCTTTTATTATGAACCTGACTATATTTGCCGTAAGTGTAGCCGTTCTAGTGATATTGGAGATAAAACCAAATATTATACGATTTATTGAATATTTCGTTCGACAGTTTTGGCCCTAGAGCGTTCACAAACACACACACATACACACACACACAGACAGTTGTGCGAAATATTAATATCTTTCATTATGAACATAACTATATTTGCCGTAAGTGTAGCCGTTCTAGTGATATTGGAGATAGAACAAAAAGAAGCATAAATAAGATATTCTGTAGTAGTTTTCTCGTAACTGGTACATTTTTTAAAGAAACTTTATAAACAAAAGTTGTACGAAATATTCATATCTTTTATTATGAACATGACTATATTTGCCGTTAGTGTAGCCGTTCTAGTGATATTGGAGATAAAACCAAATATTATACGATTTATTGCATATTTCGTTCGACAGTTTTGGCCCTAGTGCGTTCACATACACACACACACAAACACACACACACACACATACATACATACACAGATATATACACACAGTCAGTTGTGGGAAATATTAATATCTTTCATTGTGAACATAACTATATTTGCCGTAAGTGTAGCCGTTCTAGTGATATTGGAGATAGAACAAAAAGAAGCATAAATAAGATATTCTGTAGCAGTTTTCTCGTAACTGGTACATTTTTTAAAGAAACTTTATAAACAAAAGTTGTGCGAAATATGAATATCTTTTATTATGTACGTACGTATTTTTGCTCTAAGTGCAGCCGTTCTAGTGATATTGGAGATAAAACCAAATATTATACGATTTATTGCATATTTCGTTCGACAGTTTTAACCCTAGAGCGTTCACCGACAGACACACATACACACACACACACACATACACAGACAGACAGACGTTATTCCAAAAATAATCACATTCGATTCAGAGAAGAGCAAAACGTGTATATCCGTTGAACTCGCGAGTTCGACATTTTTCATGATTACAATACTTATTACTTCGTAAAAAGAAAGTAAAAATATGACATTTATAGAATGACTAGTTCCGTAACAAACAATTGCGCTGTAAATTAAGTGTAAAGTTGCTCCAAACATCCAACGCACAAACACATAAGTATCATTCGTCCTGACGTGTATAAATAATTATGATCCCGAAAATCGTTAAATTCTAAGCATATTAAATTAAGATCAAAGTTTGTCGAGTAGGAAAACAAGAAGTAAGGGTAAGTAGTGGGGGGAGTGGAGTATTCATGAAATAATAATTACGAATAATAAACTTTCTAAGTTATAATTTACGAGTGTGAGAATTTCGGCGTGTCTCTACACAGACATAACAGATGTCTTTGCATGTCCTAATGAAATGCAATGAGAATATTCTTATTGCGCGTCTAAAATAGACTCCTGCTGGATTCCCAATCCTGCTGAAAATATTTTACTCGGTTTAAAATATTGCATTTATTCATTACAAATAGGAGAAATCTGTTCTAAGATTCCAATCAAGTTATCTTGGGAACTAAACCGTAGTTGTCATTTGATATTTCACACGTAATTCCACGTATCTGTTACACAAACTATTCCAGAAGATATTAAATTCCTCTCCTGTTCTTTCCTCTATTACTCTTTCTCTCTCTCTCTCTCTGTGTATGTATTTATAACGAATATATTACAACAACAACAAAAACTGTATATTTTCCACATGGATGACGACAATACCTTTGTAGTTATAGGTTAAGTCGTTCTAATATAAAGGTTATGTTAAGGTTATGTTCTTTCATCGTTCACCGAATTTCCCGTCGGTCGTCTCGAACGTAAATCGCTTTGAGGCATATATAAGGGAGCGCGTTCACACCTACCACTAATATATTATCCATCCCCATATACATGTATTCCCTAACTCGTACCCCAAGACCAACACTGAAAACGTCTGTGACCACATTTTCTTTGATCCAACCGGATCCCTCCTTCACGGCATGCGGTGTCTCCGCAGGAATTTCAAAGGGTTCACACACACACATCTGTCTAGTCTGCGAAACGCATTCAAAAGAAAACAAAATGCGCACTGGAACTAAACGTTCTTAGGGTCACAGAATATATATCTGATGTATAATCCCGAAGGATATGTAAATAATGCGGTACGAAACGGTTCCAGTCGCCTGGTAAACATTTGGAGAGCAAAAGACGCGGTACGAAACGGTCCCAGTCGCCCGGTAAACCGTTGGAGAGCAAAAGACGCGGTACGAAACGGTCCCAGTCGCCCGGAGACCAATTCCTGGATGTCGTACCCCATTCTAGATACTATAAATAGTTTTAATCAAATTGGTCTGCAGTTAAATTGGCAATTTGTATGTTAATGCCTGGATTTAAACTATTTAATTCAAAGTGAAACTGATTATGTAAGATCGCAAATCCTTTTGTGAAAGAATTCAATAATGATCAGAACCTTTTAACCGCAACCCCCTCCCCCCCCCCCCCTCTCGTACTTAATAACGTTTCAGAGCTATTGCATTTTAAAGGCATTATTTGCATTATTCGCGAGACCAACAAAGAATTGCAAATATTAACAAAACGAATTTTGCAATTTGTGAATATTCATCAAGCGAAATTTAAATCAGTAATTGCAAACGGTTTGCGCGAATCTGTACAGCGCCACAATGCAAGCAAAGAAAGCAGAGATAGCGGCAAGAGTAGGTACTAATTAAATTTACAATGATAACTCACGCGCCGACGAAAAATGGAAATTAAATGTTTTAAAATAATACACGGAACTTTAACCCTTTCAAGTTCAAATTTACTCATAGAAATAATAGAAATTAAAAATACTCCTTTTCAATTATAGAATAGTTATCGCTTCGCACTAACACGGCCCTGGCCATAAATTAAAAGCTTAGATTAATAAATAACGATAGCAATTCGTCATTTGTCAGACGGCTGGAAAATATGTGGACCTCCCCATCGCGCGTTATATATTTGTATATAAAAATAAATGCGTTTAAATATAGATATTTTCAATTTTGGAGGTGCCGAATGTGTAAGAGACCGACAGCGAATGGCAAGCGGCTGCTACACGGCTGGGGTTGACCCCTGGCATACGTTATATCGCGAGCAATATCGTGCGCGAATGTTATTTGTCAAACGTGAGCTGTACGACGGCTGTCAGCGCGACGTCCAGCGTCGCTGCTGTCTCTATAACGAAGCCCACCTGCATGCGTTGTCCAATCATCACAGACATTTACATTTACTACCACTGATTTCTTTTATTTTTTATTATTAAAAAACTAGGGTCACCCATGGGCAATATTGCCCATATAGTATACAAAACATAGTTCAGCTTGGACTGGCCATGTAATTTAATAATAATTACACGGTTTTCCTTCAGTTTGTATCGTTTGACTATAAAGGATTGTTCACAGCGAAACAATTAGTAATTAAGCTTAGAAATTATAAGTTTGTTGTATGACATACAAAGTTAACGTACACAGCAACAAAATTTATCATATATTGTGTTAATTTTGTTGTTTGGAATGCTAGCATTGCTTGTCATAATACAAACTAGATTATTATTTGTAATTTTCTAAACTGAATTACTAATTGTTTCGCTGTGAACAATCCTTAATAGTAATAAAAATTTCCACATTACAAATAATAATAAAGTTAAAATTGAGTCCTGTTTTTGTTTTTAGACCACAATGCTGAGATTAACTAATCGATAAATTTAAACTAAGTTTTGTTAAACTTTGATTTTAACCTTGTATGGTGCAACTAGCCATAAGTTTCCATGATTGTATTATTACACAAAAAACAGGATTATACATTTATGTACGATTGCTGTTTATTATTTGCATCAATTATTCAAAAAATATGTATTATAAACCGTTTTTACACAACATTTTTAATGATTTGATTCATTGTTATTGAATTAAATAATCAGTCTAGATTCTGCATTTTGATAATTAGTTGCTAAAATACAATGAATTGTGCCATTAAAAATAACAAATAAAATTGCCAATATGCTGGAATTATCTCTACAAGATTTCATTTCTTTAATAATCAGAATTATAAATTTACTTACAGTTATAACTATATAGAATCGTACCACAACTCATATTTTCAAAAATCACTGCCATTTGGCCATTTTGAAGTGAAAATATTAACTATGAATTAAAATAAACACGTATTTGCTAAAAATATATGCCAATTAGGCACTTATTTCATATTAAATACTTCAAAATTGAATAATAACAAGTGAAAATCCCCTTAAAGTTAAGGATATACAATGCAATCAATGTTTCCATAACTCGTATGTCACTAATGCACATTGAAATACTGTTTTTGGCATTCACGCGTTATCACTTCTATTTATATTTGTTCTTTGCTCGCTTATTTTAACATAAATGCTTAATAGCGGTTCACAATTATTGACATTGGCATAAAATAAATGTCAATTGATAATATTTGATATTTATCTGTATTGTCACTTTGTTTTCCTAACCTAGCCACTTCAGAAGGGTAGTGATTGTTTTATTACAGTATAGACTATTTGATTATTTTATTTAAGATTATTAACAGTCGCCATGGTGCAGAGTTTAAGAAGCTTTCACCCTGGAGGTCGTGAGTTCAATCCCCGTCTATGCCAATTTGCATTTTTACAAATAAAAGCGTTCTACACATACACACCTACTCACAATTATTTCTGGGTAATTTTATTAATAATAAAAGTAAGGATTTAAAATCGCATGGTTTTGGTAAACGTAGAACAAACCGTTTGCCGCGTTAATTATAAAAGTTTTTGCTCCTAGCGACAGTTTGACTTCTAATAATTTCCATTTTAATTGAGTTTAAAGTGTAAGACAGTGCATCCGTTGTTGAGTGTACAAATAATTATGTTTTATTTATAAAAACTTTTCTTACGTTCGGACCTCCCCCCTTTCCTTAATTAAGTATCCTACAGTTTTGTGCTTTGCGACTGTTTTCAAATAATAATTATTTCCGCAAAAGCATCCACGACACTGACAATACTTCGTAATTGGTACTGAACTTCGCTGCATAGCGCCGCTGACGACACAAACGACGCTTATACAAACTAATCTACACATTCACACTGTGCCACACATTCTAACTTTGTCCGCAACTTTGTTTAGTTTGAAAATCATCATTCTTTAAATCCCACTTCTTAGCCAATTGTAATGCAGTATTTAAAGACACATATTTGAGTTCTGAATATACCCGTTAATTATATAGTATCGATGTAACGTGGTGTGAATCGTCGACGAAATAAGGATTTTATCTTGTCAGGGATTGCTGATTGATTGATTGATTACGCTGGGATAGGTGGTTTGATGTATTATACGGTGCGGTCGGTGCTGTATACATCTTCGCTTAGATCACTGCGTCACACGGTTATCCTTCACATCACATACCCTCAAATAAACTAGATTTAATTCTACCCCCGAATCCATTGACAAGTATTCGCCTCTCAAACGAGATAGCATACTTATATTTAGTTGAAATGGAGGTTAAAAATATGTCGAACTTAGCTAAGGGGCTGCATTTCGTAAAGCCCCACAAGTTTGGACTTTGGAACCCCAATTAAGGCGTATGTACACCTTCTTATTTGGTAAGCAAAGGATAATAGCGTGATTAGTCGTAGCAGCATTTCATATGTGCCCCAGAAGTCTAGACTTTGGAGCCCCTGCTTTAGGAACGTCGAAATTGGACTGGATTATGCGTATGTATACTTTCTTATTTGGTAAGCAAAGTAAAGATAAGGATAATGGTGCGATTATATGGTAAGCAAAGTGAAGATAAGGATAATAGCGTGATTAGTCGTAGCTGCATTTCATATGAGCCCCAGAAGTTTGTACTTTGGAGCCCCTGCTTTAGGGACGTCGAAATTGGACTGGATTTTACGTATGTATACTTCCTTATTTGGTAATCAAAGTATAGATAAGGATAATTGTGTGATTATATGGTAAGCAAAGTGAAGAAAAGGATAATGGCGTGATTACTCGAAGCTGCATTTCATATGAGCCCCAGAAGTTTGGATTTTGGAACCCCTGCTTTAGGGACGTCAAAATTGGACTGGATTTTACGTTTGTTTAGTTCCTTATATGGTAAGGAAAGTGAAGATAAGGATAATGGCGTGATTACTCGGAGCTGAGCCCCAGAAGTTTGGACTTTGGAACCCCTGCTTTAGGGACGTCGAAATTCGACTGGATTTTACGCATATTTAGTTCCTTATATGGTAAGCAAAGGATACAAAACAGCTGTGGGACCCCATGCGTCGTTTTCTTCTGGTAGCATTTGTCACGAAGCCGTATTTTAATTAGTTTTTTTTTGTGCAATAGAGCGTCGTCGCGACGTATAGCGTGCAGGCCACGTGATGACAATGGGCGCCGATGATAAATGACGGCGGGTGCCGAACCCCGCTGATAAGAATAGCGCCGCTTGATGTACGGATTCACCCGTTCGTTTTTGTCCCCCCCAACGACATAATCATCTCAACTAATGGCCGTGTACATAAGAAATTGTCCCAAATATACACGCAAATTTGCCAATAATAATTAGTATAGAGTCTTGGTTGCATTTAAAGACGTTCAAGAGTTTCTAGAAAAATCCCTTGGCCCAAATATACGCAAATTTGCCAATAAAAATTAGTATTTGATCGACAAAAAGGAAATGTAAGAGTCTAAGACGTTTTCACAGCGTCCAGAGTTTCCACGATAAACCCTTTTTGTAAGAAAGTCCTGTCCGGGCCACAATAGATATTTAGTCATTGTAAAACAATGTCGCAATGAATGATCTAGTTTCGAAACCTGCCACCACATTTTAATACTTGGCTGCGTACGTTTTTATTTCAAACCACCGTTTTACATTGTTATTATAATAATTCTCGAAGAGCGAGCCGTAGTTTTTGTACAATTCTTTGTTTTAAACACTAATGTAGCCACAAGAGCAGCTGTTTTTGTCCGTCGTTTCCGGTCTACAATTGCGCACTTGTATACATATATATATATACTGGTCTAATTTCACGGTACAATCCGGCTACAGTCATTGCGTCTGTCTGTGCACCGTGTGTTACAAAATCAGTTTGTGTGTGTGTGTTATCCGGGTATCCGTGGCTGTGTTATGCAAAAATGAACCTAATTAGGTACAAAAACATATATCACAAGCACCAGCATGTATGTAAAAACATTCTGCAATTATGGCGACGCCAAAAAAATTAATACGTTCGTTGTGTTGCAACAGCAACGAATTAATGTTTCATTTAAGGCTATACGAACCCGCAAAAGGGCGTTAAAAATTAGATGCTTGTTCATGTAACATATAATTAAAGCTGGATTTTATTAATATATGTAGAGGAAACAACGGGAATATACGGTTTTATCCTCCCTGAACCAAAACCAATTTTCAATCGACGAAATTAGCATAAATTAAACATATGTACAAATTTAGTACATGTATATATGTATATATATATGTATATACATGTATATATATGTATATACATGTATATACATGTATATACATGTATATACATGTATATACATGTATATACATGTATATACATGTATATACATGTATATACATGTATATACATGTATATATTGAAGAATTTGAAGAATAATAAAAATAATTTGGATTCCTGCAACATTAACATAGTTTTGATGAATGTAATTTAAGATAATATAGAAAGTGTCACGTTACAGTCGGATGTTTCATGTGTATGTCAGAGATTGTTACATTTTTCAAATAATAAGTCGTCGGTTTGGTTGTATTTTTGTCGGCGCGTGTTGTATCTGTGAGCGCCACCTGACTTCCGGGTCGCTTTCATAAAAGTCCTTAGCACAGAATGTACATAAATTTGAATAACTATAAAAACATTATGCAAACTAGAACTGTATAAAACATGCCGCCACTATGAGAGATACAGAAACGTGACATCGCCACAATTATTACGAAAAGTTGAAATACAATTTATTGGCCAATTGCAATTTGTAGGCTTCACCTAATGAATCTTCGACAAACGGTTATTATATCCATTATATTATATATATATATATATATATATATATATATATATATATATATATATATATATAATATTGTGGATGGTTGTAATGAGAATCTGACTTATCCGATTATGCTAATGCTGGGTAGTCTCTTACGGGCGTCGCGGCGCCTCTGCGTCCGACAGATACGAACGTGTTTGTGTGCCTGTGCGCACGCCATTGTTTACCCATCTCCTGCTGACTGAGCTTTGCGGCCCCCCTTTTGCCCCCCAGCTCCCCCCTCAGCCATTTGACGTTAGTTCCCATTACTTGTTCGCCAGTGAACACGCCTGAATATACATGCCTGCTACATATGGAGTAGCTGGTGTTATTGGCGTTCTATACTCTTCGTACACAACCCCCAAGTCGTCGAAAGAGAATGGCTATACACCTAGCGAAGGAGCCCAGCCTCTAGTGCCTATATCCGGTCGGATTTCTACTAAGCGATACTTCACCATCCACCAAATAAAATATCTCTTCAGAAGCGTCGAGTCGCTGGAATTACTTTTGTAATATTTTAATTCTGCTAACGTTCCATTATGTAAGAGTGCATTGTAATTATTAAGTAACTGAAGCTGGAGGCATTGGCATTTTTGAATCTATTTCAAATAATAAATAATTTCATTTCATTTCGTATCCCTGTCAGTTCATACAATATTTTAAACATATGTGATGGATATTCACGTATATTTAGCACTACAATACAGATAGTAGTAGTATACGTATATGTATATTTAGAACTACAATATAGATAGTAGTAGTATACGTATATTTAGAACTACAATACGGATAGTAGTAGTATACAACGATTCATGGTGAATATAAGGATATATTTAAGGTTTTGTCAGTTCATACAATATTTTAAATAAATGTGATGGAAATTCACGTATATTTAGAACTACAATCCGGATAGTAGTGGTATACAACGATTAATGGTGAATATAAGGATATATTTTAAACACATGTGATGGATATTTACGTATATTTAGAACTACAATAGGGATGTTAGTAGTATACAACGATTAATGGTGAATATAAGGATATATTTAATGGTTTTGTCAGTTCATACAATATTTTAAATAAATGTGATGGATATTCACGTATATTTAGAACTACAATCTGGATAGTAGTGGTATACAACGATTAATGGTGAATATAAGGATATATTTTAAACACATGTGATGGATATTTACGTATATTTAGAACTACAATAGGGATGTTAGTAGTATACAATGATTAATGGTGAATATAAGGATACATTTAATGGTTTTGTCAGTTCATACAATATTTTAAATAAATGTGATGGATATTCACGTATATTTAGAACTACAATCCGGATAGTAGTGGTATACAACGATTAATGGTGAATATAAGGATATATTTTAAACACATATGATGGATATTTACGTATATTTAGAACTACAATAGGGATGTTAGTAGTATACAACGATTAATGGTGAATATAAGGATATATTTAATGGTTTTGTCAGTTCATACAATATTTTAAATAAATGTGATGGATATTCACGTATATTTAGAACTACAATCCGGATAGTAGTGGTATACAACGATTAATGGTGAATATAAGGATATATTTTAAACACATGTGATGGATATTTACGTATATTTAGAACTACAATAGGGATGTTAGTAGTATACAACGATTAATGGTGAATATAAGGATATATTTAATGGTTTTGTCAGTTCATACAATATTTTAAATAAATGTGATGGATATTCACGTATATTTAGAACTACAATCCGGATAGTAGTGGTATACAACGATTAATGGTGAATATAAGGATATATTTTAAACACATGTGATGGATATTTACGTATATTTAGAACTACAATAGGGATGTTAGTAGTATACAATGATTAATGGTGAATATAAGGATATATTTAATGGTTTTGTCAGTTCATACAATATTTTAAATAAATGTGATGGATATTCACGTATGTTTAGAACTACAATACGGATAGTAGTGGTAGTTATACCGCGATTAATGGTGAATATAAGGATATATTGAAGGTTTTGCCAGTGTTGTTGGAGTTTTGTGTTGACGGAGTAAAAGTTTAACGTTTACGTTGTGCGTTTAGTGTAGCAAATGTAACTATATTTAGATGTATATTAGCATATAACTTTCGTGTATTACGTAGCATGAAAATTGACAGGGTGGAATCTTAGCGCGCGAAGAAGAAGAAGAAGAATAATATATCACGTCACGACAATAAAATTACTCGTACAAGTTATTGTTCTACGAGCGAGCTGATGATATTAAAGTGAGTGTAACGAATCTATCTATGTGTGTCTCGCTCTCGACTTGTTCAAGAGTTGCTATAATAATATTATTGTATGCGAGGATTAAGCTGCCTGCTATTTCGTTCCGTCATGTTAAACTAATGTGTAATTGTATAATGCTCCAGACGTCATTACGCTACGCGTTGGAACTTACACCAAAACGCGCAAATATGAATGCATTCAAATTATTAAATTAGATTTAAAAACAATTGAGGGTGGCCTGCACTAGATTTGCATAGGGGGTCATGGCGTCGTTAAATGAATTATGTATCCAAAAAGAAGGGATATTAAAATGTGGTTGAAGACATAAACCGATATAAATAGCTTTCGATTTTTGATGCGTGAGTGTTCCGTAAGTGGTTTTTTAACGGTTGAACTACTGAACGTACTTTCATGATCGTCTAGAAAGATGGCATTTGTTTTATAAATAAATCAAGGCGCTGCATTTATTTCACGTGTTTTCTCATCTAAAGATAAAACAGAGACCTTTACAAACACACACACACCGGTCGGATACGACCAAAAGAATGCTCGGATCAATCATTATGATCAAGTCACACAAAATAGCTATAGTGATCGGTCGTGTGTCTGTTAATTTTAAGGTCTTATCGTATATTAATACATTATTGATTGCGTAAAAGAAATTAAAAATGCATGGCTCAAAGATTGTATACACCCCCATTTAATTATTAATAAAACTGAAGCTGGTGGCACTAACGCATGTATGAATGCTTGTATCGTCCAGTGGTATGTCAAGTTTACAATGTATGTAGCAGTTAATGTGTTACGATAGTTTACGCGATATATCAAGTAGTGTTCGTAAAAATAGATTCACTTTTGGCATCGTAAAATTGCTGTAGAAATTTATCGGTTTTACAATAATCCTTACGGTATGCCAAACATTATTACATTTCTTATCATAAAATAACATAAATAAATACATATTTCACATCGATCACACGCTAAGTGCTAGCTAATTGGATTTAATAGCTTTTTGAAAATTATGATTTTAATATGTGACCGTAAATTTAATATGCAATTTTATAGCAGTAAATATTTGTTAATATATACAATGCATAATCGCTTGATCTTAGTTTTAAAACGGAATAAACTGGGGTGGACTGCACTCGACAGCCTTAAACGTCCACTATATTTAATATAATATTGCATTATTTGTTTTACATTCTTGTTTTCATCATCTTCTTCTTCTTCATCAACATCAACATCATCATCATCTTCTTCATCTTCATCATCTCTTTCTTCATCTTCTTATTTTCAAACGGTAAATAAATGTTACATAAAGACTCTTTAAACTCTTACAAAATAAAAACGTTTTGTCTTAGTTATGCCATTTACGAGATATTAAAAACGTAGCAGGAGTAAATTGTTACTTCTGGGAAAGTAGATCTTAGTACAGATCAAGCTCTAGAGCGTTCACACTTACAGACATACATACAAACAGCTGTGATTCCGAAAAAAAATTAATAAATGGTACATAAAAACTCTTTAAGCTCTTAAAAAATAAAAACGTTTTGTCTTAGTTATGCCATTTACGAGATATTAAAACCGTAGCAGGAGTAAATTGTTACTTCTGGGAAATTAGATCTAAGTACAGATCAAGCTCTAGAGCGTTCACACTTACAGACATACATACAAACAGCTGTGATTCCGAAAAAAAATTAATAAATGGTACATAAAAACTCTTTAAACTCTTAAAAAATAAAAACGTTTTGTCTTAGTAATGCCATTTACGAGATATTGAAAACGTAGCAGGAGTAAATTGTTACTTCTGGGAAAGTAGATCTTAGTACAGTTTAAGCTCTAGAGCGTTCACACCTACAGACATACATACAAACAGCCGTGATTCCCAAAAAAATGTTTATTTTCGATTTCGTAATGGTCTAAACGTGTATTTCTGAGATAATTACGAGTTTTAAAGTGTCCACGATTACAATACTTCTTTATTTACACTTATATTAGGGGGTAGAAGAGCTGGAGTGGCCTTGACTCGACCAATTTTTATATTAAAACAGTTGGGCATTAACAAATAAAATTATGAAATCAATTAAGCTTAGTGAAAATCGTTTATCTGGTGGTAAATTCGATATACCAATATGATAGTTATTGGAACAATGGCCGAGCCGGTAATGTAGGTCTCCGCAACACTGGTTAGCTTAACAACCAGGGGGAACACTCAAACAAATTGCATTCATGGTTATATCCGGTCAGCCAATAACCGAAATGCATGTAAGCCACTGGGCTACTTCATGTTTACATGCCCCTGGCAGCACGTACGCCTATGCTCTATAGTCTAATAGCTCGTATAGGAGTCGGGTTATTAGATATGGAATTAACAATTATGCTCTTCTTCGTATTCCTCTTCTTGATTTTCTTTTATTTTGAAAAGCAGTTTTTTATTAGATTGTGTTTGTCGTATTTATAAATATTCTTTAGTTAATTTAACTAATTGAACTTTTAATGGGAGCAATCACTTTGATCGACTGCCAAAAAATAAGTCACCAGCATTTTTACAATAGTGTCACGTCGAGTTTTCACGTCATGTGTAATATATATTTCTTTCAACTTTCGTCAAGGGCCATTTTTCAAATTTAATTTGACACAAATTCATAAATACTAAAGGTTGTATTAAGCGAGGCTTATCTATTAAGGAGCAGTCTTAACTTGAGCTAAACGTTTGTTTGTATCGTTTTAACAGACACACAGACACACACACGCGTGAACGTCTATGCAAACACGTCCATCAAGGATTTGAACATGTAGAGTAATTAGCGATCGCTCAATAAATACACTCTAATGAAACCAACGTGACAGCACGTTTAGTAGCCAAGCTGCTGCTGCTGCTGGGTATTGCCTTTCTGCCCCCCCCCTGCCCCTTGTGCCGCACCCCTCCCCTCGCTAAGTTTCAAATTAACGTCTTTTATCAAAGTCGAGACCATGCACATACACACACACAGCATTCCATTAATATCAACTTGAGCAAACCGATAAAGACAACCGTAGATGGTTTCGGTGTGCGCGATAATACGCGATAGAGCGATAATTGCATTGCACGATTCGTGTAGTGTAATTTTTTAATAGTTAAATGGTCAAACACGTCCATTACTATTAAGTGTTAAAATGGCGCGCGATTAGTTTCCATACGGCAAATGATGAAGAGTCGCTTTTGTTTTGCTGCTGCATTATCGTATCGTTTGTATCCATTTGTAGTGACGTATGTCTGAGATTGTAGTAGACGAAAATAAATTATTTTTAATGGTTCACGTTAGCGAGATTTTTGTTATAGTTCTGAGATTGTAGATTGGTTTTATATAACACGAAAGACAACGAATACAAAGTATTTTTAATGGTTCACGTTAGCGAGATTTTTGTTGTAGTTCTGAGCTAGATTATCGCTCAAAATAATTTTTAAACGGACATATTTCACTCTTGATAATCGATTAAATAGAAAATAAATAAATTTTAATGCAGACTTAATTTTAAATTAGCTATAACCCCTGACTATTTACACGTAAGGCTGTACTATTCCTATTTTACAATTAATCTTGTTGAAAATTTATTTTTATGTAAACAACAGATCAGTTATTAATCCCTGAAAATTAAAAGTTTATATCTATATTAGTTTTTGAAAAAATAATTATTTAATTTCGTAAAATATATTTTTATGAATAGTAGCATTTTTTGAATATATAAATAAGTTTAGTGAAGATGCAATAGAAAATGTTTCACGTCGTTTGTTTAACGAACTCAATTAGCGCCATTAGCAGCATAGTGTAATAAATATCATATGTATATTAACTTTAGGAAGCGCTATTTTCTGTTTGTAAAGAAGTCGCGCCTATATTTAACTACATCATCTAATATATTATGTTAAATCATTTAAAACATTTCACCACATAATAAATCAATCAATTTAAAACCACTAAATAACGAAAAATTAAGATTGAAATATTTTAAATAACAAGTATATTAAAATAAAATAAATAAAACGGCAAAAAGTAATAATTACAAAAGTCATTTCATGGAATATTATTTTGTTGTTTTTATTATCTTATTGTGATTGTTATTTAATAAGGAAAACTCTGTCAGAGTTTAAGTAAAAAAGTTATTACCGTGGAACAAATGTCTCGGCCAATTTACTTCTTAGAGTCAACTGCATTATTTGTCTGTGTATCTGTGTGTGTGTGTTTGCTTCATAAAAATATTGTCGTAACCAAATATTATGGCCGCTTACGTAAACATGGCTCAGGGGACATTAAATTTATATATCTTGCATATGTTATACATCAAAATATGAACCATGAGTGAGTTTATATATTTATTGCCGTTTTACTTCCATATATGGAATATATAAAATAAATAATTGCAAAATAGTCAACTTGAGGATCTAAAATCAATTTTCTATCGTTTAGAGATTTGAAAATATTAAATTTAAAAGTGGCTAAGCGTTGCTTAATGACTTAAGGTGCACTGCGATCCAATTAGTCATAAATATATTGAATAATACAAAGTTGTACTCGTTAAAGGTTTATTTACGTAACCATAAACTGTAGAATAGCCATAAAACCTAAGGGTTGCTCTAAATAAACTTATATGATTGTAGAATTTACTAAATAACCATGCACTCTGGTAGATCTGTACATATTTCGGAGGAGTGAACACTGTTACAGAGGTAAGGGCTGGAGATAGAATAAAGAGGTTATAGAGAAGTGAAGTTTACAGTAATAATCAATTTTTAAACCGCTCCAAACAAACCACCAATACCCTGAAATCACTACAGCTTCAGTGGAGCGCAATAGAAAACCAAACCATGGTTTTCGGGGGTATGCACAAATTTCAACCCCTTTAAATATTGACAATAATTTTTTTTTGGCTAATGCATTATTTTATACCCAATTAGTGTATGTTGTAAACATCTTGAGGGCAAAGAAGCTCCACTCATACGTTTGTTAAAAATTAATATGTAATAGGTGAATGAGTGATTTCGGTGTATTGGTGTTATTGTTGTAATAACGAACGGCAATTTGGACTCACCTAGACCGTCTGGTAGCAGGGTCTTTCATAACCATGACTTCAGTGATTTCGCCATATTTACTAAAGTATTCTCGGAGACTCTCTGCAACAAATAAACAAATAATTGTAACAATTGAATGATCCAGAAAAGAAATGGAGGAAAAAGAGGTGAAGTAGTAAATATTGAAATTTAATGGAGTTCAATTTATCGCTAGTCACAGATACATATGTGCTGTTGTGTCTTCTTGGCACTGGACCAATCGTCTGTTTCATAAATGTCATGTCTGCTATGACTTGGTATTAATTTTTGTTTTGTGTTCCCGTAACTTTTCTCACTTTGCACGGCTACAAACTGATGTACGTGTACATTCACTATTATTTATCACAATATTTACGCTAGTTCGAACTCAACCAGTAAACAGCTGCCGTATGTCTTTGTGCCAAACATTCACACTAAAAGGTATTCAAATATCTCCAGACATACTGTTGTGTCCCATTTCAGATACACTAAATTGGTGTTAAATGTACACGGATTTGTGTCAAACTACAAATTTTATTGCTATCGACTATCATAAAAATATAAACATTTGGGCCTTTCCTGAAACGAATCTAACTTATTTTCAATATTACGTCTATATGTGAACGCTCTAAACCCAAAACAAGTGAAGATAAAAACATGAAACTTGTATAAAACCCGGGCGTGTTTGTTAAACTAAAAATAAAAGTTAACTCCAGCTATTATTTAAATATCTCGCAATTGGTGTAAGTTAGAAAAAAATGTTTTATATAAAACTTAAATACCTTTAAATTATAAGCAACTTTTGCATAAAACGTTTTTTCGAAAAATGTACCATTTACATAATAATCACCTTTAAAAATGTTGCTTTAGTTATAATACAAGTAGATTTTATTTACAGCAACCGTAGATTAAATTAATTAAAAATGAAGCATTAAAAAATATAGATAGTAAAAGGAAGGCCACATTTTGACCTTTCCTGAATCGAATTTAACTATTTTCGGTTTAACGTCTGAATGTGAACGCTCTAATGCCAATACTGTGACGAAACTAGAAATAAAACTGTACCCCAGCTATTATTTATATATTTCGGAATTGGTATGAGTTAGAAAAAATCGTTTTATATAAAAATTAAAGATATTTAAATTGTCAACAACTTTTGTTTAAAAAGTTTTTACGAAAAGTGTACCATTTATTAAAAAATAACCTTTAAAAATGTTACTTTAGTTATAATATAATTACAATCGTAGGTTAAATTAATTAAATATATGAAGGCTACTCCAGCTAATTTAGTTAATAATTAAATATTTACTAAACTAATGTGACTATATCTAGGTTAGATATGACAAAGTGGCGACGATATATTTTTAAACCCATAACTATCTATGAAAAATGACACAGTTGTTGGAAAATAGTTGTAGTAATGATTATATAGTCTATATATGACAGCGTCATATTTTAGGGTAGACTAAAAATATATATAAAAAGCGATTGCTGTCGTATTATTTTTTTGTGATTTGAAGAAAAGGTAGAAAAAATGTTAAAGACGGCTCCAATATGCGTGGTGACACGTGTGTCGCTGCGTGTGTATACTTTGTTTTAGCGACAGAACCCATTAGTATACGAAATTCGGTTTCAGCGCTCAGACGCAATGAAATACAGCAGATGGATATTTAAAGTGAAAAACCACGGGGTGTCTTCAACACACACACACACACGCACACACACACATAGAAACACTAAGCGCTTACGCGAGGATAAATTAATATTAATATGTTAATTATTCGCATATTTAAATTAGAATAACAAATATATTTACGAATATCTATGAGTACCATAAACACTCATTACTTTCTTATAAAACAAGTATAGGGGTCATAATAATTATAGCAACAAGCCGATAGTTAAATAATAAAATTAATTTAAACTACGGTTATTAAGTAAAGCCCTTGAAATATTTGAGTAAATATTTCGAATTCTACAACCAGTGATTTGTGTGACAGAATGTAATTTATATTTTGTGTCTTGGATTGTAATTTGAAATATAATAATTACGAAAAAAAAAAAAACTATGCACAAATAGGCTAAGTGGTTGTCACAACATAACATTCAAATTTCTTATATTTCAAAAATTCCTATACATAGTTATTTTTATGTACAACAACTTCTGTCCCATTCTTAAATTAGATGTAGTCATTTGCATGAGGATAGAGACATATATTTTCGTCATGTTAAATTATTCATAAAGTTAGAATGAAAATGACAGTTTAAAGGTTCGTTGCGTTAAAATAGACACACTGCGTTCCTTGCTCGCCTGCACCAGTGCTTCTCAAACGGTGCAAAACTCGTACGTAATTTAATTTTAACATTTTGTTTAGTCTACGACACGAAATCAAAAGAATTGTGACCAAATCTGTACGTAGAAGGGCGAATTTATTATTATTCAAACTTTCAAAAAATATTCCCAAAAAACCAAGAAAGCTACAAATTTCTCCTTTGCAGTACTTCATAACTGACTTATTATGTATCTATAAATAAATTTTCAATAGCTTTTGTTGTTAAATACGATTATTAAAGCCGTTTTAGTGTAATCTGACAAAAATCTTAAACCAAATTTAAATCAAAGAAATATTTTACAAACTTAAAAAATTATTTCCGAAAAACCAAGAAAGCTACAACTTTCTCCTTAACAGTACTTCATAACTGACTTATTATGTATCTACAAATAAATTTTCAATAGCTTTTGTTGTTAAATACAATTGTTACAGCCGTTTTAGTGTAATCTGACAAAAATCTTACACCAAATTAAAATTAAAAAAAAATGTTACAAACTTAATAAATTATTCCTGAAAGTCCAAAAAAGCTAGCATATTATCCTTTACAGTGCTTCATAACTGACTTATTATGTATCTATAAATAAATTTTCAATCGTATTGATTGTCAATTACGATAGTTGCAGGCGTTTTAGTGTAAAATGACCAATTTGACGAAAACCAAATTATTATAGTCTAAAATTGAGACCAAAATATATAGAGACCATAATTCGATCATGCTGGTCTCAAATTTGTATGTAGAATTGTTATAAAAATAATAGTTTTTGAATTATGAGCAACTTTAACTTAGACGAAAATAGTTGTTTTCCATATTTTTTAAATTCGTCTAAAACTCAAAAACTAGTGAATATTTTTAAAAATTAGTAAAAGTATTCAATTTCGCATTAGTTTGTTACTATATAACCGAAGTTTTATTACAATTGGCGACAAAAACCTAATTCGTATTTTTAGGCACAAATTAGAAACAAAAAACATTTTTCAATTTTTAAATAATTATTCCTGAATAACCGAAAAAGATATTATATTCTCCTTTACAGTGATGCATAATTGAGTTATTATGTATATACAAATAAATTTTCAACCACTTTGATTGTCAATTACGATAGTTACAGCCGTTTTAGTATATTACCTTAAGAATTTGTAGAATTGTCTCTGATTGAAACCAAAATATATAGAGATAATAATTCAAACAATCTGTGTGTAGAATTGGTGTAAAAAAAAAATGGTTTGTGAAAGTTTGGGAAGCATAGCTCTAGTTGCCAGGTTATGAACCAAAAGTACTGGAGAGTCGAGTTGAAGAATGCTTCATTCACGCGGTGTTAACACGGCCCACACACATTCGCAAACACGGCTTCCATGGCACATGATGCCTATGACGATCCCATATAACGACTATAGCATCATTATGTGCGTGTCTCGACATAAATATAGTCGCACGTGACGCACTGTCCCCATATCCATACACATAATAGTCCGCACATCCATTGCTCTACGCTACAGTGTTATATTTAAAGAATCTAAACATTAATCTACTTCTACCAGGTGCGCTCTTTCATTTGTTTTCATTTCAACTTCGTAAACTACGAATTTAATGCTGGTTTTGTTATTTATCCACGTACAAAATACTGTCTACATTATTTAGCTGTTGATAGTTTAATTGCCTTGTAACTATCAAAGCTATCGACGTCCAGACAACTCGAATATGAAAACAGTTGCATCTTGCATAATAATACAGACATAATAATCCACTGACATATCAGTTACTTCAGCATTTCAATCTTCATTTAAATTTTAAATAAGATAATTACTAGTTGACAACTCGACGAATACACATTTAACTATTGCAAGATCACACACATTAGATTCAAGACTGAATTATTAGAATGTACGCCAAGATTATTTTTGTTTCAACGGTGCAGCTGGAAGCACTAGCGCAATGACTCCTTGTTTGACTCAATATCGTTATTTGTTACTTGGGCATTAATTAGGAGCAAAATTTCTTGATCAATTATTACCTTACACAATTAATATGAGCTGTAAGCATTGCCGAATCCAATGTTTTATCTTCACCTCATTTTCCGTTCTTGGTATACAACTATTTCTAATATTCATTGTATCCAAATTTGTGTTGCTTCTGCATCACTCTTGATTACGCCTCAACGTGGTTTACGGAAGGCATATCCAATCACACTAATAATAGGGCACAACCACACAGATTATTCACGATAGTTCGGTACGAGCTGCATACACTAGCGCAGTGACTCCTTGTTTTACTCAATATCGTTATTTGTAATATACTTGGACTTAAATAACAATTAGGAGCAAAATGTCTTGATCAATTAACATCCTTAAACAATTAATATAAGCTGTATGCATTGACGAATCCAATGTTTTAGCTTCACGTCATTTTCCGTTCTTGATATATAACAATTTCCAATATTCTTTTTATCAAAATATGTATTGATTCTGTATCACTCTTGATTGGGTTTATTACGCCTCAACGTGGTTTACGGAAGGCATATCCAATCAGAGACAAATACACTAATAATAGGGCGAGTTTAAAATCTCGTTAAAGTAATCAACAACCTATTTTCTAAAAAGAAAACCCATTTATATATAAACAAGGGAATGTTATTATTTATATACATACATTTATAAATGATTATCTGTTTCTACAGATCTAAATCCAGACAGTGTGGTCGTATATTAACTGAATCCTAAATATAAAACATAGTTTTAATTATGAATTGATTACGTTATCTAGGCAAGTAGTAGTAAAAGATGCCAAAACTCCATATTTAATTTGATCACATCTTGATCATTTTTATTTTTTAACAGTTGGTCCATTGAGTGACGCGGCTCTGCCGTCATTATTTAGGTCAACTGACGTCTTCAAATACTTTCAAAGTTATAATTATTATGTTTTTTAATTTACACAAAACAAATCGTCGAGCTACATTTACCAAATAGATCCAGGAATGTTTCCATTGTCTGAGCAATGGTTAGGGGTTAACAAACGATCGGTAAAGATGAAGAAATGAAAGCGGATATATGGTTGGTGAATTGCAGATATCATTTACGTACAGAGACACACACACATTACAGAGATTATAAAGTGATTATGCTGGAGTTGATTATAAAATTACATAGAAGTAGAAGTATATATATATAAGACACATGAAGTAGGAAGCACTGTATCTAATTCTGTTCTAGATCGGAGCACGCATTTTAGATGCATGTGTGTGTGTCCTGAATGGAGTCGGTCACAGCTGCGGATTACAAAATGAATAAACTCATTGATAGAAATAGTTGTGAAGGAAACAGACACAAAAATAGAGAGACCCGTGGAATTCACCATTCCATTTAGGCAACAACAATTTCAATTATTATTGAAAACATCTGGAAGATCTATCACTATTGCGTCCTATTTTTATGTTGTCAATTCCAAGGCTATTAATATCAATTATTTAACTCTGTTTTGATTGAGACCTCTCGCAGACCTGGGTCAATTTATAATATATTTAGTAGCTTGTTCAACCATGATTACTTTGTTTTTGTTTTTGATTCTTTCCCAATTATATTCATACGCATTCTCGCGATGGTCAAACTAGTAGAGAAATCGTAGCAAAGGGTAGAGTAATGGTTACGAAGTGATGAAAAATTAACGAACCCGCGAAAGATATTTGACTGACAGCCGATACATTTTTCTATCATCATAAACTTCGTTAATGGTCTACGCGGTAGAACCATGTTTTATTAGTTAACTGGCATTTGGCATGCAATTCCGTATTTCTTGCATTCATTAGTGACGACGAAAGAAATGGAAATCATCTTCAACATTTCAGTTATTAAAACGGCTAATGCACAACATATTTTTGTGTATATTCGCTAGTTCTCTGATGAATAGCATCAAAGAGTTTTACGTTTTCAAAAAATAACTCTGCTTATTGTCGTATTTCAATTCGTTGTGCTTCACAGACACAGGCATCTAAACGATTTACGGAAACCGCTTAGTTTTGCTGCCAAGTTGCATTTTCAGTTTATAAACATGCCTATTGTATTTTAACCAGTCGATGAATTACAATGTTTGACACGAATATTCACTGGAATGATTCGTTATTATTGTATATAAATCTAATGGACCTATTTATTTCTTTGATTCATCCCCTTTACCACTCAAAAATTGGTTATTGCATTTAAACCCTCTACTCTACTGGACGTATTATCGGTTTAATTAAATAAACCCGCTTAATTAAAATAAAACCTAATGGACTCTATCAAGAAATTTATTTAGTTGATTCATTCATTCAATTCCCTTTTACCACTTAATCAAAAAATTGGTTATTGAAATTAAACCTTTTACTCTACTGGACGTGTTATCGGATTAATTAAATAATCTCGGTTAATAGAAACACAAACCAAAGTATCATTAATATAAATACTCAAAAATGTATGTATGTAAATGCAAATTGACATAGACGACCTCCAGGGTGAAAGCCTCTTAACCTCTGCGCCATGGCGACTGCTAATAATGTTCAAAAAAATAATCAAATAGTTTATACTGAAGTTCCGTCTGCTTTGAAATAACCAAAAAGGAATCTAACGTTAGAATGAAATGTCAATAAAGTTCTTGTGATAAATCTTCAATGAATTTAATGATTTGAAGTGTATTTAGTGTGTTGTGTACTTTATACAGCGTTGCATCTCCTATATTATATTGATATTATAAGTCAATGAGAAATATAAATAATTGTTAGTTTTATTTATTTTAATTTGAAGTTTGTGAGTCGCTATTTATGTTAAAATGACCGACCAAAGAACAAATATAAATAAAAATAAGCGTCAAAACAGTATTTCAATGTGCATTAGTGACTTACGAGTTATGGAAACATTGTTTGCATTGTTAATCTTAAGTTTAAGGGGATTGTCACATGTTCGAAATAAATTTTTAAGTATTTAATATGAAATAAGTGTCTAATTGGCCAATACGTGAAATTCCGTCCATTTGTTTTAATTAATAGTTAATATTTTCACTTCAAAATGGTTAAAAAGGAGTGAATTTTGAAAATATGAGTTGCGGTAAATTATAATAACTGCAAGTAAGTAAATTTATAATTCTGATTATTAGAGAAATAAAATCAGTCGAAACTGACCTATGTTCTGTATACTATATGGGCACATGGTGCCCACGAGTGACCATATCAATAGCAGAAAGCAAAAAAGAAAGAACAAATATGCTAGTTAGTCTTTGCTAATTATTTGATAACAACTAAACAATAATAAATTGTGGCTAATGATTCGCCTTGAATTTTTTAAGGAAATGGAAGAATTACACACAATAATTGTATGTAAGACCTTCACTTATTATATAAGAAGCAATATTACATAATTTCCAATTACCAATTAAAAATCTGCCCATTGTTTTAAAATCACGCATTAAAATTGTTATAATTTGAATTGGGCATTGAAGCCTTTGTATTGGGGCATTTTTTTGATAGTTCCGTGGGAGGTAATTGTCAAAAATAAATGAAACAGATGGCAATGGATGAAATAGTAGGAAAGCATGTCACACGCCATGTTCAGGATCGATACTAAAGTAATATACCGGTGTTTCCAAGAAGACGTGATCATATATTTATATTTCGACGTAGACAAGTAGTAATGCTTTGATATTAACCTTACGACAGAATTTTAAAGCGATGTTATACCATCATTATTATTGATGATTTTCTAGATTACTAACCACAATAATAACGGATTTGTTCGTTTCATTAAACTATTTTTTAAATATTTAAACAATTCGTTCAACATTGTTACGTAAATAAATAACACAAGTTTATATATGAAATAAATTCAAAATTAAGTATCGGGCAAATTGAAAAATTATACGTTTTAAATAAAAATATATTTATACTTGTAAAAAAATGATTATAGATAAAAAGTTGGGTCAATTTCCTCTATACATTATTATAATATATATGATTATCTCTAAAAATAGTGTTATTTTGTTTACAAAAAAAATTCACACGGTTATTCACACAATAGTTACATATTTATTTATGAAATAACTCGTATCTTTAACAAGGTGAAACCATGGTAACCATGTGCCCATATCATGTACAGTTAACTTCTATACTAAATGAGCTAGGGCTTAAAAATGAAATAATTTCTTTCTGGTTTTATTAAAAACTCTGTAAATAAATTTATATAGTGCTAGCGCCAGTGCTACCAGCCCGGCCCAATCGCAATAAATACTAAAAGCGATAGCAATTCATTATTGGAACATATTAAAAAAATGTATTAATATACGAGTCTTTAAAATGTAGTTTAAATTGTCTTAAATGTTTAATGACATTTTTTCTGCATTTAATATGAAATAAATGCATTTCTGAGTTTACGTAAATAATTCTACACCATTGACATTATACTCACAGTGCCGACTGAACCAATCCAACTAATTATGACCCCGAGATTTATTTATTCCAGCAGTATTAATTTCCATAACCCCTCATTTAATATATCGATCGTTCGTGATTAGCCAAGGATATTGACAATTATTTGTTGAAATATAACCAAAAAAATTACTAGTACTCTAGCTCTTTTGTACATTCTGTGAGGCAAGCTAAATAAGCGTTCTGGACACATACACCTGAGTGTTTATATAATGGGGATTGTGAGATAGTTGAAGTACCGCTGCTTTAGTGAACCGCTAAATGTTAGTAATTTAGAATGTACAGTCGGTTTATTTATTTTTATTCGCCGTTGGTGTAATATTATTTATCTTGGCACTGAATCCACTCGTGGCATTAAATGCAGGAGTTTGCTGCACTTTTTACACTATTTCATGTATACACAGAATGTTTCTAGACAAATTAAAATTATCTCTCGTCATTATTTCTGTGTTACGTCGCCAATGTCATTAAACTGATCGCGTGGCCCCTAGTTTTTCGAATTTATTATTTATTTACCGATATTTATAACAAATGAATATGTTTTAGTTATAATTATGGCATATCTACGTTGCTATTTATTATTTAATTTATGTATACGGATAAGTAAATAGAAATACTTTTAGACTAAATGGATGAAATCTGTGGTTGCATAGGTGGTTTGGGGAGATGGTTTTAATGGCGTCATAACGGTTTAAGTTATGGTCAATTAAATAATGTGGCGCACACGTGCCATTACCGAGTTATAATAAGAACAACATACTTGTGAATAAAAATAATCGGCGCGCACTCTGTATAGGTGTAGACGAGACACTCGCCCTTTTGCTTTGCTAGTGTTCACGACGCGTAAGTGCTTTCATTTCGCGGTTACTCTAACAGCAGTAAAGTTTAACTGCATCTTAAACTCCGGGGAAGAGCAACCATTTAATGTTAATATGTGTTGTATCAAAGTTGCACACGATTTGTATACCTACACGTTTTGTTGCCTATTTTAAACTAATTCACTTTTACTACAACTGCTTAGTCTTCATGAATACTTATATTTACACTCACAAGTGCTTCCTTGTTTATATATACATGTATATACATGTATATATATGTATATACATGTATATACATGTATATACATGTAATATACATGTATATACATGTAATATACATGTATATACATGTATATACATGTATATACATATATATACATGTATATACATATATATACAAATATATAGAACTCTGAACGGGACAGTGATGCTGACAGGAGGTATTTAACCTATTATTATGATTATATAAAGTATACGAATACATTTGATAGTTGACAATATGTGTCGTCACAGTTTATAAGCATTTCCCTTATACAATAAACGACAAGGCTGGGTTTCCGCCGTATTCAATTCCGTTTTGATTTAAAAGAACATAATGACGAATATCTATCTAGGTCGACATTCGTACAACCGAAGCATAAAGGAAACACAGGAAAAACACAACAGATCGCCTTTATTACCATCAATTGTCACTGCTTTATTATTATAGTTTTGTATTTCGATTTATTCACGATATAAGTTTTTCCTGTTATTATCGTTAATAGAAATGTTATTTCTAATAAATATGTTACACACTGTATACACCTGAAGTTAGGTAAATTGCATAGAAGTTGTTGAAACTTGAATATGTATTAATCAGAATTTGGTGCATCGTATCGCGCCGCCGTTAACAGATTTGAGTTCCCCGATATTTAATTACTCTAGAAACTTACTTTCAGCCTGTTTGAAAAGAAAAAAAATTTTGGTCACATTTCCCGTAATTTTTCATCTTGAAATTTTTATAAAACTTTGCGAATTTTTTCCGACCAAACCATAAAAGATAGAAAGTTGAAATTTGGACAGTCAAACAACCTATATTTAGTGTATATTGTCAAATTTTTTCAACTTAATTGGAATATTATTACGACCTCCACAGCAAACCGCGTGAAAAACAGTGAAAATCGTCGATTTTCGCAAAAACGGTAAGGGGTACCCCTTACGAAATTTTCGGCAAAAAAATCGCATAAATATTTTTGAGTTTGACATATATTTAAATTAATTTGACTACGCTGATTCCAAAAATGCTAATTAAATGGTTGAAAAACCGTTAGATTTTGAGTTAGCGCGATTTGAAGTTGATAAAATGCAAATTGCCATATAAGTCGAAAACGGTGCATCGTATCGTGCCGCCGTTAACAGATTTGAGTTCCCCGATAATTAATTACTCTAGAAACTTACTTTCAGCCTGTTTGAAAAGAAAAAAATTTTGGACACATTTCATGGTATTTTCTTAACTTGACATTTTTATCAAACTTTGCGAATTTTTTCCGACCAAACCATAAAAGATAGAAAGTTGAAATTTGGACAGTCAAACAACCTATATTTAGTGTATATTGTCAAATTTTTTCAACTTAATTGGAATATTATTACGACCTCCACAGCAAACCGCGTGAAAAAACAGTGAAAATCGTCGATTTTCGCAAAAACAGCAAGGGGTACCCCTTACGAAATTTTCGCCAAAAAAATCGCATAAATATTTTTGAGTTAGACACATATTTAGATTAATTTGACTACACTGATTCCAAAAATGCTAATAAAATGGTCGAAAAACCGTTAGAATTTGAGTTACCGCGATTTGAAGTTGATAAAATGCAAATTGCCATATAACTCGAAAACGGTGCATCGTATCGAGCCGCCGTTAACAGATTTGAGTTCCCCGATATTTATTTACTCTAGAAACTTACTTTCAGCGTGTTTGAACAAAAAAAAAAAATTGCTCACATTTCACGGAATTTTTTTAACTTGGAATTTTTATCAAACTTTGCAAATTTTTTCCGACCAAACCATAATTGATAAAAATTTGAAATTTGTACAGTCAAACAACCTATATTTGGTGTATATTGTCAAATTTTTTCAACTAGATTGGAGTCATATTACGACCTCCACGGCAAACCGCATGAAAAAACAGTTTTGTACAAAATATAATTGAACAGAGTTGATAATTTGTGAACAATTATTTTAAAATAAAACTTGTAGCAACAAAAATAGATTTGTCTATGCATTGGCAATGCTGTTGTGTAGATGTTAACTACGTCCATATATTAGCCTTCATTGGATTGAAATTGACATAATAATTGGTGTGTCAATTACATGTAATAGTCGTGGCTCTTTGATGTACATATATATATATATATATATATATATATATATATATATATATATATATATATATATATATATATATATGTTAGTATAGACTTTAGTGCACACTATAAACCTAACTACAACTCAGTTTTCTATAATACAAAATGTTATCGTATTTTTAGAAGTAGTGAAATATTTTATAATTCTGGAAAACAAAGAAAAGGTAAAGTACTACATTTCTGATTAAATTTACCAAACTTTCCAATTAAATAAAAGTGTCCTACACTCGACTTTCTCTATTAGAAATATAAATCCCAACCAGTAAAACTCTGCGTATTATTTTATTACGTTATCAAATATAAAATACAAATTCTCTGTTGAAACATTTTTTTTATTTTTTCTAAAACAGTTAGAAGTACACATGGCCTTAACGGCAATGAGTTATGGTTTAGCCTCAAACGAGTCGACTTGAAAGAGATAATTATTCAGCTACAACCATTTTTAGCATTCTAAATTTAGCTGTTGCAGTACAACCCTGCCTGGAAATGCCTATTTACCTAAAATGAGTCGGAACGCTTCATCGATACGTTGCTTTTGATCACAGCACCACTAAATAACAATCGGTAATCCTTGAAAATTGTTGCAGTGTCAATTAATTATGCGAAAAATGTGATATTTTGGTGCTGGTGTTGGTAAAATTAATGATTTTGACGCACATCCTAGTATGCCATGACATCCACACCGTTATTAATTATTATAATGAGATTACAAAAAGTTACAAAAAGAAAAATGCTCGTCAAAATATTTTCAATCCTTCGCTTTGCTTCGTTGACTAACGATGAAATATCCTTTATATTTTTAAATATAATATAATTTTGTATATATGTATTAGTTTATATGAATATATGTATGTGTAGAACACTATTCTATGTAAATAAAATTAGTTACTTTTAGGACTTCATTTGTGTAACTAAGACAACATTGATACCAGAAACGTTTTTTTAATAGCCGCAAGTTAAAACAATGGGATAATAAAATACAAAAAGAAACGGATGATAAAAACGTATGATAGACATAGTGTTACATCCGCAATGCGGACACACAGACCGACAAACATATAGTGTATTTCTCGGAAGTAGCAACAAACCAGTCACACTCTTATGCAATCCCACGGAACTTGCAAGGTCGCACACACCGGCCGTCAATTTTATGTCACACCGTCATGGATACCAGGACAGTACGCGCGCTGTGAAAGAGTCACGCTGACACTGGTAACCGGATCGCTCGTAAATTATCAAATAAAAATACCAGAAAATAAACAACAACAACAACAACAAACGTACAAAACAAATCACAGGGCAGCAAAAAAAAATGGAAATCATAAATCAAGTTGGTCTCTTTGTGGTCACGCCAGCTGCGATTTATTTATCTCTACAGACTACAGCAAATTATAACAAAGTGATTATCACAGCTAATGGACAGTTGCACCGACTTAAGCGGAACTTAAATACAATATATTTAGCCTAATTTTAATTAATTTTACTTTCTTGATGACTGTGTACCATTTTTAACTCAAGATGTTAACGGAAATACACGTTTTGAGCATCCCTGCATCATTTCCAAATATTTTCAGACTCCCTAAAGCTCCCAAAAGCATCAATTGTTGCAAACACAATTGTGAAACTATAAACTTGACACTTTTGACAACCATATCTTAACCGGAAGTACCAGATTACTCCCCAGCTCCTTTCTGAATAATTAGTAAAAGTGCCACTACCTTTCTCTTTCTTTATTTGGAGTTTGAACGCTAGAAACATCTAAACTATATGGTTCAAGGATGTGGACAACATTTTGACTAAATTGTCCAAAAACGAATTACCGATTATTGATACATGTTTCTGAACATGTATACCATTTATCCGTGTATTCAGAGACCTATTTTAAAACAAAATATTATCCCCTTTACCCAAAAAGACGTTTTGAAAAACTTGGGTAAGCATAACGCTTCCAGAAGTTACCCCAATAATCTCTTAAACAAGAAATACGATTCGTTAATATTGATTGAAGTAATTGCATTGTTCGACGTGTTTATTTTCTTCCTCTTCGTCCTCTTCCATGTTTGTGTGTTTCCTGTAGTATTGCTACAAGGATGTGGACAACATTTTGGCTAAATTGTCGAAAAAGGAATAACTGGATATTGATACATGTTTCTGAACATGTAGACCATTTATCCGTGTAATCAGAGACCTATTTTGAAACAAAATATTATCTCCTTTGCCCAAAAAGACGTTTTGAAAAACTTGGGTAAGCATAACGCTTCCAGAAGTTGCACCAATAATCTTCTAAACAAGTAATACGATTCGTGAACATTGATTGAAGTAATTGCATTGTCCGACGTGTTTATTCTCTTCTTCTTGTTCTTCTTCGTCTGCCACGTATGTATGAATGCATGTTTGTGTGTTTCCGGTAGTATTGAATCGTTTTGAACGGTTTGAAAAATGAGAACCGGATTTGAGCGCGATACAATTTGCATAAACCGACATTACCGCAGGATTGTTGGACTATTTAACATATTTGCACAGCTCTTTCATATACCACTAGATACGTAGTCATATTTACAATATTTCGGTTACCACAGCCAACGTTATAATGTTACAATTTGCAGATGTACGAAAAATGTGGAATACGCGAAAATATTATATTTAAATAAATGATAAAATCTTGACAGCTGTGTTGATTATACGTTTTTGGCATATGTTCTATTGTGAGTTGTCCTTCGGTTAACTATGCAGTGACGTTAGTGGAACGAGTCGTGTTCGAGACAAGGAAAAGACGATATATTATATATTCTGTCTTGGTCGCGATTGGTTTGGCTTTCCTGACCACTTTATAAAGGCTCATCCCATATCACCAAATTATTACATATACTTGTGGCAACCATATTTGTTTAGATTTACTATTTTATACGCCGTCTTATTAACATGTGTTCAAGCTTTAATTAATTTCAATTAATCTCGGCATTCCGTAAGCTATTAAAATATTGTTTCCGATGCATCATGATGGCTGTGCAATAACATGCACCAACAAAAGAAAAAACATGAGTTGTTTTAATCAGCTTGTAACAACAACAAATGCGTTTTAATTTAACGCGATCACGGCACGCATATACAACAATAACTATATTACAAAAACAATCGACTTCATTCATAATTATTTTGTTACTGTTTTTACACATTAATATAAACATTTGTTAATTCTAATAAGTGATTAAAGTCAAGGATTCCTTAGAATGTGATTCATTCCAAGTATTAAATATTATTCAATAAAAATACGTTAAATTGAAAACTAAGAACGTCTAAAATATGCATTCCGTTACGTTACGTAACAGTTACGTTACAGGATACTAATAGTTTTATAAACGTTTGATGGCATGATGAAAATTAATTGTTTACGCTTCTGATATTAACAAAATAACGTACTGACAGACACACACATACAGAGAGCGCAGGGAGTTTTGTAATTTGGCCGTGTTGCAGCCGAAAGTTCATACTTCAGTTGTTGTTTCAAATGAATATGGTAGAAATGACACATCAGTTACGGGCGCTCGTTCATCAATCACTCAAATTTCATTTGCATACGCGCGCGCGCGCGCGCCGGCCACAAAAGGGCGCTTCGACATTTCAAATATGATATTTGCGCAATGAATTAAATATTGAATTACACGTATTACGTTTCTGAAAGGGTTTATTAACCACAATTACTAATAATTGGCATATTGTGATTTATAAATTGGCTTTTGGCGTATTCATACGTGGAACCACGAAAATTCAACCCAAAAATAAATAAAATATTCGACAATTGATGGCTTTGCCATTATAGCTGGAATTTAAAACAAAATATAACGAATAACACGTTTTTTATTGTTTTAATTATAATTTAGTAGAAAGGACGGTTTTGCTAAAGTCACTACTATTTCAGTCTATTGATATTAGTGCGAGTATGTTGTGTATTACAAGCGCTTAGCGTAATACCAGCGTAATACTCATGTAATACCCATGTAATAGCCACGTAATAGCCACTACATAACAATAAATAGCAAAATTAGACTACATTATATACTTATACAGGCGAATAACATGTTTTTCATAGTTTTAATAGTACAGTCTATTGATAATAGTACGAGTACGTTGTGTATTGCAAGCGCTACTCAGAATACCAGCATAATACTCATGTAATACCGGTGTAATACCCATGTAATAGCCACTACATAACAATAAATAACAAAATAAAACTATATTATAAACTTATACAGGCAAATAATATGTTTTTTGTTGTTTAAATTATACTTTAGTAGAAATGACGGTTTTGCGAACGTTACTAGTAGTACAGTCTATTGATAATAGTGCGAGTATGTTGTGTATTGCAAGCGCTACTCGAAATACCGGCGTAATACCCATGTAATACCCGCGTAATAACCACTACATAACAATAAATAGCAAAATAAAACTATTTATATACTTATACATGTTTCTTATTGTTTTAATTATATTTTAGTAGAAAGGACGGTTTTGCGAACGTTACTACTAGTACAGTCTATTGATAATAGTGCGAGTATGTTGTGTATTGCAAGCGCTACCCGTAATACCAGCGTAATACCCATGTAATACCGGTGTAATAGCCACTACATAACAATAAATAGCAAAATAAAACTATATTATATACTTATACATGTTTCTTATTGTTTTATTATATTTTACTAGAGTAGACGCTTTTGTGAACGTCACTACTATTTCAGTCTATTGATAATAGTGCGAGTATGTTGTGTTTTGCAAGCGCTACTCGGAATACCGGTGTAATACCCATGTAATACCCGCGTAATAACCACTACATAACAATAAATAGCAAAATAAAACTATTTATATACTTATACATGTTTCTTATTGTTTTAATTATATTTTAGTAGAAAGGACGGTTTTGCGAACGTTACTACTAGTACAGTCTATTGATAATAGTGCGAGTATGTTGTGTATTGCAAGCGCTACGCGTAATACCAGCGTAATACCCATGTAATACCGGTGTAATAGCCACTACATAACAATAAATAGCAAAATAAAACTATATTATATACTTATACATGTTTCTTATTGTTTTAATTATATTTTAGTAGAGTAGACGCTTTTGTGAACGTCACTACTATTTCAGTCTATTGATAATAGTGCGAGTATGTTGTGTATTGCAAGCGCTACTCGGAATACCGGTGTAATACCCATGTAATACTAGTGTAATAGCCGCTACATAACAAAATATATGTAAGTAATTAGAAAATACGAATAATCGTGTATTGGTGTTTGTTGAGTGTACATATTTAATTAAAATAGTTATTATTTGATAATTTATACTAGAAAATCGGTGATAAAGAAAACCATATGGTTTTAAACACACATCTAGGGTTAATAAGTAATCTCTTGAAAAGGCAGATGTAATTATAACGTAACGTAACATACCGTAATGCTGCATAACATAGCGTAACGTAACGTGCCAAAAACAGTATATCGTTTGCGAAGCACAAGAGGGGATTTTATTGAATTCATTAGCGAACACACATACAACGTGACACACAGCGCAAACGACACATGATTTATGAATGTTGCAGTGTTGGGCTTAGGGGTCGTACACATACACACACACATACACACACACACCGACAGACAAACGTTAACTGCATGCCCACTAAACTGAATGCAAATACCAAAATGGCGGTTAACATTAATATGACGACACATTCATCATCTAACAAACAGTATACTGCTATACTCATAGCGCCAAAGTATACTATGTCCAACCTGGATTATAGATTGTGCAGTTTCTAGCCTATAATATCGCCTGTACATTCACACACAGAGTTCTGGTTCATTATAATACATATAAATGTATATATATATATATATATATATATATATATATATATATATATATATATATATATATATATATATATATATACGTGTATATACGTGTATATACGTGTATATATGTGTATATATGTGTATATATGTGTATATATGTGTATATATGTTATATGTAGCACTGGGTGTACACTTAAGTTATCACATATGTAAATCTATAGATTTAAGCATTGACAATGAAAAATTAAAGTAGCAGTTACACTTAGAAGGTGTTACTAGGTTATCATTAATTAGATTTTCACATAAGATTGTCTTAAAAGTTATTTCGGTCCCTGTGAAATGTATGCAAATTTGTTTGGTATTTAAATAAAATTTATTTTAAGTAACATAGGGAGATTTTGCGATTGTGCTTCAAAAAGGGTTGAATAAGGACCATTTATATGCCCAAAAATAGACCAATTTGAATATGATCTAATGATATTACGATTGTTATTAACAATTTTAATATTATTTTTTGCAAATTTTACCATTTTTGGCCCTTTGGTGGACAGGAAAGGTCCCCAAAAATAATCCCTTGGGGAGTTGATTGTATATAGACAGAGGAACCTTCTTACAAATTTTAATGAATTTTTATTCAAATAAAAGGGATTACGAGAGGTTTAAAATCAATTAATACGGCAATCTTTAAACAGGTATATTTCTAGTTCCTTAAAGCCGATTTTGATCGGTAAAAGCTCATTCTCTTTGTCAGTTATTGCTCTTTAAAAGGAGTACCTCTAAATAGAAATCGGATGACAGGATCCGGCGATACAGTCATTTAAATATAGTTATAAAAAATGGGTTTTAGTTAATTTGACGATTAATATCTTTAAACAACTTTATCTCGACTTCCTTAAAGCCGATTTGGATCGGTATATACTCATTCTCTTTGCCAGTTGTTGCCCTTTAAATCGAGTACCTATCCGTAAAAATCGGATAACAGGATCTGGCGATACATTTAAATATAGTCGTAAAAAAAGAGCTTTAGTTAATTTGACCCCAAATCGAGCACTTGTAACTTAGGGCCTTAATAATATATATGCTTATTCTAGAAGATATGAGGAAGACAATGAGCCAATTGGCGCCTCATTTGGTTGTGAGGGGGCGCTAATATTTGAACTTTTAAACATAGGTGCAAATTGGCCTATTCTTGGGCATTTAAGTGGCCCACATGACCTAGGGGCAAGCCTTACAATATAGTGTAATCTGTAACTTATATATATATATATATATGTATGTATGTATGTGTGTGTGTATTAATTGCAAAAGCTTTTTATGTATTGGGCAAATAACGAACCAATTTATCCTGGATACTCAATTCAAAGGCAATTAAACTGAATATCACAAAAACAGATGTATTTTATTGTATGTTCCAATATTCGTATATCACAAAATGCAACAAAACTAAAAACCGAAATGAAATGAAATAAAAGAAAAACGTAACACAAAACGACAAAATATTCGCAATATAAATACAGTACGTATGAATGTACGTATGTATGTATGTATATGATTCGTGTCATGCGGCTGGCATTTAATCCTCATGCAAAATAAATTTGTGAAAACAATTTCCCATAAATCAAATGTTGTTACACAAAAATGAAACACACGCCACCTACATTTCATATTATTTATACCATAAACTACGTTATTTGCTTTGACGTTGCTCTAAACACACCATCGTACTTCAATCCGACTCCAAATCTATCGCAAAATATACTTTTCTTTCATTTCATAAAATAAGAACTGAATCCAAGGAATAGAATAATTCGTCAAGGTTGGATTTCTCCGGTTGTTTTGTTAGAAGTTTGGTCACGTGTCTGCGAGCGAAATTTGTCTGTTTTTAAAATGGTAGTACACTCACTCACTCACTCACTCAGTCGCAGACATTGTTCATACTTTATTTCTCCACTCGAAACTTTCGTTAACTTTTAACTTATCGAGTCGCAATGCAATGCTTTGTTTTTTCTGTTTGCGAATATGACGGTGTCGTATTTTCTGAAAAGATATTTTTCACATTTCTTTTTCTTGTTTTTATCGAATTATTAGACCCGTTTTTGTACTCGTACTTCGTACAAGTCGGTTACAGTTTCTTTAAATTTTATTTCGTACAGAAATCTCTTTCTAAATCAATGTTGTCCTCCAAAAAAAGGACACTTAGTAAAGTGATATATAAATAAAAAAAAGGAAGTCTTAACCCATGGGTACCATGTGCCCAAAATAAATTACGTCCATTTGTAATTGAAAATTTAATATTCCTAGTGACATATTTTGTTATTTGGTGGCAATCTTGGCATTTCTGTGTGTTCATCTTGCGGCTGATTGCTTTCAAAAGTTGAACTTAACGTAGCGCATCTAACTTCAGCCCCCCCTTTAACTTTCCGTCAGCAAACTTAATATTATGTCGATGCTGTATAGCAGAACTGCCTTTTCCCGTATTATATGAATGTTTGGTGAAGTTGGCGTTGCCATAGCAACTCATCTATAGTACATTGGCTGCTTTTGAACGTATTCCCGTTTCGCTATTGATACATGTTTACTATATCCTTTCTCCAGAATTGCATATGTTTTGCTTTATACAACATATATTCATGCCTATTTACAATATTGCAAACACGGGTTAACCTTGTTTCATTATTTGTCACTGTCCAATAGTAAAACAACCTCTAAAGGATCTTTTGTAACTACAAGGAACAGTAGGAGTAGAAATGTTTGATAAATTTGCGAAAACTATACATATTAGGGGAGTACTTGAGGAGTAATTAAAGAGTCAAACGGCAGGGCACCGAACTATACGTTGTTATGCTTGTGCTACCCCCACGGTAAGAAAATGATTATTAGATACAGTCAAAAAGTATTTCAACCTCTAAAGGATTATCTTGAATGCGTAACTAATAAATATACGACAACTATAAATATAAAGGGAGTACATGAGGAGTTGTTGAAGAGTCAAACGGCTGGGCACCGAACTATACGTTGTTATGCTTGTGCTACCCCCACGGTAAGAAAATGATTATTAGATACAGTCAAAAAGTATTTCAACCTCTAAAAGATTATCTTGAATGCGTAACTAATAAATATACGACAACTATAAATATAAAGGGAGTACATGAGGAGTAATTCAAGAGTCAAACGGCAGGGCACCGAACTAGACGTTGTTTTGTATGAACCATTTGATGTGTGTACCTCCACGGCTAGAAAATGATTATTAGATACTGATAAATACTTTTTCAACGACTAAAGGATTAAGTTTCGACTTGGAGTAAGAAGTTGCTAATAAATTAGCGAAAACTATAAATATATAGGGAGTAATTGGGGAGTAGTATGGCAGAGCACTATTCGTTTTTATGTATGAACCATTTGTCGTGTGCAGTCCCCCCCTGCCGCCCCTGCCGCCCCCGCACGGCAAGAAAAACATGAACCATCATTAGAACAAGTAACGTCGCTACGTGACAGGCATAAACACGACATATCTCGCCGGCCACATACAGAGACATCTGTGCTCGCGACCAGCTATTACGCGGTGCTCAAATTTAACGATTTTCAACAAAACTCTCTGGGCAGACGACAAGCTACGGCAACGGTATAAGCTTCGGAGCGACAACACACGGACTCACCGCCAACCGCCAAGACATTACATGAATTATACATTTACAACGCTTGCACCCATATTGTTGCCAGCGTTCCGGACAGATAACCTCTGCCTTCCTATTATTATATTACACATTTTATCAAACCAAATAGCACCATTAGTATTACTGGGACATACATATATACATATATATATACATATATATACATATATATACATATATATACATACATATATATATATATATATATATATACATATATACGAGTATATATGGTATATATACGAGTATATATGTATATATACGAGTTTATATGTATATATACAAGTATATATGTATATATACAAGTATATATGTATATATACAAGTATATATACATATATACAAGTATATATGCATATATACAAGTATATATACATATATACATATATATATACATATATACATATATATATACATATATACAAGTATATATACATATATACAAGTATATATATATATATACAAGTATATATACATATATACAAGTATATATACATATATACAAGTATATATACATATATACAAGTATATATACATATATACAAGTATATATACATATATATATACATATATACAAGTATATATACATATATACGAATATATATACATATATACGAATATATATACATATATACGAGTATATATACATATATATACGAGTATATATACTGAAAAAACAGATCCAAAATTATATATAAATATATATACATATATATACATACATATACATATATATATATATATATATATATATATATATATATATATATATATATATATATATACATATATACGAGTATATATGGTATATATACGAGTATATATGTATATATACGAGTTTATATGTATATATACAAGTATATATACATATATACAAGTATATATACATATATACATATATATATACATATATACATATATATATACATATATACAAGTATATATACATATATACAAGTATATATATACAAGTATATATACATATATACAAGTATATATACATATATACAAGTATATATACATATATACAAGTATATATACATATATACATATATATATATATACATATATACAAGTATATATACATATATACGAATATATATACATATATACGAATATATATACATATATACGAGTATATATACATATATATACGAGTATATATACTGAAAAAACAGATCCAAAATTAATATAAGCGCTAGTTTCGTTATTGTGCATTCTTGAAATTCCTTATTTCGCAGTAAAAACGTGGACATTGGACAGTATTTACTAAAGATATCGCCAAGACGAAACTGTATTCGGATGACTGTTCGTTTAATATCGCCCCATTCAGCCCTATGCGAGAGCACTGAAAATGATGACCGCTTTGGATTATGGAAATTTTATGGTGTGTGCCATCATTTATAACTGTCGGTGACAGCCCAGAGTTTATGTGATTGTACAACAGAGGGTGGCGCTACAGTCGCGTGGTGCAAATGAAACGCTTCCATTTATGACGATTTCACTTCATCTATAGCACCTTAAGCTTGATATGTGCCCTCAAATATGTTTATAAAATATCAATAATTTAAATATAAGACACGATTTGGTAACAAAAATCCCAAACGTGTTTTTTTGTTGTGTCGACTTTCGTATATTGCACGCATGATTGAGCCCATTCGTTGCGCGGGGCAATCTCATCACTGGCTGACCGGTTGTGCCGTCGCACCGGCCCGGTTCTCTCACTCACTAGCGCGGCCGAACACTTTTTCTCTGATACACTCATTCGTTACGGAAATGCAACGTCATATAATTACCTGGCCAGCTGGAATATTATTCGTTCTGTCACAAAATAGTCAAATTGTACTTTTGCTACGACGAAAGGACGTTTAAATTAACAACACTGATTAACACTAGATTGATTTTAATAATAATAAAGCGTATGGCAATATTTGAACAGTCAAAAGACAGTTCAGACACAACAAAACAAGCAAAAGTGCCCTAAGACCTACTAATAAGTTACCCCTATTGCCTACTTGCAATCTCCTAAACTAAACCAGGAAAGTATAACACTTTTAAAAATGTATACCTCCAAAACTGGAGGCATAATTGAAATATGACTAAATATAAATTGATTTCGTATAAAACTGGTATTGTTCTTGGAGGTGATGAGAAATGGTGTGCTGGATTGAAGTGATAACGAGAGAATTGAATTCGTACAATTGGAAGATGCGAAAGGAGGTGGTATTCAGTTAAAATAAAAATGAGGTTTTAAGGGAAAGGTTAGGTTAGAGTTGGTGGAGTGTTTTAAAGTTTTTCCATCATCTCGCAGTCGCGCGGAGGTAAGCTCTGTGGGGTACATTATCTGTGGCTCGTCATCTGTGAAAACACATTCGGAGCGACGCGAATGCCGCTAGGCGGAAACTCGCTGATATTTGTATAATCATCTTCACACATCCCTGAGTCCGAGTTAAAAAGATATCATGGCACCGGATTGTCAGAACTCGCGCACTCTCTGACAACCGACGCTTTTTCATTCCGAGCTTTATTATTATTATACGCGATTCACATATATACAATGGAAAGCTAACTTACTACTATTTATTTATAAGTTTTACTCTTTACGTAATCCCAGAGGAATCGGTGTCCGTCTAGCAACGGTTAAAAACTATTAACTTCAGACAAACAAACGGTCAAACTAACCAATACTCTACAGGAATACTCTGATATGTCTATTTTGTTTTCCTGGCAAAAACAGGCGCAGATAATAATAATTATTATTAAGTGATAACAAAATCTTTTGCTGACCAATATAAAATGAAAATTCAAATTAAATTACTATAACTTAATAATAACTGGATAATTATACCAATTTATAATGGATCTGTATTAGAAGTACTTATCGTATTCACTCTTAAACTGTCAAACTGCACAGTAAAACTATGAAATTGTTATTTAATTATGTTAGCAAATATATAATATAAATTGATTCTATTGAATAATTTACCTGATACAATTTATTCTAATAAGAATACAATATTTTAAATATTAATTCATACAGTTAACTGTCAATGTAATGCTTGTTTGTTTTCAATAAACAAGAAACAAATGATGTAACTCATACTTGATCCGATTTAAAAATAATAAAATTTGTCACAAGTGTACGTATCACTATGGCAACGTATATAAGATATTTGAGTTTTTTCGTAGCAGTTTTCTCATAACTGGTACAAATTATGAAAAAATGTTTCAAACAAAAGTTGTGCGAAATATTATATATTTGCCGTAAGTGTAGCCGTTCTAGTGATATTGCAGATAGAACAAAAAATGCATTGAGTAAACATGCACTTTCGGTTTGAATATTCTTTTCAAAAATATCTAGGGTATATACAAGTCTTAAGTTTGAAGTTTCATAATTTTTAATAAGGTTAAATATACATTGATTAAAAAACTGATAGACAGTAGACTGATTTGAAACTTGAACTGTCAAATGACAGACGAGACAAGTGCCCCAACACCTACTAATAAAATAACACTACCACATACTCGAACTATACTAAACTACACTAAAACACACTACGATCAAATAGACTGTAATACTTTAAAAAGTATGAAACTAGTGGCACAGCAATAAGTTTTGGGGGTTCAGTGCTGGAATGGAGATAATGACAGTTCAATTCGGTAGCAAATGGTGCCAGATGAGGAACAACAACACAATATTCTCCAAGGTACCGTTGGCCGGAAATGAATGTGCACAGAACGATAAAATCTTACGGGTAGCGTATAAAAATATACTATATATCTATTTTGAAATGCATGAAACTTGCAATGGCGGTCCCAAGAGTTACAGAATACAGAACCAAGTGATGTGTAGGTACTGCGTACACAATTCTATTACGGTATCAACATGAACATTTCAAACGCATCGCCGTTGTGAAACTTATTGCTAACAAATGGACCACTCATTATTCAACAGCTGGGGTGGCCGTCACTCGACTGTCCTGTCCCTAACTGTGTTTATTTGTAACATATATAAAATTAACATTTTCAAATTCGATTTCTCAGTAAATGGTACATTTTCTAAACAAACTTTTCAAACAAAACTTACTAGAAATTTAATTACCTTCAACTTTTATATAAATCATTTTTCAATAAATAATATCGTTTTTAAGATATCGAAAGATTTACAATAAACTGTACTTCTGGTTAATATATTGTTTTCAAAAGTAGATAACGCAGTTATTAATGGACAGAAATGGAGATTGCTAACATGAGCATCGTACAAAACCAAATTCAACAAGAAAACTGGGGTGGCCTTCACTCGACTCTATTTAAAAAAATGCTATATTTGAAATAAAATAAAAGAGTAACTATGGAAATATACCTATAAAATTACTATTTTCCAACCCGATTTCTCAGTAAATGGTACATTTTCAAACAAAACATACTTGAAATTTAATTGTCTTCAACTTTTATATAAATTATTTTTCTATAAATCATGTCAATTTCTAGGTATTGAAAGATTTACAATAAACTGTAAACTGCAAATAAAACAGTAACTAGGGAAACATACCAATAAAATTACTATTTTCAAACCCAATTTCTCAATAAATGGTACATTTTTTAAAGAAACTTTTCAAACAAAAGTTACTAGAAATTTAATTATCTTCAACTTTTATATAAATCATTTTTCTCTAAATCATGTCGATTTCAAAATATTGAATGATTTACAATAAACTGTAACCTGCAAATAAAACAGTAACTAGGGAAACATACCAATAAAATAACTATTTTCAAAACCGATTTCTCAGTAAATGGTACATTTTCGGAACAAACTTTTCAAGCAAAAGTCACTAGAAATTTAATTATCTTCAACTTTTATACAAATAATTTTTCTCTAAATCATGTCAATTTCAAGATATTGAAAGATTTACAATATACTGTAAACTGTAAATGAAAAAGTAACTAGGGAAACACACCAATAGAATAACCATTTTCAAACCCGATTTCTCACTAAATGGTACATTTTCTAAACAAACTTTTGAAACAAGAGTTACTAGAAATTTAATTATCTTCAACTTTTATAAGAAGCACTTTTCTCTAAATCAAGTCGTTTTCAAGATATGGAGGATTTTGTTTTATTAGTTCATTACTGTTGGCTCTAAGGTTTAGATTTAGTATCACACGGAATGAGTAATGATTTCGCCAATAGAGTAACTTGGATCATTATCATATACATAAAACATCGTTTTATTTGGCACACACCCCCCCTCCCCACCTGTGATAGCGTGTGGATAACAACCGTATTCAAATATAAGTGTATTATTCATTCATTGATCGATCCAATTCGGTCGGGACGATTTCTTAGCGGTTTACACCACCAACAAAAGGATATTTGCCTAATTCCAAACTTAAACCTCGTTATAAGTAACTCTTAATTAATGAAAATCAAATAATTTTGTTGTAATGTAATAATGGACATTGTCACGAGCAAAACTGATACACAGTAGACTGATTTTAAACCTGACTGTCAAATGACAGATCAGACAAGTGCCCCAACACCTACTAATAAAATAACACTACCACATACTCGAAATATCCTACACTACACTAGGACATAAATACTTAGCGGGAATACTTTAAAAAATCGTTTCTCCGAAACTAGAAACATTAAAAAATATATATCCTAAGATTAATTGTGTTGGAAAAGACATTTAATTTTAATAATTGCCAATAAAATGAACAATAAAATTTGTTTTAGTGATAAAATGTATTTTTGACGATGACCATGATATTAATTTTCAAGTTCTCCAGATTCTGGACACATTCCAGATATTTTACACAACGTTTCCCACAAACCAGCTGATTCTTTGATCATTGTTTACGCATTTGCGTGTGCGTGTGAATGCATTGGAAGCACGAGGTGTATTTAAAAATAAATACGAACAATAGTTTACCTGGCGTTCACATTTGGTGAATATAATTCGTATTTTTGTTGGAATACACAATATTACTCGTTGTATGATATGTACAAAAGAGCTATAGTGTTCGGCTAAGGCAATCAGTACTTTTATACGTAATTATACGAGTAGATATATATATATATATATATATATATATATATATATATATATATATTGCATGCGTTCAATTGCTAACAATTGTTGTCCGAGGTTAATATGACATAATGACATGTCACACATGTGGTCGTGTAGTGCATACAGACACACAGATGCATGTATGTGTGAACACGCACTCTGCCGGCGTAAACACGTGGAATGTGATTGTTGGATTGTTAAACATTCACTCGTCCCCCCTTCTCATTCCCTCCACCCCCCTCAACTGATTCGGACCATACACAGAATTCCTTAAATTATCTAACAGCTTCCATAATACTGATTCAGCCCCAAGTCATTCCAATTATTATATTAATCACATTAAAAATGATACTATTGCTAAAACCTGGTTTAGCAACTAATTACTAGTAAAACAAAATAAAATATTTAAATTTAATCTCGTAATTGTATTCGTTAAAGACGTATATAAGCGAATAAATGCCAAAATTTAATTCAAATCGATGTATATTTGATTAAGTTAACATTATTTCGTTTCATGACCATGTTAATTACATTTATAACGGTGTGTGTGTGTGTGTGTTTTCGAATTTTTATGATTATTGTTGGTCGTATATTTATCATGTGTTGTGCCCGCGTATGTAATTACTAGCGAAAGTCATGTGAAACAAATTATCTTTAATTCAAACAACGACACACTCACATCATTAATTCCACATCAAAATGCATATTCTAGATACATCATAATGTAACCTTATGGAGAAACATCATCAAACATACCTTAATTTTCTTATAAATACTAATTAAGCATAATGTTACTGTGAACGCTAGCATTATGTGTCATAAAACAAACTAGAATATTCATTATAATTCCTAAACTTAATTGGAACGTTTATTGCAGTGAATAGACCTGTATGTTAGTAGTTACAATACATATACTTACCACTTGCATAAAATATACTGGAAATAAGTGACAACAATCCAAGATTTTAAAGGCAAATATATATAAATCATAGGATTGATAACTTTTAAACTTAATTAGAAGTTTGCTTGCTGAGAAAAGACATTAATAGACATGTATGTTAATAGTTACAATACATATACTTGCCATTGCTGGAAATAAGTGACAACAATGCAAGATTTTAAAAGCAAATATATATTAAACTCGATCAATTTAATATAGGGTTGATAATTTTGAATCTTAATTAGAAGTTTGCTTGCTGTGAATAGACCTTTATAAATATGTAGTAGTTACAATACATATACACTAGTATAAAATATACTGAAAATAAGTGGCAACAATACAAGATTGTAAAAGGCAAACATTTATTAAATTCGTTTAATGATAACTCTAGCAATGTAATATAGGATTGATATTCTTTAATCTTAATTGATTGTTAAGTTTGCTGTATATAGACATTAAGAGATATGTATGCTAGTAGTTACAATGCATATACCACTAGTATAGAATATACTCGAAATTAGTGACAACAATGCAAGATTTTAAAAGGAAACATATATTAAACTCTTTCAATGATAATATAGGATTGATTATTTTTAATCTTAATTAGAAGTTTAATTGCTGTGAATTGAACTTAAGAAACATGTATGTTAGTAGTTACAATACATATACTTGCCACTAGTATGAAATATACTGGAAATAAGTGACAATTTTAATGGCAAATAAATATTAAAGTGCATTAATATAACTCTAGCAATAAAATATAGGATTGTTAATTTTTAACCTTAATTGGAAGTTTAATTGCTGTGAATATAACTTAAGAAATATGTATGTTAGTAGTTACAATACATATACTTGCCACTAGTATGAAATATACTGGAAATAAGTGACAATTTTAATGGCAAATAAATATTAAAGTGATTTAATATAACTCTAGCAATAAAATATAGGATTGTTAATTTTTAACCTTAATTGGAAGTTTAATTGCTGTGAATATAACTTAATAAATATGTATATTAGTAGTTACAATACCATATACTTGCCACTAGTATGAAATATACTGGAAATAAGTGACAATTTTAATGGCAAATAAATGTTAAAGTGATTTAATATAACTCTAGCAATAAAATATAAGATTGTTAATTTTTAACCTTAATTGGAAGTTTAATTGCTGTGAATATAACTTAATAAATATGTATATTAGTAGTTACAATACCATATACTTGCCACTAGTATGAAATATACTGGAAATAAGTGACAATTTTAATGGCAAATAAATGTTAAAGTGATTTAATATAACTCTAGCAATAAAATATAAGATTGTTAATTTTTAACCTTAATTGGAAGTTTAATTGCTGTGAATATAACTTAATAAATATGTATATTAGTAGTTGCAATACATATACTTGCCACTAGTATGAAATATACTGTAAATAAGTGACAATTATGCTAGATTTTAATGGCAAATAAATATTAGTCATTTAATGATAACTCTAGATGGCTAGAACAGTAATTTTAAAGAATTAACATTAAGCGTAACGTAAAAAGGTAATGCTAGCACCTTACGTTATGGTCTCTTATTCCGTCCCACACGGTATTCTAATGGTTTTGATGTCACCATTTTAATAAAACTAAAAACAGTGTTATAGACCGTTCGCTGCTCCCCAAGCTACGCCAAATGGTCTCTCAGCGACTTTATATTAAGTTGATAGCAATTTAACAACAGCACATTGAATTCAAGTTTATTTTTCATTTAAAGGAATTGTTTCTGGATAACTCACAATTAAAATCTCAACGATAACCCTGAAATCGTTTGTAGTTTAATATATCGGTGTTTTAATATAATTGCAGTTAGAATCTGTGCGCGGTGAATGACCGCGAAAGTGACAGTGGTAATGGAACATAGTGACGTTCTCATTTGACCCAGTAAAAGTGTTCACTTGCTTCTCCAAGATATTTCGCACACAATACGTTTTTAGTATTACATTAAATATATATATGTATTTATATTCTGTTTCATTTAAGGTCAATATTCCGATAATGACACGTATTATATTAACGTAATTTGTTACACAAATACTGTATGTGAATCGTGTTGAGCAACCAGCTGTTTTGTCATTGGTATAAAAACGAAATTATAGTCATTTCAAGTATTACGTATACTTTTACGTTGGCCTTGAAGCACGTCAAACTATGATCTATTACTTATTCCGGAAGGTACTCCATATTTAATCATCAGACTAAATCATTATTTTAAATATGCCATACAATTTAAATGGATATATCCGTTTTGAGTACTCCTTGCAACAATCTAACTATTTTCCCAATGACATCTACGCGATATGTATGTGTGTATAGAAACTTTTGCTGGTACCGAGTACTAGCGAGTCGCAATTAATTTCGTTTGGTTGAAAAAACCGAGTCCATAGGGAAGCTTATATTTGACTGCATAACGAACCGTGTGCATTATTCGCGAGTTCTTCCCCAATTAGTAAAGGTCCTTCAGCGCCATCTAAACCTATGTGAACGCACACATCTACACGCTTTTGATTTGTTCATTAATATTTCACGGGAACACAAAACTATTATGCGACTATTCCAGTTTTTCGGCTATTTAGGGCGTTACGCACGAGGGGGGGTAGGCGGGTAAAGGGATGGTTTATAGCTGCCTCATGCACACACGCCATCTTTCCTTATTTATGGCCGTATATTTTCCTCCCCTGGGGCTATCGATGTTATGTCAACTCACCCTCTGCTACCCGTCAACTACCCCTTAACGGGGATCTTACATTAACGAACACTGGCCTAATATGATATCAACTAGGGTCACCCGTGGGCACCATGTGCCCATATGGTATACAGAACATAGGTCAGTTTTGACTGATGGTGAATTTTCATGTAATTTAATAATAATAACACGGTTTTTCTTCAATTTGTATCGTTTGACTATAATAGTAATACAAATTTCCACATCGCAAATAATAATAAAGAAATAATCGAGTTCTTTCTTTGAACGCTATTTTGTTCTTAGATCACTATGCTGAGATTAACTAATCGATCGCTTATCATGCACTGTGTAACATCCGATTAATTTAAACAAAATTTTGTTTAACTTTTATTTTAACCTTGTATGGTGCATATGTGTTGTATCATTTAGACAGTTTCTATGATTGTATATAAAAATAACAGGATTATAAATTTACTTACGATTGTTGTTTATTATTTGAATCGATTATTCTAATAATATGTATTACAAATCCTTTTTACACAACATTTTTAATAATTTGACATTTGATTCATTATTGTTTTTGAATTAAATAATCAGGCTAGATTCTGAATTTTGCAGTATTAAACTGCAGTTTTAAAAGTGATAATAATTAGTTATATGCTAAAATACAATGGATTGTGCCATCAAAAATAAAAGAATAAAATTGCCAACCAAACATGTTTCTAAATATGTTTGAATTATCTCTTCAACATTTTATTTCTCTAATAATCAGAATTATAAATTTACTTACTTGCAGTTATTATAATTTGACGAACTATAAAATCTTACCGCAACTCATATTTTCAAAAATCACTGCTTCTTGGCCATTTTGAAGTAAAAAATATTAACTATGAATTAAAATAAATGTACAGAAACACGTATTTGCTAAAAATATATGATAATTAGGCAATAATATGCACTTATTTCATATTATATACTTAAAAATTGAAATTATAGCATGCTACTCCCCTTAAACTTAAGATTAAACTTTGAATTGAAGATTTATCAAACAAAAACCAATTTTGACTGATTTCATTCTGACGTTTGATTCGTTTTTGTCTATTTCAAAGCAGACTGAGCCTTCTGAATCGTAGTGATTGTTTTATTTCAGTATAAACTATTTGATTATTTTTTATAACATTATTAACAGTCGCCATGGTGCAGTGGCTAAGTGTCATGCCTTTCACCCTGGAGGTCGTGAGTTCGATCCCCGTCTATGCCAATCTGCATTTTTACAAAAAAGCGTTCTACACATACACACTCACTCACTCACATACACACTCACATACAAACATTTCTGGGTTATTATATTAATGATTCTACATTTTTACGAAGACTTTTATTTGTTTCAAAGCAATCTTAAAACAAAATAACACCCAGATGTATATGTATGTGTGTATGTGTAGAACGAATGAACCATTTATAAATATATTACCACCGGTCAAAAGTAAACCATATTCTGTATACAATAGGGGCACACAGTGCCCATAGGGTTACCCTAGTTATTTATAAATATACGTACAAGACAGATTCTAGTTTAGTTGTTTATTATTTAGTTATGTAGGTACTAGGAAAGAATTGGTAATGACAATATAATTATTCGAACCGGTCTTGGCAATTGGTAAATATAATTAGTGGTGAAATAAATCTAGCCTTGGTAATAGTTTTTTACGAAAAACTTGTATATATAAAAAATACCCTAAAATGTTAAAAGTGTCGAGGCCAAATCTATGGATAAATCGGTTCGATTCAAGAGTTTCATCAGTTTTTTTTTCATAAAACAGCCTCCGGCTAAGACCAAAAGCAAACGCAATACATTCAGGTTACAGATTTGGGCATTACATTGGCAATCCTCAAAAATGACATCTATCAACGAAATTGAATGTTTAAGCGCTTTTAAGCCGATAGCAATAAAATGCACTAAACAAGGACTGGCGCTAGCGCCAGTGCTACCAACCCAATCGCAATAAATAATAAAAGCGAAAGCATTTAATTATTGCAACATATTCAAATTATTGATTTAAACAATAATGTATTAATATACGAGTCTTTAAAATTTGGTTTATGTTGTTTTGAATGTTTGATGACATTTCGTCTGCATTTAATATGAAATAAATGCATTTCTGAGTTTACGTATATGATTCTAAACCATCGACATTATACTCACAGTGCCCACTGAACCAATCCAACTAATTATAATCCCGAGATTTATTTATTTATGTGTCTGTAACACACGACCGATCACTATAGCTCTTTTGTACATTCTGTACGGCGAACTAACAATAATATATATATTTTAATTAAAGGGTAATTGGACATATAAATAAATATCCAGATGCATATATGTATAACAAGCTTAGGTAAAGGCTCCTATGCTTTTTAGCTCGCCAAATCCTTTATACGAATTAATTACGAACTGTTTGGTAACAATTGCACTAAATTTTAATAGAAATAACGAAACTGAAAGCGTATAAACTAATGTCTGCACTGCAACGAAACTAATCTTATTCGTACGATACTATAAGAAGGAAAACCGTGTAATTTATATATGAAGCGTATTAACTAATTTCTGCACTGCAAACTAATCTTATTCGTACGATACTATAAGAAGGAAAACCGTGTATATATTGTAGCCATGATTTACAAATAAATTCGCAACCCATCTAAGTATACAATCTGGGCACATGGTGCCCACGGCAATATGAAATATGTAAGTGTAAATCAAAAATAATTTGGTAAATCGAGTTTGAATCGACAGAAATAATAAAATCCTATACGTAGTTTGCAATTAGTGTTTAAAATCAATGCGTTAATGTAAATGGACGTTTGTTTTTGTTAACATTTACAAGTACAGACATTTATTTGCATTAGCCACACTATATTTACTGGGAACGTTATTCGTTTCGAACATTTTGCCTGCTACATACAACAAACGTTACCAGTGCAGGTCATTGACCTGTACGTATTCTGCACTAAAGATACAAGTGTAATATTAGCGATTGTCTTTAGATAAACTGGCGTAGAACTACGCAATACGCGCTTAAAAATTTTATAGAACCCAATTATTTATACCTCATTCAAGTTGGAATGATTTAGCAGTTTCTATAGATTCGAAAGTAAACAAAGAAATTTCTAAACCGCAAATACACCAACCGCAAAATTAATATTACGTAAAAGTCAATCAAACAATTACTAATTTAAATACAAAACATTACTAATAATACTGTAATAGAAATATTGAGCTAAAATGATAACTGCGCCTCGCACCCTTAACTTATGGGCGTCAGGTCGAGTGCTGTATGATTGCGCTACGCGCAAATGGGTTCAATTTGACTCCGTTTAGGTCCCGAACAGATCTAGTGGTTTATTTGTCATCATATGCATCATTAGTGCGTCTGTCATTCATCAGTCGTCATGGGAACGTAATCCAAACAATCTCAAACAAGTAACCATTGTGTTTCTTATTAGTGTCGTATTTTTAGAACGTTTCGCAAAACAACAATGCCTATTTTTATATATGTGTGTCTTTTAGAAAACCTGACATTTAAGATTGAGTTACTCACGCGACCACAAATACTTCATTGTCACTACAGTAATTGTTCTAAGTTAACACGTTGCCTGCCAACGCTCTGTCATGCACCAAATTATTAACTCATCAATTACATATGGCTTACACGTTCTATATATTCAAGGATAACCCAAACATTCCATTTTACTATCTTTTACAAAGTAATAAGTAAATCTTGTAATCATGAAAAATTTCACACTCGAGATTTCAACGGATATACACGTTTCGACCTTCCCTGAATCGAATAACGTCTGTCTCCTCTATGTGTGTATGTGTGTGTGTGTGTGTCTGTGAACGCTCTAGAAACAAAACTGTCCAACGAAATATTCAATAAATCGTATAATTTTTGGTTTTATCTCCAATATCACTAAAACGACAGCACTTAGAGCAAAAATAGTTATGTTCATAATGAAAGATATTAATATTTCGCACAACTTTTGTTTATAAAGTTTCTTTAAGAAATGTACCAGTTACGAGAAAACTGTTACGGATTATCTTAAATTCAATAAATCGTATAATTTTTGGTATTATCTCCAATATCACTAAAACGACTGCACTTGGAGCAAAAATAGTTACGTTCATAATGAAAGATATTCATATTTCGCACAACTTTTGTTTATAAAGTTTCTTTAGGAAATGTACCAGTTACGAGAAAACATCTACGGAATAACTTAAAATGCAATAAATCGTATAATTTTTGGTTTTATCTCCAATATCACTAGAACGGCTGCACTTAGACCAAAAATAGTTACGTTCATAATGAAAGATATGAATATTTCGCACAACTTTTGTTTATAAAGTTTCTTTAAGAAATGTACCAGTTACGAGAAAACTGTTACGGATTATCTTAAATTCAATAAATCGTATAATTTTTGGTATTATCTCCAATATCGCTAAAACGACTGCACTTAGAGCAAAAATAGTTACGTTCATAATGAAAGATATTCATATTTCGCACAACTTTTGTTTATAAAGTTTCTTTAGGAAATGTACCAGTTACGAGAAAACTGCTACGGAATAACTTAAAATGCAATAAATCGTATAATTTTTGGTTTTATCTCCAATATCACTAGAACGGCTGCACTTAGACCAAAAATAGTTACGTTCATAATGAAAGATATGAATATTTCGCACTCTTTTTGCTTATAAAGTATCTTTAAAAAATGTACCAGTTACGAGAAAACTGCTACGGAATATCTTAAATATCTTATTTATGCTTCTATTTGTTCTATCTCCAATATCACTAGAACGGCTACACTTACGGCAAATATAGTTAAGTGCATAATGAAAGATATGAATATTTCGCACAACTTTTGTTTGAAACATTTCTTCAAAATATGTACCAGTTGCGAGAAAAATGCTACGAAACATTATAAATATCTTGTTTATGTTGCCATGGATTCGCATGTAGCTTATAAAATCTGCTTTTTTGACAACTGTGTTTAAAAAAAAAAGTCGAGTGCAGGCCACTCCATTTTTTATATATGCGGAATCATAAAAAAGGCGAGCGATAAAAAAGTATGAAAAAACTTTGCAATATTTGCTTAGGTCAGCAATTTTAAGATATAATAATAACAATAAACCAGGAAATAGGACCAGTTTGCCTTAGGGGAAAGAAGAAGTACTTCCGGTTATATTTGAAGATAACCCCAGAAATGCCCATCTTGTATTTGTGCATGTTTAGTACCACAGGTTTAAATACTAATTGAATATATGTGATATATGTATGTATGTAGTAAAGCTAGTATTAGTTTTTTAAAGTTGGAAAATAATGAGCATGTGAAATTTTGTAAGATAATGTTGTTTTTATCTCGACGATAGTTTGTTGTTTGCAGTGTACTACACTGTAAATAGTAATTAGGTATACACACAGGAAAGAAATTACAGTGTCATTATCTAATTTTTAAAACAAATTTTCGTCGAGTTTCTTTCACCATTTATTTTTTGAATAAACTTAAAAGTTAAAAGCCATTTCCGGCTAACGGCAAACTATTGTCACAATTATTAAAAGTGCTACGCTGGAATTATGCCCCAAAGTCGAACAACACCAATTGCCCTAATTAGAGTTATTATCGTAGAGGCTTACATGTTAAAAATCCCACTTCTGAAATTAGAGGGTATTATCTACCATGCAGGAAAATCCCACTTCTGAAGTTGAAACAATTATAGGGGAATTAAATCAGTGCGAAATTTTGTAGTTAGTATTTATTAATATTAATGTTTGTTGGTTGTTGAAAAATGGTAAGAGCCCCGGTTGCGCCGCCACTGGTGGTGACCTACAGGTATATAGTTCAGTTCGGCGAACTCTGCTTTGCGTTGTGCTCATCTTTCATCACGCGCTCGCATATCTACTCTCCATCTATTCTATTCAAGCATCGTCCTCCTCCTCGTCCTCCTCGCGCACACACACAATGTATATTCTACAATTGCTTGAGTCAGCGGCGAGGCCGTGACCTCTGTACTCTTCCCACCCCCGCGACAAGCTCTTGCAACTCGACCGTGGATCACGTATTATGCCGAGCTTCTTTTGTTGTTACCTCCTTCCACCTCTTGCCCCCCCAAAAACGTTTTTACCTTGATTTCTTTTCTTATTATATAAAAGGATTATGAAATTATTCTTGTATCCCCCAAGTAATTCCCCTATATAGTAGTTTCTCTGTAATACCTGTATTTCCTCTATTACACTTTGATTCCTTTTACATACTTCGTATTCTACCTGTAATACCCGTATTTCCACTGTAATACCTGTATTTACCTTTATATGCATCGTATTCTCCCTGTAATACCTGTGTATTTACTCTATAATACTAGTATTCCCTTATATACCTCGTATTTACTTGGTATGCATGTAATACAAGTATTGCTGTAATACAGAATACCCGCAATTCCTGCTATACTTGTTTGTCTCTGTAATACCTCTAATTCCCTTGGCATACTTGTATTTCCCCAGTAATATCTCCTATAATACCTGTATTTACCTTTATATACATCGTATTCTCCCTGTAATACCTGTGTATTTACTCTATAATACTAGTATTCCCTTATATACCTCGTATTTACTTGGTATGCATGTAATACAAGTATTGCTGTAATACAGAATACCCGCAATTCCTTCTGTACTATTTGTTTGTCTCTGTAATACCTGTAATTCCCTTGGCATACTTGTATTTCCCCAGTAATATCTCGTATAATACTTGTATTTGTCTTATATACATCGTATTCTCCCTGTAATACCTGTGTATTTACTCTATAATACTAGTATTCCCTTATATACCTTGTATTTACTCTGTATGAATGTAATACAAGTATTGCTGTAATACAGAATACCCGCAATTCCTTCTGTACTATTTGTTTGTCTCTGTAATACCTCTAATTCCCTTCGCATACTTGTATTTCTCCAGTAATATCTCGTATAATACTCGTATTCCCTTTATATACATCGTATTCTCCCTGTAATACCTGTGTATTTACTCTATAATACTAGTGTATACCTCGTAATTTCACTGTATTGCAAGTAATACATTTATAACTGTAATACAGAATACCTATTCGAATACCCGCATTACTTTTATTTTACTTGTATATCTCTGTAATACCTGGATTTGATCTGACTACTCAGTATTTGTTCTGTAATGCCTGTACTGTCCCTGTAATGCCCTTATATACCTAGTAATTACTCTGTATTGCAAGTAATACATTTATAATTGTAATACAGAATACTTATTCGAATACCCGCATTACTTTTATGTCTCTGTAATACCTGGATTTCAACTAAAAACCCAATATTTGTTCTGTAATGCCTGTACTGTCCCTGTAATATCTGTAATGCCCTTATATACCTCGTAATTTCACTGTATTGCAAGTAATACATTTATAGCTGTAATACAGAATACTTATTCGAATACCCGCATTACTTGTATGTCTATATAATACCTGGATTTGATCTGAATACCCAGTAGTGTCCCTGTAATATCTGTATTTCTTCTGTAATGCCTCGTAATACCTTATATTATTTGTGATATCATCCTGAATGTTTAGTTATGATTTAGAAGAATATGCACTGATGCCAAATGGATATGTTTAGGTAATAAGATGGCAAGCAGAATATGTTGCCATGCGTGTGTGTGTCTGTGTGTGAACGAACGGGAATGTGTAAGATGTGTGTTTACTAGAACAACAACAACAACAGCAACTCTGCTGTAAGATTTACAAGATAAGGAACTTTGTAATTTGATTAGTGAACGGTCCAACGAAGTGCGCTATTAACACTCGCTTGCGCGCCAATGTTGCTTGTTCCCGCCTGTTTTCTTAACTTGCCCATTCCCTGCTCTGTTTGACTAACGTCGATGCTTCGCTTGTCACTTCTCTTTACTCAAAACAACCCCTAAACTTTGCCTCAACGAATATTTTCATATAACGTATGGATTTAGTGATCCAGGAATGGCCACCCAAGTCCAGTTGGGACACGTCGTTTAGCATACTAGCCACGTACAATTCGTGCATGATGAAACGACCTTCATTTATATATATATGAGCATTATTATGTGATGGTTGCATCAGATTTCAACGGGCATGGAAATTATTCCGAGCGGGAACACCCATATGTCTTCCATCGAGAAAGTCACAACACGATTATTGTTATTTTCAGAGATGCCCTTTCATTATACACAAAACCCGGCCACAAATCAATTTCGTTTCTCTTTAACTTTCTGGCTGTTAGAAGATTCCATTTCACTTCAATTAATGTGTATGTGGAGTGGACTGCACTCGGGGTATAACAGAGTAAATCTCATGTTGATTCCGCGAATTACCGCATTGCAGTAATATAAGGCGGGGGCCTTGTTCGACCGGCTAGTTATAAATCCACGCTAGCAGTGATTGCATTACGTCTGAAACGTTACCTTATTTATTAGGGCCACCGTTCCCATTCTCAATTTCATCGATTCTAACTCCGTAACTCTGGGATCTTTGTGTACTACAACACATACTCCTGTTTTGGCAACCGTTCAATTGTAATATCAAACTTTTATAATTGAAATTTAATGCTATACGATTGATATTTTTATTTTCCTATACGCGGCCATAATCATCAAAAGTTTTGCACTAAACAATCCAACGAAAATACACGTCGAATCTATCTGTATATGAAAGCTCGAAAACCAAAACTGTGGTTCATTCAACTTCAAAACCCGCTATCTCAAAATCTAGAAATTTTACAACAATTTCAACAACAATTATGAAATCAGCGTAGTCGAATTACTCTAATATGTTAAACTCGAACATTTATATGCGATTTATTACGCAAAAATCGATCATTTTACACTTTTTCATTACGTCGATAGTGAAACTCGTAATTTTGGTTCAATCTACTTGAAAATTTAGGACAATATAACCCAAATATAGTCGGTTTGGTCCTGCAATTTACAAATTTGTATCGTTGATGATTTAGTCGCAAAAAAATTGCAAAGTTTACTTGTACCTAAAGTAATATTCTGAAGGGAACGAAAATGCACGTGGAATCGAATGACGTCTATGTAAACTGTAGAACCAAAACTGCCGTTCAATCAACTTCAAAACCCGATATCTCAAAATCTAGAAGTTTTTCTTCAATTTTAACAACAGTTATGAAATCAGCGTAGTCGAATTACTATAGTATGTTAAACTCGAATATTTATATGTGATTTTTTACGCAAAAATCGATCATTTTACACTTTTTTCTAACGTCTTTAGTGGAGCTCGTAATTTTGGTTCAATCTACTTGAAAATTTAGGACAATATAATTAAGATATAGTCGGTTTAGTCCTGCAATTTTCAAATTTGTATCGTTGATGATTTGGTCGTAAAAAAATCGCAAATTTTACTTGTACGTAAAAACACTGCATTATAACGGTGTCTTAATTATTGTAGTGACAAATGTTTGGAATAAATAAATTACGATACGACACATAATTAAAAGTATTCCATGGATTCAGCTATAATAGCCATGTATCTCGCTTCCTATCTCGATCAATCACACAAACACGAAAAAATGAGGAAAAACGCTAATAATTTTAAAGTAACGAGCCATTTTTATGATACTAATTACATGCAGCATAATAGCTTTATGATAGTGGAAAAGACACGCACAATCCTAATGTGGGTTAATCACGAAGATATCGAAGAAAGCCAGAGAGCTCCCCCCAACCCCCCTCCCACCCGAAAAACCGCATAAATCCGTTCTCTCTTAGTGTTTGCATGTTGCGCTGAACTTTGCGACCGTGGGAACTACGCAGAGGAGACCTACCACATTCTCGGTCCATCATCTATATTATCACTTCATGCTTCCAGCTAACCAATACCTCTACAACCCTCTGTACCAGAATCAAAATCTTTGCTACACGGTTTTATACCACGAATCTTACTTCTGAACTTAAAGGAAACACAATAATAAAGTACAAAATGTAGTACAAGGCACCAATGCCTTCAGCTCACCTTATAAGTAATTATGTGATGCGACTTAATGCTTCCAGCAAACCAGTACCTTTTCAACCCTCTGTACCATAATCAAAATCTTTTCTACACGGTTTTATACCACGAATTTTACTTCTGAACTTAAAAGAAACACAATAATAAAGAACAAAATTAAGTACAAGGCACCAATGCCTTCAGCTCACCTTATAAGTAATTGTGGGATGCGACTTAATGCTTCCAGCAAACCAGTACCTTTTCAACCCTCTGTACCAAAATCAAAATCTTTTCTACACGGTTTTATACCACGAATTTTACTTCTGAACTTAAAAGAAACACAATAATAAAGAACAAAATATAGTACAAGGTCCCAATGCCTTCAGCTCGCCTTATAAATGATTTTGTGATGCAACCAACGTTCAACGGAAAATGGATAAAACGAGAAATATCGTTACACATCCAAATAAGAGTTAGTTAACAGTTGTAAAAATATATTAAGTATCCTAAAAACATGGACCGTTTTCCGGAGAAAACAACTATTATACGAATCCATACGATATGAGAACCGGTGCACGTGGCTAAGTGTCTAACAAGAATGGATCAAAAATGGCGTCGGAATAATATTCGTGTATACAAAGTAGGAAAAAAGACTGGCAAGAAATTGAAATCTATATCTTCTATTAAATAATTGAGTGGTGCTGGCGGGGCGCGGAGGGAAATGGGGAGGGAGATTCAGTGGGAAAACGAAAAGTTTTCAACCCCGGAAAACGCATTACACGATGTTGCGTACAGTTTATATCGAATTTCGGCCAAAATGGAAAAGTTGACTGTGCCACTTGATCAGATTTTCTCTTGAAAATATTGTATTAACATCACAGATTAGACAAATTTTGGTTTAGTACTATTAAATAAATATCATGTTTGATTACAGCCAAATAAATAACAGTAAAAAGTACAATTACAGTAATTTAGTATTTTTAAGATAAAATTCAAGATAGAAAATATAGTATTTTGTTTAGATTGCTGTTAGAAACGTTGAATCTCTTATCTAGGCGTTCATTTTATAATTATGTTAATTCTTTCCTGTGTCGTATTTTTTAAATAATGACAGGCTTATCTATGGGTACACTGAGTAAAGTTCATTTCTCAGAATGACTCTTATTATAACCTTAAAATATTATTTATATTTTGTTTATATACCAATTAATTTCTAATACCATAGGACATAAAACTATTGTTTTTAATTCAAAATCAATATTAATTTTTAAAACAGGGTATATCTCGTAAACGGCACGAGTTAAAGAAAAAATGATATTTACACAAATTAAAGATATGTAAATTTCCAGCAACTTTTGTTTGAAAAACTTTATTGCAAACTGTACCATTTCCTGTAAAATCGCCTTTACAAATTGGGAGCAACGAAATGACTATATATACATATACAGTGAAAACTAAGTATAAGTCAAGTGACAGCCACTTCAGATACTTTAGTATGAATCCCCTCTTTTTTGTTCTCAGTTCTCTTACGCAAAAATTCGCCAAATCCGCGTTTTTCTTTATTCTATAGATTACAATAAACTGAATGTGTTAGGTCACTTCCGCTGTTGCCCGGAGGCGACCGGAGCTAAACCAATAAACGGTTGGAGTTGGCACGCGTACCACCCGGAGAATTCCGGCCCCATTATTAGGATTACAAATTCGTTTAAGACCACCAATAGCGCTAAGTTGCCCAGTAAACTTATGGCGGGACCAGAGTAGCAAGTTTGTTGACTGATTGCCCGCGAATACCCGTCCACTAGCCGCTGATAAGGGCCTGAGTCACCGGACTCGCAAAATGTGGGTTATATCTATTTTATTATCTATTATCTAAATCGGCGTCTGAATTTACGGCTTTAGACAAAAGGCAAGTTTCTGATTCTATGCCGTATTTTGTTCTATCTCCAATATCATTAAAACGGCTGCACTTACGGCAAAAATAGTTACGTACATAATGAAAGGTATTCATATTTTGCACAACATTTGTTTATAAAGTTTCTTTAAAAAATGTACCAGTTACGAGAAAACTGCTACGGAATATCTTATTTATGCTTCTTTTTGTTCTATCTCCAATATCACTAAAACGGCTGCACTTACGGCAAAAATAGTTATGTTCATAATGAAAAAAGGATTGTGTTCACAGTGAAACAATTAGTAATTAAGCTTAGAAAATTACAAGTAATAATCTAGTTTGTATTATGATAAGCAATGTTAACATTCCAAGCAACAAAAGTAACACAATTTATGATTAATTTTATTGCTGTGAACACGTTAACCTTTAAGGATTGTTCACAGCGAAACAATTAGTAATTAAGCTTAGAAAATTGCAATTAATAATCTAGTTTGTATTAGGATAAGTAATGTTAACATTCCAAGCAACAAAAGTAACACAATTTATGATTCATTTTATTGCTGTGAACACGTTAACCTTTAGGATTGTTCACAGCGAAACAATTAGTAATTAAGCTTAGAAAATTGCAATTAATAATCTAGTTTGTATTAGGATAAGTAATGTTAACATTCCATGCAACAAAAGTAACACTATTTATGATTAATTTTATTGTTGTGAACACGTTAACCTTTAAGGATTGTTCACAGCGAAATAATTAGTAATTAAGCATAGAAAATTACAAGTAATAATCTAGTTTGTATTAGGATAAGCAATGTTAACATTCCATGCAACAAAAGTAACACTATTTATGATTAATTTTATTGCTGTGAACACGTTAACCTTTAAGGATTGTTCACAGCGAAACAATTAGTAATTAAGCTTAGAAAATTACAAGTAATAATCTAGTTTGTATTAGGATAAGTAATGTTAACATTCCATGCAACAAAACTAACACAATTTATGATTCATTTTATTGCTGTGAACACGTTAACCTTTAGGATTGTTCACAGCGAAACAATTAGTAATTAAGCTTAGAAAATTGCAATTAATAATCTAGTTTGTATTAGGATAAGTAATGTTAACATTCCATGCAACAAAACTAACACAATTTATGATTCATTTTATTGCTGTGAACACGTTAACCTTTAGGATTGTTCACAGCGAAATAATTAGTAATTAAGCGTAGAAAATTACAAGTAATAATCTAGTTTGTATTAGGATAAGTAATGTTAACATTCCAAGCAACAAAAGTAACACAATTTATGATTCATTTTATTGCTGTGAACACGTTAACCTTTAGGATTGTTCACAGCGAAACAATTAGTAATTAAGCTTAGAAAATTGCAATTAATAATCTAGTTTGTATTAGGATAAGTAATGTTAACATTCCATGCAACAAAACTAACACAATTTATGATTCATTTTATTGCTGTGAACACGTTAACCTTTAGGATTGTTCACAGCGAAATAATTAGTAATTAAGCGTAGAAAATTACAAGTAATAATCTAGTTTGTATTATGACAAGCAATGTTAGCATTCCAAGCAACACAATTTATGATAAATTTTGTTGTTGTGAACGTTAACCTTGTATGTCATACAACAAACTGGAATTATTACTTATAATTTCTAAGATTAATTATTAATTCTTTAGCTGTGAACTATTCTTAAGTAAATGACTATTTCCAGATATTTTAGTAATAAATAGTGATGGTTCATAGATGTGCACTAATCACTTAGACACCTCGCTCGCTCGCTCGCTCGCTCGCCTTAGTGTTCCACACATTAGGCACAAATACAAGTGGAAATGTGCGCTAAAAATAGCGGCATCGACAAATACATTCACAGATCCATGCGAAATGGGCGAGCATCTGTTCTTTCGAGTCTATTCTGGCCGGCAAAGAAGTGAATTAGGCACTCGCCCAGTTTCCGCGTGCATTCACCATCTCCCTCCCTTGTTTGTGTCAGTCTTTCTTTTACCGCGTGGTTCGTCCGGTCGTTCACGTTCTGTGAGATATATATTCAATGACGCAAATGCAGCAGCTCACGTGAATTCGCCAGACACATCTAGACTGCTGCTGTGTTTCTAGCGTCATCACTGCGCGTCAATTCCTACGAATTCTTTTTCATTTTTATATTTATTTCGAAAGTCTCGAAAAATCGACATTTTATGTTGTTTCCTGGGGTTACTGAAAGCCTACGTCTTCGCGAACCGGTAAACGAAGGAAGGAACGCTGCGGGGGGGTGGAGTGGGTTCCGTTAGGGGAGGGGACAGGAAATTGGCAGCACTTTGTCGTTGGCGAAGGAATCGACCATATCAGGAAATTAAAGTCGACCACCATACATTTTTGTCGACTCTTACCGTATTCTTGGTTTTGTCCTGTTTGCACTCATACCAATTATAACCACTGTCCTTCTCTTACTTAAGACAGTCGGCCAAAACATTTGTGACTATGACTGGGGGCCCATTATTTATTTAGCGAACTTTGAAAATGTATTTTACTACCGCATAGTTATTATTAATGCTTTAATAAAATAGTACAATTTAATACTTGTATTGCGTTAATTAAATTGTCAAAAAACCGTAGAATTTGCTGTTAGCGCGATTTGAAGTTGATAAAATGCAAATTTCCATATATCTCGAAAACAGTGCGTCGTATCACGCCGCCATTAACAGATTTGTGTTCCCCAATATTTAGTTACTCTAGAAACTTACTTTAAGCCTGTTTGAAAAGAAAAAAATTTTGAACACATTTCACGGCATTTTTTAACTTGATATTTTTATCAAACTTTGCGAATTTTTTCCGACCAAACCATAAATGATAGAAAGTTGAAATTTGGACAGTCAGACAACCTATATTTGGTGTATATTGTCAAATTTTTTCAACTAGAATGGGATAATATTACGACCTCCACAGCAAACCGCGTGAAAAACAAGTGAAAATCGTCGATTTTCGCAAAAACGGTAAGGGGTACCCCTTACGAAATTTTCGGCAAAAAAATCGCATAAATATTTTTGAGTTTGACATATATTTAGATTAATTTGACTACGCTGATTCCAAAAATGTTAATTAAATTATCAAATAACCGTTAGAATTTCAGTTAGCGCGATTTGAAGTTGTTGAAATGCAAATTTCCATATAACTCGAAAACGGTGCATCGTATCGAGTCGCCATTAACAGATTTGACTTCCCCGATATTTAATTACTCTAGAAACTTACTTTCAGTCGGTTTGAAAAGAAAAAAAATTTGGTCACATTTCACGGCATTTTTTTAACTAGACATTTTTATCAAACTTTGCGAATTTTTTCCGACCAAACCATAAATGATAGAGAGTTGAAATTTGGACAGTCAAACAACCTATATTTGGTGTATATTGTCAAATTTTTTCAACTTGATTCGGATAATATTACGACTTCCACAGCAAACCGTGTGAAAAATAGTGAAAATCGTTGATTTTCGCAAAAACGGTAAGGGGTACCCCTTACGAAATTTTCGGCAAAAAAATCGCATAAATATTTTTGAGTTTGACATATATTTAGATTAATTTGAATACGCTGATTCCAAAAATGCTAATTAAATTGTCGAAAAACCGTTAGAATTTAAGTTAGCGCGATTTAAAGTAGATAAAATGCAAATTTCCATATAACTCGAAAACGGTGCATCGTATCGAGCCGCCGTTAACAGATTTGAGTTCCACGATATTTAATTACACTAGAAACTTACTTTCAGCCTGCTTGGAAAGAAAAAAAAAATTTGCTCACATTTCACGGCATTTTTTTAACATGAACTTTTTATAAAACTATATTTGGTGTATATAACTAAAAATGCATTTATTGATAAATACGCGAATATTTAAAAAAATGAAATATGCAATTTTCGCCAATAATATTATAATGGTGGCTGGGTGATAAAAAGTGATATATGTTTGTACAAATATATTTGGTAGGCTGAACATGACGTTAAAACAAAACACAAAAACAGGAGTAAATTAAATTTATGATAATTCATTTCCCAATTTGTAAAGGTTCAAATTTGTAACACGATTTTAAATGTTCTCATAATTTATGTGCTGCGCTAATAGCTCCAATGTTCACATACACACACACACACACACACACACACATACACACATACATACATACACATATATATACATATATATACATATATATATATATATATATATATATATATATACATATATATACATATATACACATATATACACATATATACACATATATACACATATATACATATATACACATATATACACATATATACATAAATATACATATATATATACATGTATATACATATATATACATGTATATACATATATATACACATATATATACATATATACACATATATACACATATATACACATATATACATATATACACATATATACACATATATACATATATATATACATATATATATATACATGTATATACATATATATACACATATATACATATATATACATGTGTTTGTATAATAATTCGATAACTGCATTATCGCTTGGTGCTACAGTGTTTGCAGGTAGCACTATCAAAATAAAATAAATAAACTATTTATATATATAAATAAATAAATGTCTGATGAACCCCAATAATTAATGATTAACGCGACAGAAAACTGCGATATTGTAAATCAATCAAACTGAGTTAATATTGCGATTCAAATTATATTAGGTTCATAAATTATTCGCAGCATTGTATTCGATTTATTTATTTTAAACTAACTATTAAATACGTTTCTGTAAACTGTAATACTGTCATTTTGCAATATTGTGCATATATAAAAAAAATCAGGGCGCCCTTAAATCTGTAGTGTGATTTATGCGAGCGACTGTACAAAAATACAAAACCGCTGACAAAGAAAATGAGGCAAACACGCTGTCTCTGTCGAACTAGTTGTAAAGCGGTATATGGTATCCCGTTCTTTTTGTATAACGCTGCAAGGGCCTGCGACGTGTCCAAGTAGACAGTGTCTCTCAATAGGATCATTATTAAGAACAAAAGATAGACCAGAATGAGTCGATGGTAGCCGAGCTCGGCCGGTATAAGAGGCTACACCGCTTTATCTTGCGAGCGCTGCAAAACTGAAGGGCGCCGAGCTCGAGGGTTGCGTGGCCAGGCAGGGCGCCGCGCTCAAGGGGGCTCTATTTTAAAGTGGCGACGTCGACAACCACACACATTTTCTGGTATGAATCCACGCAAAACCAATTTTTAAATATTTAGATTCAAAATAATAAATTATAAAGCCCAGGTGCTAACTATACTAATTGGTTATCGTTGAATTGACTTGTTTATAGATAAAAAAAAAAGAACATTAAATATATTTATGGGCATCGAAACCAGTTTTGAATTTTAAGTGAGATATATGTGCGTACTAAACAATCAATTATATATTCAAATTTAAAATCCATAGCGTTACATTTTAACCGGTTGAAAAAGGCTAGTTTATAAATTAATTTAAATAACTAGGGTCACCCGTGGGCACTTGGTGCCCATATGATATACAGAACATGACCAGTGGCGCATTTACAAGTGATTTAATAATAATTACACGGTTTTTCTTCACTATGTATAACTATAACAGTAATCAAATTATATATATATATATATAATATTGAAGTAAGCTGGTGGCATTAACGCTTGTTTCTGTCCGGTGTGTATTGGCATTGAAACTATCGTATGAAAAATAAATCGAGTATTACATCTGCGTCGAGTCTTCTTCGGCGCAGACAAACATTCGTACGAACAAGCAAAGCACTTCTGTGTCTCACTGTGTGTGCGTGCGTGTGTGCGTGTGTGCAGCTTAGCGCAGCCAGACACACGCAAACATGCATAAACTTGATGTAGAAGACGAAGAGAAGCGGAAGAGGGAGCATGGATGCAAGTTGCCCGGGCAACCGAGACACACAGTGCGGGGGTGCCGATGCCGTAATGGGTCGATGCCCTTGACCTATCCAACTGATACATAACACAGCCTCCCTTCAATATATTCCCTTTTACACAAAAACTTAACTTATATCCTACTACTATCATAACTTTAAACTACACGGGGCTGTATTTATTATTAAAATATTTCGTTTAAATTATTAATAATTTAAACTATTATTACAAATGGCACTATTAAAATATACATATTTTACAAACATAGGCGTGTAGATTACCCCAATTTACGACTATATTCAAATTAAAAATCCCTAATTTGTACCAAATAAGAAATTAATCCATAATATTAAATATTTTATATTATTTTTGTGTACAAATCCGTATATATTACGATAAAATAGGATACATATTATTGTAATTGAATGAATATACCTAGTCATTCAGTCGTAATTATGTAAAAACCGCGAATCAGTCATTTATTAGTACACAGGTAATTCTCAGTAATAATTAACCGGCTGGAATATATAGTAGACATGCAAAAGTGCATTTAGAATATTAAAAGCATATATTGTGTATTCATTTCAAACGTATAATACAATAATACGAGTAGATATTCTCGAACTAATAGAGAAAATTAATTTTCTAAACAATCAATAGATTAAAATTTTAAATTAAATCGCTTTTATATACGTATTTGTATCCACTTTTATATTATAATCTATTGTATCAATTACACCACTCAATATGCAACAAACCGTCGCTACTTTGTGCTTTGTAATTAATTAAAACCCAAATAATACTTTTCTAAACAATCAATAGATTAAAATTTGAAATTAAATCGTTTTTATATACGTATTTGTATCCTTATTTATATTATAATCTATTGTATTATTTATATCACTCAATATGCAACAAACTGTCGCTACTTTGTGTTTAATTAAAACCCAAATAATAGATATATAGTGTAAATTACTTTTCTAAACAATAAATAGATTAAAATTTGAAATTAAATCGTTTTTATATACGTATTTGTATCCGGATCTATATTATAATCTAGTGTATTATTTACACCACTTAATATGCAACAAACTGTCGCTACTTTGTGTTTAATTAAAACCCAAATAATAGATATATAGTGTAAATTAATTTTCTAAACAATCAATAGATTAAAAATTGAAATTAAATCGTTTTTATATACGTATTTGTATCCGGATCTATATTATAATCTAGTGTATTATTTACACCACTTAATATGCAACAAACTCTCGCTACTTTGTGTTTAATTATAAACTAAATAATAGATATATAGTGTAAATTAATTTACTAAACAATCAATAGATTAAAATTTGAAATTAAATCGTTTTTATATACGTATTTGTATCCGGATCTATATTATAATCTAGTGTATTATTTACACCACCTAATATGCAACAAACTGTCGCTACTTTGTGTTTAATTAAAACCCAAATAATAGATATATAGTGTAAATTAATTTACTAAACAATCAATATATTAAAATTTGAAATTAAATCGTTTTTACATACGTATTTGTATCCGGATTTATATTATAATCTAGTGTATTATTTACACCACGTAATATGCAACAAACCGTCGCTACTTTGTGCTTAATTAAAACCCAAATAATAGATATATAGTGTAAATTAATTTTCTAAACAATCAATAGATTAAAATTTAAAATTAAATCGTTTTTATATCCGGATTTATATTATAATCTACTGTATTAATTACACCACTCAATATGCAACAAACTGTCGCTACTTTGTGTTTAATTAAAAACCAAATAATAGATATGTAGTGTGAACACTGATAGTGATTATAAATAAACTTATTTCTACTCACAATATATATTAAATTGATTCTATTGTTGTATTTACATTTAATATATTTATATTGATATTTAATAATTATCTTGACGTTTAAGACCGTAACATTTGTTTTTATAAACCTCCTCTACGTCTACCTTTGCCTCTACTACCTCTGCATGCTCTACTACCTCTTCTACCTCACACACAATATATTTATATTAACATTTAATGATTATTTGACGTTTAACATTTGTTTTTATAAACAATTAGTATAATCACTGTAAAATAAACTAGCCCCAGTAGTAAACATAGTAACATATAAGCAAAGTGTTCTACATCACATTCATTCACACAAATAAACACATACATCTGTATGTTTCGGTTTACGAACATCCATCACGACGAATTAAGAACCTGATAATTCCATTTTGCATTAATTTCTTTATGAACGTCCTCCTACGTGAACCGAGTTTTCTATATATAGGATATATAAAATAAAAACACTGTATACCGTGTATCAAAGAATAAATTTAGTGCGCCTTAAAAATGTAATATACCTTTGGAATAAATTGTGTCTTATAAATATTTAACTGCAATTCGTATTTTGTAAACAAAATATATTAGTAAATGTCAATATAAAGTATGTATTTGTAACTTATTTGCATTTTCAAGTATATGTAAAGTGTCGTATACAAAAGTGGACCTTATTTGAACTAAATATAGAGGTGTTACTTCGTCCCAGTATCAATAAAACTGAAGAAAACTGTCAGTCGAGATGCGTAGTTTTATATTTACAAATGTCTCGTCTTGATATTTGGGTCAAGTGTGAATTTGAATACAATTTGTTGAAGGTAAATTTAGTTCGTAGTAATACAATTTTTAGGTCAATTAGTCGTACGAAATTGTATAAAAATATTTATTTATATTTTAATACAGTTGTGGAGATAAAAAAAACTATAATTAATTTGAGGTATTTATTATTTTTGTCCAGAATTTCATTTTTTGTTTTATGTTTGACCTTAAAAGTGATCAATTGGTTTATGAACTTTAACGTCGTCGTTTGCATATATTTTTAACCGACTATCAAAACTGACGTACAGACGACTAACCACGGCATCTAATTGTGACACATCTAATTTTAAACTATTCGCTAATCATTCAGGTAACTGGAAACGTATATATATTTATATATATATTTATATATATATATATATATATATATATATATATATATATATATATATATTCACTCAACGTTCGTCAATATTTAATACCGTGAGCTGGGTGCATTGGTGCCTTCTACCTATACATCAACCTCCTCTACGTCTACCTCTACCTCCTCTACTTCTACCTCCTTTACGCCTACCTCTGCCTCCTCTACTTCTACCTCCTCAACACGCAATATATTTACATTGACATTTAATAGTTATATTGACATTTAAGGCCCTCTTAATGCCTATATGCTAGTTTATAATTATGCAGTTTCCATAAGAAATGTTACTGACGAAACGGAATAAATACGTAGATTCTCCAGAAATATATATATATATATACTTTCAAATAATTGCATTCCATTTTCTGCGATTATTCCCATTTTACAATCCGATTTTCCACATCGATAATCTCAAAAATATTGCCAATGCAACAGAATTGAAATATTTATCCGTAATACTATAATTTTAAAGGCAGTCAAATCGCGTAAAAGAAACGAAATACGCGGATTATCCGTAATACTGCGTTTCATAT